>JAKSZT010049426.1:2125247-2361381 GCA_026826555.1 Tolypeutes matacus | reverse complement strand
TGAACTTCTAACTATAGTACTAATAACAATCAATTTATTCAGTTTTGACAAAAATGGGCTGTCCCCTATGCACAAGCATTGGGGCGCCTCCTCCATCTCCACTCCACTTCCTCTGGTGTACTGGAAAAACCCAGAAAATAACAAGTGGCAAGGACCCCACCCCCTCCTGTGCCAAGGTAGAGGCTTTGCTTGTGTTTTCCCAGACGATGCCCCCCAACCCATCTGGATCCCGGGACGCAACATCCGATCCGCCACCGCAGACCAAGCGCCTGACGAGGAGGGAGCGCCGACAACTGAGGCGCCTAACCTACCAGATGACGCGTGTCGTTCTGAACGACCCAACTCCTCCAACAGAAGAACAACTACTCCTCAATCTCTATCGCCGAGTCCTAGCACAAACTCCCCTCCAGCCTAACCAGCCCATCAACCTGGTAGCCCTACTAATCCTCCTTCTTTCCGCGGCCACAACCCCTGTCCTCTCTAACTCGTCTCACCAACCCTTCAATTGGACAGTCAAAGTTGTGGCCAATGATAAAATTTTGCTGTACAACGTCACTGCCCAAGCCCCGTCCTTTGAAGTGCATATTTGTAGCCTTATAGGCTATTCTTACTCACAAAACTTCAAGGCATCGTGCTGTTATCGTCGTAATACATATTTACTCAGCCCTACCGGCCATATGGTCTCTGGTTTTTACATCTGCCCCTCCTCCGCCAGAGGCTGCCACGACCCCACGCACTTCTATTGCCCCTCCTGGGGCTGCGAAACCATGGCATACGGCTGGAGCGCTGCTCCAAACCGGGACCCCTACCTTAAATTCTACACTGCAAATAGTTCCCGATGGGATATAATTGTCCTCACTGTTAAAAACCCTTCCAGCACTGCCTGGCTAGAGGGCCGTAGCCTCCGGCTATACATGGAAGGCTATGATTACGGCGGCCTGTTCATAATACAAAAAAAGGCCCCCACCTCCACTCCCCCAATTTCCGTTGGCCCCAACCCAGTCCTCAACCCTCACTCTATTCCTGCACCTCCTCTTCCCTCCCCTGCGGCAAATACTAACACTCACTCTTCTAACCCCAACAACTCCATCGCCGCCCCTCCTACCCCACTACCCCCGCTACAAATCCACAACCCGCTTCTGTCCTTAGTCAACGCCTCTTTTTCCACTCTTAATTCCTCCAACCCCAACCTTACTGCTAGCTGTTGGCTGTGCCTCTCCTCCTCAATGCCTTACTACGAGGCTATAGCCACTAATGCCTCCTATCAACCCTCCTCAGAAGACGCTCCTGCCTCTTGCAATTGGAACCAAACCCAAATAGGACTAAAAATCCAGGCCATCTCTCAAAGCGGACACTGTATCACTAAAATCGGAGGCACTGTTATTCCCTTCATGAAAACCCTCTGCAGCCATACAACCGCCCCTAACACAACCGCAAAATTTCTCTTGCCCGACAATAACACACAATGGGTCTGTTCCTCCAGAGGACTTACCCCACGCCTTAATGTTCACACCCTCAACTCCACCAACGAAACCTGTGTGCTTGCTGTTCTACTCCCCCGCATTATCTACCATAGCAATAACCACTTTTTTGATTCCTGGCAGCGTCACCTCCTACCAACCTACATACAAAAAAGAGAACCTGTCACCGTCATTACAATTGCCACACTTTTAGGTCTTGCAGGAGCTGGCACCGGAATTGCAGCCCTAACCCTACACACTAATGCCTTTTCCTCGCTCAGGGCAGCCGTCGACCAAGATATCGCCCGTCTCGAAACAGCCATTAACCACCTAGAAAAATCTCTTACATCCCTCTCCGAGGTAGTCCTTCAAAACCACAGAGGGTTAAACCTCCTCTTTCTCAAAGAAGGAGGCCTCTGTGCCGCACTGGGTGAAGAATGCTGTTTCTATGCTAATTACTCGGGCCTCATCCAAGACAATTTAGCCCAAGTAAGAGCCGGGCTGGAAAAACGAAAAAAGGAGAGAGAAGCCCAGGGGGGAGGCCTCTCCTGGGGACTTGTCGCACTGGCAGTCGGACCATGGGCCATCAAGAAGATCGTCCAACTCGCAAAAGATCAAGCTAATGCCATTTTCACCTCATTTGTACAGGTCCACTACCAGCGGCTCGCCACCACTGAAGACCCCCCCCCCAAGCCTTGTCAACCCCCCCGCACCCGTTCCTTCCGCAGCCACCCCCCCTCATCTTCCCGGCCCCCCTCCGCCCGTTCTCCCCACAGGAACCCCGCGCCGCCTGTTACCTCGGCTCCCCCTGCTGCCCTCGCCCTCAAGCAGATTCAGCTCTGAGAACCCGCCCACAACACCGTCCACTCCTGCTTCCTCCAGTCCAAGACCTCGCAAGAAACAGATCCTCCGAAACTTCGTTCACCCTAAGCCCCACCACTACAGCCGCTGCTCTCCAGGGCCAGGCAGCCACTCGCCTGTCCCATCACCCAGCGCCTTTTAACTCCTTTTCCGCGTCTTCTATGGTGCGTGCCACATTCTGCGGTCTCTCCAAAATCAAAAGCTACTAGCTCATAAATAAAAAAGAACGGGGAAATGAGGTAAGGCAGGCTGAAGTCTGGCCAGCAGGCATAGCCGCGCCCAGTGGGGGATATGCACAGCCCACCGCTCGGGTGTAGGGCGGCTGGAACGGGCGTACTGCCCTCAGCCATGGAACGGGCGCACCGCCTTCAGCCTCGCCCAGGCAACCAACATCTGCTTGCTGATAACCAGAAGAAGCCTGCCCACACTCACCCTCCCCCCTCCCCACACAGCTAGGGAGACCCGCACAGCCAAGGCCACACCTTAGAGGGCGTGGAAACTGCTCCCGGCCTATCACAGCCAGCCCCGCTCTCCTTTCCCGCCCACAACCCTATATAAGCATCTGTACTTCCCTTAATAAATTAGACCTGCGTGCTTACCTCGTCTCAGCGGTGGTTCTTTCCACCGTGCGCCCTCCACGCCTGCGAGCCCCCGTAGGAGCCTAGGCCTCTCCTACCCCGACCAGACAGGACGCACCCCCGGCTGCAGAGAAGTCATTTAATTTATATCTGGAAGAATGAGTAGACATTTTAAAAGTGGACAGAAAGGGGGATGAGTTGGACTTTTCAGAAGGAGGAAATAGAAGATGCCTACATTAAAGGCATCTGCATGATTAAGGAGCAGTATGCTTAAGAGAAAGAAGGAAGTTTTTCAGGGTTGTGCAGAGGATATAAATTTGGATATGCAACAATGTAACTTAATTTTCTATATTAGAATTCATTTTGTTTTGATTTCTTCTGCCAATTGGTAAAAACAAAGTCTCACTCAATCCAAAGTCTTCCCCTCATCTCCTGGGGTTGATTGTATAGTCTGTGAATTTACACAAGGCCAGTGCCGGTGGGGCAAGGCATCTAGTCTGTGGTCATTGTCCTCTGTCCCCAGGCATCCATGAAACATCTTCATTCCTATGTGTTCTTCCATTTTTGATCCCTAAGGTCACTACCAGATCCACTTTCTCCTTGAAGGCCTGTCCAGACCCACAGCTTTCTCAGCTGCTTCTGCTCTTGTCTCTAATACACAGGAAGTTTGTGGTTGCCTTCTGACCACTCAGAAGCCCCAGGAGCTTCAGGGGGATTCTATAAAGGCCTTCTATAGGGATATCTTATGAAGCCATTTCTACTCTACTTCTCCCATGAAATGACAGTCTTCTTGGATCCCAGACTCTGTCTTAGGCGTGAGAGGCATGGTTCCCCTCACACTTGAGTAGCCAAATAATCTGAGCATCCTACTGTTCCCTCTAACCTCAGAACTTGTACCCTGGTGTTTTTTGGAGAAAAGGGGAATGAGATAGAGAAGAGGGCATAAATTGGCTCTAATGAATCACTCTTTCTAAATCATTTTTTTCATATGCTTAAATTATTTGAATTTTTGTCTCTGTATTCTGCTATAATAACCCTATCCTTTTGGACCAACAGATGCATCTGATCTAGCTAGCCAAATATTAGGAGGGTCATTAGAAGGTAGCTAGAAAATACACATGGGTAAATTTTCAAGAATCTTATCGTCCACAGGTATATATGACTAACAGTTCAGCAAAAACTCATACATAACATAAGTTACTATATAACTATATTAAATGTGGTTTAAAATGTGTACATTGAAATTAAAATGTATTCATGACATTTCATTGATTGAAAAAGGTAAGCTATAAAGCTGTAAAACAATGTGATTCTAATTTTAAGAATAAATCTATAGGAAAAGCAGGAATAATACACACCACTCTATTGGTTTTCTTTGGAAAGTAGAATGCATTTTATGATTATTTTGCTTACCTGTTTTTTAAATATTTTTTTTGCAATTATATTGCTTTTATTTGGAGCTATTTCTCAAAATTCTAAGCATTAACATATTATCTATACATGTCATATATTTAGGAAGGTTGGCAGGGGTCAACTGTGCAGAACTTTGAATGACACTCTAGCAATGAATTGTTTGTCTGTAAAGGACAAGAAGAAATTGAAGACTTAAGCAGGTGAGTAAAATTAACAAATTGGCACTTCCAAAATTCACTTTGCCAAGGGGTGGTGAATGGATTAGAAGGACAGAAAACAGAGAGGAAGAATACTTATGAAGTGAGTGCAGCGACTGAGTTAAGAAATGATGAGGGTCACAATTAAGTGGCCCTAAGGAAAGAAGGGGAAAAGAGGCAAAGATGACTCTTATTAAAACCTGCAACTAATAAGATCATTCAGAGCACAGCAAAAATGGTACATTAGAATTGGAAAGTCTTTGGAAATCAGCCAGCTGTAGCTGCTCAATTTTCAGATGAAGTAACAGGAGGCAGAAAGTCATTTACCTAAGGTTGTAAGAGCATAGATGAAACTAAACTCAAGTTTACCACATCTCAAAGTAAAAGCTCTTCTACTGCACCCAGCATTCTCCCTGACATGACCAATGCAACTAAATAAAGATATTAGGTTAATAGTTATTGAAAGTCTTTAATGTGGCAGGCACTCAGCTAGAACCTTTATGTTTAGGTTTAATATGTTTATTATCTCTAATTCTCCCCTGCTTTGTAGGTATGATCATCTCTACTTCACAGATGAGGTAGGCACAGAGCAATTAAATAACTTGCCCATGTTTCCATGGGTAGTGTGTCGCAAAGCTTAAATCTAAGCCTTATTTGATTGATTTCATTGGCATTCACAGTTAAATGGTGGAGGGGATTCATACAACCATGGCCAGGTCACTGACTAGAGTCTCAGAAGGTTGAATGCTTTTTACTGCCATGGTCATTTATTCAGCTCTTTCTTGATAGACAGCCCCTCACAACCATGGGAACCAGCCTTGGATCTTTCTTGATGTGTGAGAACATGTAGAATTCAATCTTTGATTTGAAAACCCCTGTTCTTCCTCAGACCCCCCAGTTCCTATATGATGTGTGTTAAAGGCTGTTCCTTCAGAGAGAGGGCTAGTATCTAATGGTTTTGGCAAAGGCAGATTTGCCTATTAACTGCCCGTGAATCCCCTTAACCACACACACACACGTGTGTAAATCCATATACACATGCACACACCTGCACACATACATAGACACGCACATGCATAATGGACAAAGCACACACACTTTCACACATATGTGCATGTGTGCATACATACAAACACATATAGGAGGACACACATGCACATGCACACATTTGGGAGCTCAGCCTAAAGCCCTGAGCTGAAAAGGAGGTAGCTGAGTTCTCAAATGCTACCAGGAAATCTCTCTTTCTCTCAAATTAAATATTAATTTAGTACTCCCATTGTAGGACTAGGGATATCCCTTTCACAGAATATCACTCCTGATATATCTGAGGCAGGTAAATCCACCCAACTCTCCTGCACTTCGCACCTGGGCACCTGGACTCTGTGAAATCCTGTCCACTGCTGTACCCGGGAGCTATCCACCCTTGAGATGGGACCTCTCAGTTATATAATTCCATATATTAAGATGCAGACAAGTGTTGGTCTCTAAATGAACTGTCATCAGTCCCTCCTACATAGGCAAAGTAAACACAAGTAGTTATCTTTTCCTAAAACAAAATGTATTGAATTTGAAGGGCTACTTACTTCCTGAGATTGTATCCTTTCTATTTTTGTTGCTAAAAGTTCCTTTCCTTTATAAAAAGATGGTGATAGTAGATGACACTTGTTTTTTCAAAATAAATAGCTAACTCCTGCTTGGTCCCCAATTAAAATAATATAATTGACCTGTGAAATGCAAATATCTGGGAGCCTGGGTCTTATTTATCCATGAAGAGAAGGAGGCGGAAGCTTAGAGACCTTGCTTTAGTTTAGCAGGGCTATGCCTGTTAAAATACTAAAGAGGAGGTTGGAGAGAAGGAAGATGTTGATTGGGCATGCATCATATTCTAATTGCTGTGACTCATGATCTCAGACCATTTCTATGGAAATTTCTAAGAAAGGTAGTATTATCTCCATTTTACAGATAAATAAACGAGTATTCACAAGTTAAAATGAGTTGACTAAGATGACACAGATGTTAGTGACAAAGTTGTAATTTGTACCCAAGCCCAAGGTTTGGGTTGTCTCCCCTGAAGATTGTGACATTGTTAAGTGCAGTCTGCTAAGTTCCAGCTGCCTGGCCAAATGGCATGCCACAGTGTCCATGCATTGCTGCACTATGTGACAAGAGCACTATGATAGAACCCCTTTGAAATGTTTTTATTTATCCATGTTTGATGCCATTGAACAGCTTTGTAAAAACCCATCAACAATAATTTACCTTGCTTTTTTGACACCAAGGTTTTTAAATTCCAAGGAATGAATGCTTAATTGGATTTGTCTTAACCCCTGCCAGATTCAATTAAAGGGAGTATTTCAGACCAAAAAAAAAAAAATCATCAATTAGAATGCACAGGAAAATGTAATATTTCTGAGTAATAAACACCATGAATAAATTCCATTCTAATTGTTCATAATCAGTTTAGAGTCCTTCAGGGAATGAGATCGTTTTGCACTTAGAATCCTTAAATATAGGTTGAGAGATCTGTATCTCTGACACCATTCCTCACTTAGTTGAAATGACTGACTTGCACAGCGCCGTTTTGCTGAGAAGAGAGTTGTGCCATCATGAAGTAAGATTTATTTTGCATATTAATGTAGAAGGCTAGGTCTCCCAAGATATATGAGACAGTTCTAAAGAATGTAAGGGAATTTATACAACCACATATTCACTCATTATTCATAAATATTCATTTATTTGTTCATCAGACTTATGGTAAGTGCAATTCAGTGATTATACTCTTGTGTTATTTTGGAGCTCAGAAAAGAGACAATTAATCCAATTTAGAGTTGGTGGATAGTCAGGGGAGGTTGTCTGGAGCAGATAGCACAAATCTGAACACTAAAAAATAAGGTTTCAGTTAAAATTTTTTTAAAATGGGGAAAGGCATCCCCAGAAAAGAGAATACAGTGGACAAACTTAGAGAGGTGAGGAACAGCACGGTGTGGGAACTCCAACCAATTGGCTGTGACACACGTTAGACCTGCACTACATCTGGGGGTACCCAGCGCAAAAAGAAATGTGGTGTACCTTCTTTAAAAACATGCTGCCTGGGAAGCCAATGTGGCTCAAGGGAAGTGGTTGTGTCTCAAGCTGTTGGGTGCGTCTGCCTACCACACATGAGAGGTCCCTGGTTCGGTTCCCGGTGCCTCCTAAAAAAGACGAGCAAGACAGTAAGCTGATATGACAGGTTGGCACGGTGAGCTAATGCAACAAGATGACACAATGAGATGAGATGACACAATGAGGAAAACACAATGAGAGACACAACAAGCAGGGACGGATGTGGCTCAAGTGATTGGCACCTCCCTCCACAGGGGAGGTCTCGGGTTTGGTTCCCAGTGTCTCCTAAAAAAGAAGACAAACAGACACAGAGAGCACACAATGAACAGGCAAGAGAGCAGACAGTGAGTGCAAATAAGGAGCAGGGGAGAAATAAATAAAATAAATATTTACAAAAACATGCTGCTCACTTATAGAGTGATGATAGGGATACAAGTTTTTTTTTATTTAATAAATACTTTATGCCTGTCTGTTAAAAATGAGACATTTACATACAAGAATGCGACAATATAACTTACACAGACTCAATAGTAAGAACATTTGAATCACCATTCAAATATGATTTAATTTTGTATGAGCAATACCAATACATATTTGTCCAATTACACATGGAATCATGGAAACCTGGCTTAACTGGCATCATTCTTTCTCATTTATTCTGGTTATATTTTAAAATCCTTTATATATTGTCAATATTCTTTCCTTCCTGAATAGAGTGTAGACTTGGAGAGACGGCTTTGCCGCCCTTAATCAGAACTGTTATGGATGCTCTCCTTAGGACTTATATTTGGGCATGGAGATGCAATGAAAAGACAGCGAACTTTGGAGTCCAGCTTTGCCAGTTGTCTGTGGATACTTCAGTAAGTTACTCAACTTTTTGAGCCTTAGCCTTTATATCTGGAAATAGAGAAAATGATATTTCCTTATTAGGTTCTTTGAGGTTAGCTGAAAGGAAATATGTAAAAGCATCTAATACCATGGAAAAGTAAATTTAGCTCTCTTCCTGCTTTATAAACCTAACAAAATAACCAGTCTCATTTTCCTTTTTTATGTCAAAAGTAATAAGGCTTAATTATATTCACCAAATATGGTTTTGAATGACTTTTTGCCTGTCCCAAAATATTAAATATACACACACAAAAGAAGTTATTGTACCCTAAGCTATAAGGCAGGATCCAGAGAATATCTCACATTTGGAATCTGTGAAAAGCCTGTCCAGGGGCCTATATTCAAGTCCAATTCCATCTGGGTGCTGGATTCTTGCACATTTATTGACAAGACCTTTAAAAGTCCTTAATAGTTCTTCCTTCATGCAGGTTGCTATGACTCCTTCCCAGTTCCCACTGAAGTGGTAATTATTAGGGGCAGAAGTGAAAAAAAGGTAAGAAGGTAATTGGCCCATGTGGAAACCTAAGCCTGAATTTCAGGTTTCCAATATGGTCATTTGCCCTTACTACTTTAGCTATGTAAACTTCCCTGCAGCTTACAATGGATCTACTTGGTATATCCCAAACTCTTGAACCATCCATCCTGGGAATTCATATGGCCCATTTAGAGTGGGCACTAGTGATCTCAAAATGCAACCAGCAGGACAGTCTAGGTGACTCCTTCTTTAAAGTGAAGAAACCTTACTGCCGTTTTCTAGAACAAGCAGGGCTTTGTTTCTGATTTTCTGCCTGTCTCTCTGATAGCTTTGTATCTCCACATTCTCCTGCTCTTTTCCTCTCTATTCATCTTCCTATTCCTCCACCTTCTTCAGCACACTGCATTTCTCTTCCCACCCTAGGCAAATACTGGAGGTAGGGAGTGTTGTTCTGAGAGGAAATACAGAAAAATGAGATGAGCCCTCCTCGCAAATCAGAAAATACAAAGCAGTTCATCAGGGACAGCTGAGTCCCATAATCACTGTGTCCTGATGATAGCAGGGATAAAGTTCACAAATGGTTGGAGAGTTCAAAGAATGTTTAATGGAAAACACTGCATTTGGGCTGTATCTCCAAGATTTTTTTCTCTTCTGTTATGTTTGTCTGAATATAGCAATAGCACATGCTCATTGATAGGCATTAGGAAAATGCAGATAATATAAAGAAAGAAAACAAAACTATCACAAGCTCATCACTTTGAGATAATCATTGCTTCTATATTCTTATTATATATAACACATATTTTCTCAAGTATACAATATTTTCAAAATTATTCTTTTAATATGTACAAGGTTGCTCATTATATAGATGTGTCATTCTTAACTTAGCCTCCCTAATGATTAATCCTTCTATTCAACCAACAAAAATTTACTGTATGCCCTTTATGCATCAAGTTTTCTTCTAGGGACTGGGGATGTAACAGTGAGCAAGAGTGATAAAGCTGCTGCCCTTGTAGAGCTCACGTTTTGCTGGGAAAGACATTAATTTGCAAGTAAAGATGTGTGTGTTTGTGTGTGTGTGTCTGTATATCAAATAGTGATAAATGTATGAAGAAAAATAAAGTAGCACAGGTTAGAGGATGATGGGAGATACTTAGATTCTGTCCAATTTGTCAATATTTCTGCAATTCAGAATGCTGCAATGCCCATATTTATAATGCAAATTTGTGTATCTTTATTATTTATTGCCATAAAATTAACATCCAGAAGTAGACTGTCTACTCCCATCAATAGTGAATGGAATACCTGCATCACTCCTTCCTGAGCAACACTGCACATTTCTGTTAACATCTTTGCCTATATTCTAGGCCCAGAATAGAATCTCTTTATTTTAATATTTTATTTCTCTTATTTTTGAGGTTGAATTTGTGTTTCTTTATTTTTTAATTTCCTATTCACATATATATCGGTAGAATTCCTAGTGGTGAATATGGAGGAAGGATATTCCAGTATAAGGAAGTGATATAAACAAAGATACAGAAATGAGACTTCATAAAATGTGTTGGAGAATGTTGATTGAACCTGGATAGCTTTATGTAGATGTTCATGTAAGAGGGGATTATTGGGATATCTAATGATTTTGAGGGGAAACAAAAGGCCTTGTGTCTAGTGTAAATAGGTAGTATTGCTGGTTACCAAATATTCTGCATTTCCTCCCTTCAATCGCCCTCCCTGTGAAAGGGTTATGCATCCTCCTTGTTTAACTTAGGAGTGTGAACGTGAACTCTGGCCAATGGTAGGAGGATAGAGGCAGTGGCCAGAAGCTTTAAGATCCAGAACGTGGGTCTCTATCTTCTCTCTTGCTTCTGCCTTGAGTTTGGAAATGTTCCAGATAAAGACTGTTCTTTCAAGCCTGAGTCTCTGGTCTTCAGGCAGTCCCAGAATGATAGAAAAGGGTTCATGTGTATTAGAGCCTCAATATATCTATGTTGAAGGAAAGCTGCATAAATTTATGCTTGAAAAGTATCAGCCCTGTTGAGACCTTTCTGTGCCTTTAACTAAACAACCCTCCCTCAATCTGCTGTGCACACTCAACGAGAGCTACCACCAAGGTTCCAGGAGGTGGTCATGAGAGGACATAAGAGGTCAATGGCCATAAGAAGGAGTGAATACTGAAGAATGTCAGGCCACGTGAGGAATGGAAAAGCCCTGTGAGACTTCACCCGATGTAGCAGAAGGAAATAAACCCGGGGTCTTGCAGAAGGTAAGACAAATATCATTTAGCTAATATGGATTTGGCACTGACTGTGTTCTTCCTTATCTCACTGAGTCCTCACAACTCTCATATGAGGTAAAGAATATTATCCCCATGTTTACAGAAGGGGAGGTTGAAGTGAGTGCCAGCTCTACTTTCCCAATCTGAACAAGGAAATAAGCAGAAAGAATTCTTAAAAATCAGTAATACTGAATGATGTATTGTAGAGTTGCTGGTTGGAATGAGCTTGGTGAAAAGCCTTGTTGTTGGAACTGACTACAAAGCGGACATAGCCAAAGAAAGAAGAGCAGAACCATTGCCTCTTTGGTGCCCCCAGCCAGCTCCCAACCCTTGGGGAAGTCCAAGCCTAGAGCCACAGAAACCACAGTTGTGTACACTTCTGGGTTTTCAGTTATTTTTTTTCCCTTTCCTTGCTCTTCCCTTTTCTTATTCCTTAACCCAGCAAATAAAAATGACACAGAAAAAATATCTGCTCTTTAGATTCAACTATGTATTTGTCAAAATCCCAGGCAGTGAAAAACACACACACACACACAAAAACCCAAACCTATAGGTTACAAATCATCCTGTAGACTTCTTCCTTTTTTTTTTTTCAAAGACAAAAACTTTCATATTAAGTCTAAAGTTGTCTATAAGTCATGTATAAATGGATTAAGTGCAACATGTAACTCTTATTTTAGAACTATTTCTATCCATCATCATTATCATCTACCTACCTATCTACCTACAGTGAACTCAGTAATTCATGATGCTCCAAATGACCCCAATTGCAAACACAATGCAACACACACACACAACAAAACAGAATACAAATACTAAAATACAGTACATGTGAAAAGAGGAAGTATCACTTAATAAAACTTTTGTTTCAGTTTTATATGCCTGATAATGTTGTGAATGCTGGATCAAAAACGTTTAGCTATTGTAGGGGGTAATAGATTTTGCAGTTAATGAAATAATTTTTTAAAATAAAATGCTTGCAAGGATATGTCTTGTGAACTTGAGTAAATTATTTAACCTTTCCCAGCATGTTTCCTCATGGTAAAAATGTAAATAAAACCAAGTTATCATAAAGGACTGTTACAAACCTAGGATGAGAACATGTTTGAAAATGGACTAGAACTGCATCTGGCAAATAGCAGCTAAATGGTAGCTATTATTATTATTGAATAACAGAGAGCATACGACCGGGATGAAGAGAAAAATGCCCTTTAGGTACCTGCATTGGGCACCTCTTATGCACAACCTTAAAGCCTCTAGGACCCACCTTTGCACTAGCCTCTGCTGCAGTGACCGGTTCTACACAGACATGGACCAACTGAGCTGTGGACTCTTCACTTCCGGCCCCGTGGTCTCTCAATGCTACAGCATGAGATGTCTATGGAAACCAAAGGGCAGGAGAATTAAACCCTGTGGGTCCAACCTTTACCAGTTGGGTCTGGGAACAGATGCCTAATTGCATCTCCTGTCTATCCCTTAGGTGGACAGGTCTGAGATTCGTGCCATCAGTTTCTCAGAAGTTTCTACAAGATCAAGTTCCGTTTGCCTGCAACAGAAGAAAACTTGCCAACACATCCTTGCATGGACTTTTCCCCTTTCCCTGTTTCTCTCTCCCTGACCTCTCATTCCTTTTCTCTGGGATCACTTTCCAAATGAAGTACCTGTACACAAACCTTTGGCTCAGGCTTTGCTTTCAGGGGAACTCAACCGAAAAAGCCCCCCATCTCCTTCTTTTATACAAGTACTTCTCTTCCCACTGCTAGAGACTTCCCTTGGTAATCAGAGAAAATAAACCCCAAGGAGCCAGTCATCAGCAATGTAATGTTTCATCTAGAATACTGTCTTCTCTTAATTCCAGTCTCCAATGTGTTTTGTGAAGGAAGAAAAGAGAACAGCGAAACTAGAGGTAACTTTGACCATATTAACTTGGAGAATACAGAAAACAATTTTTTTTCCCTGAGAGATGGAAAACTGGTGGCAGAAAATACATACCAAAAAAAGATTTTACAAGTCAAGACAGATGGGACTAGCTCTGGTAAAGAACATTGTTCTTGAACAGGGTCTGACTTGATTGTAAAGACCAGGCTACATTTCTGCTCTGCTAGCATAAGTGGCATATGTAAATCCTGTTTAACACCCCTTTTTTCAGGGACCCTGCTTATTTCCTTTTTATATGACTGTTTCTGTAAATTGATTAAGGAGCAACTTGTTTGTTTATCCTTAAATAAGACAATAGTTGGCTGTAATTATATTTTGCCCCAGAGATTATAAAAAAGTATCAACATACCCCTTCCTCCTTTGGAACTGAGAGCTGTGCTTTAGGCTGCTGGCAAGATCTCTGCCAGGCATGCCCCACCAATCATCAAATGGACCCTAGGATTCAGATTCTTACCTTCAAACTGAGGGCTGAAAGCTGCACCTTCATTACAGCATGTTGCTTGAAGTCTTATTTGATAGAGAATTAATG
The DNA here is from genome assembly GCA_026826555.1 of Tolypeutes matacus. Lineage (NCBI taxonomy): Eukaryota > Metazoa > Chordata > Mammalia > Cingulata > Chlamyphoridae > Tolypeutes > Tolypeutes matacus. The sequence goes on along the minus strand of JAKSZT010049426.1, from coordinate 2,347,665 downwards.
GGGTATGAAACATTCTAACTAATATCAGATATACCGGTCTCATGGTGGTTAAAAGAATCAAAATGCATTCAGATCCAGGGACAGGACATGGCCTAAATTGAGTAACCCTCCACCATCCTTAAAGCAATACAGTGAGGTAAGGCATTGTGATTTCTATTTTAGAAAAGGGGGAAAGTGAATCTCAAAAAAGATGTAATCTTCCCTAGGTCACGTGCTAAGCCGCAGAACTTGTGTTCAAACCTCAGGTCTGCCTGACTTTTAAACATCGTTCTATCCCAGCTTGAATTTTTTTTTTTTTTTTTTTTCACTTTGCAGCATCAAAATTTATTATTATCCCAGCTTGAATTTGTATTTATGGAGAACTTACTATGTGCTGGATACTCTACTTGGTGTTTCCATGCGTTTCTATTTTTATTAGCATCAGAATACACACAGCTGGTGAATTTGCACAGGGCATCTGGTACCCAGCTCATAGACATCTTTCCCAGCTTCCATTTGGGTGTGGCCAAATAGCCAGGTTCTCACCAAGGAAACATGAGCAGAAGGAATGTGTACGACTTTTTCTTTCTTAAAAGAAAATTGCTTGCCCTTCATTCTTTCTCTTTCCCTTTTTCCCCAGGTGAGAAGTCTTACACAATGTCCTTGAGCCCAAGTTCACTATAGAGACAAAGCAACTCCAGGGAAGAGCAGAGTATCAAAACAAAAGGACTCTGAATCCTCCGGTAATCTCCTGGAACAGAGCTACCAACAGTCTCCGGGCCGCCCTTCTACCACTGTACTATTATACAGAGAAAAGTGTGTATCTGTTTAAATCATTATATTTTGGGGTCTTTTCATTGATGCAGCTTAGCCTATACCCTGAGTAATAAAACTCCAAAGAACTGTGTGCATGATATCAAAGAAAAACTGGAGTCAAAGAGAATAAACACTTTGCGGAAGTTTACATAGCTAGTAAGTGGCAGAACTAGGATTGGGACCCGAATCTTGCCTGCATTTTCCAAACTTTTACATCAAATTGTGTAATTGAGACCAGTGCTTCTCAAACTTTAACAAGCATTAGAACCCTTGGAAAGCTTCTTACAGTCAGATTCCTGAGCTCCACACCCAGAGAATGTGATTAAAGAAATCTTGGGTGAAGCACAAGAATTTGCAATTCTAAGAGATTCCCACATCATGCTGATATTGCCTGACCTGGGATCACACTTGGAGTAGCACTGACACCCACTCTTAATACAGGGACAGCAGAAAAAAATGAGACAACTAGGACTTTAATGAAGGTATTTGAGTTCCAAAGAGAGACACTCTGGGAACGACTGAAAGCAGGGGGAGGGGCAGCTGGAGAAAGATCATAGTGAAACAAAGGTGATAAAAGCCAGCATTTACTGCCTGCCAGTTCTAAGTTCTGTGCACTACTACATTTAATCCTCACAAATACTCTGTGAGGTGATTTAAATATTGCCGCTCATATTTGAAGTTTGTTCCTATGCTCACACATTTCTATGTCTGTCTGACTTCTTGGGGTTCAGTTTAACCCCTGGATTTTACTGCCACCTGACTTCAGAATTACAGCTCTTTGGTGTTTATTATAAAGGACACCCTGTTCTTAAAGGGGTGCCTGAAGGCTACGCTCTAACTCATTTCTTTAGGTAGGTTAAAATTTAACCTTGTATTAAGCCGGACCAGCCAAAATATACCTGCACTTTGATCAGTTTCAGTTTTGCCCATTGGTAGCAATGTGGCGCCTCACAGATATGCCGTAAGAACTAAGATGGCAGGAGGTGAACTCAGTTAATAGGAAGATCCCTAGTGTTAAGAAACAAAGATCCAGAGAAGTGAATGAAGACACATTCATACCTACATAGGAAAAGAAGTCACTCCATACTGATGGGAGGCAAAAGGCAACTTTAAGCCTTGAGTTTTCAGTTCTTTAATCTCTGTGTGTCTTTCTATACTGTGGGCTGCCAGAATAAAATAAAATCTCCAATATACCTGACCCCTTTCTGCTTCCTTCAAAACCTGATGGCACCTGGGGTCCTGGTTCTCCTTTCAGCCAGAACTACTGAAGTAATCGTGTGGTGGACACTTTGATCCCAGCTACAGCCAGAGCTGAGGAGATTTAACAAGATTTTGTCTTGTCCTCCAATTTGGAGGTTCCTTAGGATTCACTTCAGGACCCCATGAATGCTCCTTAAAAACAACGACTTAAATTAGGAAAAGAAGGGGGACCAATATCTTAGTGAGAAAGGATGAACTTTCAACTCAGAAATCTTCTTTGTTGGTTTTGGTTATTTGACCTTAGCCAGAAATATATCTATCTGAAAGTCTATTTCCTTATCTTTAAAAAGGAATTAAATGATTATCCATCTTATAAGGTTAATGATAGGATTAAATTGCAAAGTTGGGGTGGGGGGGTGGGGGGGTAAATAAATAAATAAATAAATAAATAAAAAGACTCCATGGAATGAACTCTTTGCTTTTACCACTGTTTTTATGCAGGAAAACCACAATCCATTCTAGACTCATCCTTACTTATCTCTGCTGTCCTTTAGCACACACTGAACAGTTGGTCAGCTCACACTTATCTCTCATAAAGTGCATTAGTTTCTCTTGCTGCTCTAAGAAATTACCATAAACTTAGTGGCTTCGAACAATACTTATTTATTACCTCATCATTCAGTAGGTCAGAAGTCTTGATGGACTCAGATGATTTTTCTTCTCTGGGACCCACAAGGCCAAGATCAAGGTGTTGGAAGGGCTGAATTCCTTTATGGAGCCTCTAGGGGAGAATGCATTTCCAGGCTCATTCAGGTTATTGGCAGAACTCAGTTCCCTGTAGTTGTAGGACTGAGGTGTTCATTTCCTTGATGGCTGCTAGCCAGGGGTCATCCTTGCTTCTAGAATGACCTACATTCTCTGACTTATGGTCCCCTTTGAAACCAGCAAAGGTGAGTCGAGTCCTTCTCACTCATTAACTATCTCTGCCTCATCTTTCTTTGGCTTCATCTTCTGCCACATCACTCTGATTCCAGTAGGAGGAATTTCACTACTTCCAAAGGATAAAGATTGGGACCACTTGGATGACCCAGTATACTCTTCCTATTTTAAGGCCCATAGTCTTAAGTACATCTGGAAATTTATTCCACTGCAGTACCTAGATCCATGTTTGGTTGAATAACCAGTGGATGGGAATCACCGGGAATGAATATTTTTTGAATTCTGCCTACCATATGCAGACTTCCATTGCCATCCTGATTTTGAGTGTGTATACATTCAAGTTTTGTCAGAACAGTTTCTCATTTGTAACCAGACCCTCTTCCCTGCAATGAAGTAGAATCTTGAATGCAGTCTGTTCTACCCTTTCTTTAAGTCTTTGCCAGCCAGAAGGAGGACTCCACCTTGTTGTGATGGGGTGAGGAAAATGCAGATGTTTTTAAAATCCCTGCTTTGTTATGGGCTATCTAGAGCACTAAACCAATCCACATCTCCTTTCTTTCATCTTTAAAATGAGGTTCAAATAGTATTTATCTCTCAGAGCTGCCATGAGGATTAAAAACCAGACTATTTGTAGAGGAGCATTTGATAGAAGGTAGAGCTATTTGTAAATCACAGTGTTTATTATTGCACCTATTTAGAGTAATTTGATGTAAATAGCACACAATAACCAGGAAAAATATTAGTATGATAATAACTATAACAAAACCTTAATCTTCAGAATTTCCCAACAACTCATATACGTGCGCACACACACACACATGCATACACTCACATGCAGAACAGAAATAATAGTAGCCTTAGATCCCTCCATTTAGATATTCCCTTGATCTCTCAGAGATACCTGAAAAATAGTTCCTGATCTTGTATTTTGACACACTAGTGTTTCAATTAGTTATGGGATGAGGCAGAAGTAATTTGATACACCAAAAAATATGTGGATATTTCTGCTGCCTGTAATGTAAGAGTCTTGAGAAACCTCATAATTTGTAGGATTATGTACTAAAATTCTAGAACTTTCAGGAAAAACAGGAAGCAGTCAGACCATTCAAATTTTACCCAACAGTTTAACCAGAACACTAACAAAATTAATGATGATAGTTTTAATGAACATGTGAGCAGAGTTAAGATGTAAGTTAAATTCCTAATAAGTAAAGAAATACTTCTAAGTATAAAAATTAACTTTTAAGAAATGAAGGTAACTTGATGGAAGAAAGTTTAAGTGAATTTTGAGATAAGGGCCAAAAGCACAAAAATCCAGAGGTAACTGTGCCAAAAGCATTTCTGAGATAGAGCATGTGGCCATACCAAGCCAAGAGGAAGCCCTGGTTTATATATTAATTAGTTATTGCTGCATAAAAAAAACTCCCCAAAATGTAGTAGCTTAACATGCAATCATTTCTTATTTCTAATGGGTCTCCATGTCAGCTGAGTGGTTTTACTGATCTGGGCCAGGCTTGGCTGATTTTAGCCGAGCTCACTCATCCATCTGGGGTCAGCTGGCAGATCCATAGTGGCCTGGCTGTTCTTGGAAGACTTAAGATGAGATAACTCTTCTCAGCTGGCTAGTCTGGGCTTGCTCACATAATAGTCAGATGGTTCTAAGTGACTGAATGGACTCGTGTAAGCTCTCTTGGGACCTAAGCTCGGAACCAGCGCTCCATCACTTCTGTCACCATTGACTGGCCAAATCAAGTCCAAACCTTCCAGATTCAAGGGGTATGGAAATAGATTCCAGCTCATGAAAGAAGGAACTGTGAAGTGACATTGCAAAGGGTGTGGATTCAGGATAGGTGGTGATGGGGAATTGGGTTCATTTCACAACCAATAAATCAAAGAGTAAATAGGCTTTGTGTACAAGAATACATTTCTCCTCCTTATGGGTTCTACTCTAGCTACTTGGTGGTATAAAACACTAATGGACTAGAAAAACATCACATAGGAAAAAATTTACTCCCATATTTTACTGCCATCACTCTCCTATTTATAATCACACATGGGCTAATTCAGATCACAAAAGTTACGTCATAGCACAGCAGACCACCAAAGTATTTATTTTGTTAAAAAAAAAAAAAAAAAAAAACACTTCAGGGAAGTGTTAAGGCTCTGTTTACATTAACAGCCATCTCACACATTTGCTTTCCAATATGCTTCCTTGACATGGGAACAAACAAGTGGATTACATCTACAGCAGGGCTTCTCGACCTTGACACTGTTGACATTTTGGGCCATGTGATATTTTGTTGTGAGGGGATGTCTGGTACATTGTGGGATATTTATCAGCATCCTTCTTTTCTATCCACTAGATGCCAATAGCATCCCAGGCTGTGACAACTAAACATGTTTCAGGCACTGCCAAATATCCCCTGGGGGGCAAAATATCCCCCCAGTTGAGAACCACTGGATTAGAAGATCAGCTTATTGTAGTTGTGCCTCAACTATTTGTCAGTTTCTGTAAGTGTGTCCTCAGGTACACATCATTCATTAATGGGTCATGATATAGAAAAATTGAAGATCACTATGTGCAAGAATGGTAATATTGTTTTATAGAAAAATGATACTCTCCATTCTAGATATTTCCTTACACGTAGAGGAAACACTAATAATCTCCTGGCCTCTCTCCACACCCTCACTCTTATAGGATTACTGAATTTGGGAAAGATTTTGATCACATGTTTTCAGATCCTGTCCATTTTCTTTTCCCTTGAGAGCAAATTGCTCATATGTTCTGATCTACTGATGCATGCTTTAAGATATAAAGGGTCAGGTTCTACCACTGTGGGGTAGAAGTTCAATACAAAGAAGTGTTAGATGCAAGTGCATTGGGCAGGATAACTGGGAAACAGACAATAGTGAAATTTAGTTTGGGACAAAATACATGTCAAGTGACTGAGACTTTTGATATGACCAAAGCATACGACTTCAGCGGCCTACAGGAACAACACAGCTGTTTTTTATAGTTGTTCCATTAACTTTTAATTGCTTTAACCTGTGAAGATAGCTTTAGACCCAAGGCAACTGCATGGGGGATTTTGTTGGTGATGGGTAATTACAGCTTAAGACTGCTGTGTTTAATCAAGTGGTGTATTTTTTTTTAATGACATCTAAATGTGCTGCACCATAAGGAGACAATGGCCTGGCCAGCTTATTTTAATGAAAGCAAGTCCTCAGCTAGGATGTTAAGTGTAGGTCATATATCTCTCAGGGAATGGTAGAGGAAAGGTGCAGACAAAGAATCCCAGAGCACGTTTTAGGAGTCAGGCCGCAGGAAAGACCTAAAGTGACGGCACTCAGACTTCAGCAAAGGCACTAGCTGCAGCTCCACAATTAGCAAAGATGCAGACTATGAGGAACTTCAAGCAGACCATGGTGGCCTCAGCAGATGTGAGTCAGTGTTGGCTGATTTCGTACGGAAAGCCCCTCTCTAGGATGAGGGTTCTTAGGCTAAGGAACGTCATAGCACCAGAGAAGCCACTTTGGCCCAGATCTGAAAATGCTGGCAACTTGGGGTATGTCGATGCTCTGTCACTTGATAAAGACCATCCTCATTTCTGCAACTGTGGAGACAGAAACACCCAGTTCAAAGGGGAAATAGAAATGGAGTTTTCCAATATACCAGATGGGGGATTGTGGGAACATGGCCGATGGGTTAGACAGATAAGGCTCAGCTCTCACTAAAACAATGGAGAAAGAGCCAGAGGCTGCCTTGGGGACCTGCTTTGGGGTACAGCAGACCAGAACACTGCTTCATAACTCCCAGGGGAGTGAGGGACAGAGAGACCAAGAAGCCAATACAGCAAGTGGTGAGTTGTTGAACCTCCCGGCCATGAGAAGGGCTCCCCACCCCCACCACAGAGATAATGAGTGAGGGTAAAAGTCCTGGTGAATTGCATCTAACTAAGAGGACAGCTAACATCTTCCTCCCCAGCTGCTTTGGATATATATATAGAATGGGATGGTGCTCTGAGTCATCTAGAAGGGTACTGGAGGGATAGGGAAGCCAAGGGAAAACCATGAGTTGCTCACCCCTGTGGCTGGAAGCGGCACATATACCCTGCCCTCATGGCAACTAGCCCAGGTGGAGCTGCTGACTCCCTGCTCCGAGGGGTGTGAGGGTGGATTCCTTGGGAGGAAGAGGGGTCTGGGAAGGTGAGAGTGGTTTCTTTGTGGTGAGTTTGGCCAGCTGAGTCCCCTTTGAATATCCAAAGGGACCCCGACTCCACAGGGAGAGGGAAGGGGGATCTCCTCAGGCAGGCTGTCATGCCCAGCAGCTCAGGTAAAGAGAGGAATTTGATTAGAAAGGAGGCAGGGACAGGCAGCTAATCATCAGGACAGGCAAACTGCAAGGAATCCAAACTGCCCGAGGGAAAGGGGGTGGATAGCCCTCTGAAAGGCTAGCTAACCTAAGGAGACAGGTTAGGTCAGTGGGAAAATTCCTGCCTTACATATATGAGGTCCTTGGTTCAATTCTAAGCTGTTAGGGAAGTGATCCACCAGGTTATCAGGTATCCAGCTGAAGCTTATGACAGGGAACATATAGACATTCTCTCTATATTAGCTTTTCTTGGATCTCTTATTTTTTAAAAAAAAAAAAAAGGTTCTTTTTAAAATTTTCCTTATTTTACTCACTAAAACCTAGTTCAAAACCTGCAAAGGGCAGGCTGCAGGGTGATTGATGAACACCAGCATCCTGAGAAGATCCTTAGGGTTCTAAGAGGAAAGGCTGTTTTTCTGTGTTTACTTTTTATTTTATTTTATTTTTTCTTTTTCCTTTTTAAAAATTAGTTGCTGCTGTCTTGTTTCTTGTTTGTTGCATTTTCCCTTCCTTTGTTTCCCTGTTGGTGTGTTTTTTGTTTACTGATTTTTTTTCTACCTATGCTATTTCTTTTCTCTCCTTCATCTATCTTCTGTTTTCTGTTGTTATTCTTTCATTCCACCTCTTTTTGTTTGGTCTTCAATTTTTCTTGTTGTTACTTTCTCTCTCCTTTTTTCTCTGTTTTCTCCCTTTTTAAACTTTTTTTCTTTCTCTCTTTTCTTTCTTCTTTTCCTCTCTTCTCATCACTCCAATATACCAGATGGAAAAGAAAGGCTCCTCTTATTTGACAGGGACTACCAAACATTTATATTTCTAAATCTGTAAGAAAGCAACAATGCCTCAAACGCTACTTGTAAGAACGGAGTCAGTTTGCCTTGGGGCATTCAGCCCTCTCATAGAGTGAATTAATAAAGCCAAAAGGAACTTCTTGCTGATAAATTTCTCCTACTTGAGTTTTAAATGAAGCAGGTTAAGGCACCAAATGAGTGACATTGTCTCTAGATTGAAATGAAGAAGCTTTCTCCATCTTCTCTTGACAACAATAGGTACATAATTTTGTCTGGGATAATTTCTCAAAGGGCTGGAAATTGTATCATTTTCAAAATTTCTTGGCCATGGGGCCAGTGCTGTAATGATCATGTATGCCCTATAACTTCTTTGGATTTCTCAAAAGGGAAGCTCATGAAAGATTTGGCATTCAGACACTACAATGACAGATATAGGCCATTATATATTTTGCCATAATGTACAAAATTGTGTGTGAGAGAGTGTACCTACAATGTAAACTATAATCCATGCTTAGTGGCAATGCTCTAAAATGTTTTCATCAATTGTAATGAATGTACCACACTAATGAAAGATGTTGTTAATGTGGAAAAATGTGGGAGGTGTAGGAAGAGGTCATATGGGTATCCCCTATATTTTTATGTAACATTTATGTAATCTGAATACCTTTAAAATATATATATATAACAAAACAAAACAAGGTTTGGCATTCAGTCAAGTCAGCTTCAAAATTCCTGAAGGATCCACAAACATTCTAGAGCTCAGACTTCAGCTACTGAAGGAATCTTAACTCCACATGGCATTTATAATCTCTCTGGCTGAGATTAAGCTAAATATGAACTTGGAAAGGAAATTATAAATGCAAGAGAATTTGATCTCCAAATTTAGTTCCTTTGAACTTTCAGTCATTGGATTTTAACCTACAAAGAGACAGATTCTTTAAAATTTTTTCTCCCTGATATTGAGAAACATTTGTATTCAAATATGGAGCACATCTATATTATTATTTTATTGTTAGAATATTGTAATAGTGTCATTTGATCTCTTTGAAGAACCTATGATTGGCTATTCTAGGCAAAATGGCTGGATAAATTGGGGTGAGAAATAATGGGCTTGAAGTTAAATTAAATAATGTGTTGTTCAGATCAATTTCAGAGCCTTCTGGGGTCAAAAGCTACGCTGTCCACTAGGGTTCCAGAATGATATCAAAAATGGTAATGGATAATACTTTGAAAATAGCTTCATGACAGTGCAACTATGACTGTCTTGAGTGATGGCTGATCTGAACCCATGAAGGGGACAATCACACCACAGGTTGGTCATCTGCTATTGGTGAAGCCCAATGGGTTAAGAGAACAAAAAGCTGGGGAATATGAGGAAGAAAGAATGATCTTCCCCACTGCTGATATTTCCTTCAGAGTAGCTCTATTAGTGTAACACTGCTGGCTGCCTTCCTTCCTTCGTTGGAAAATTTGGAAAGAATAAAATGAGAGAGTTCTGCTCAGCTTCTTCCTTTCTCTCTTGGGAATGATCTTGTCTGTAGAGAGCATGTGCTTTTCATTGCTTTTAGTCTCTCAGTAGGCAGAATAGGAAAAGCCGAACCTGTTTTGGGGTTGGTGGCGGCTGAAGTGGGGAGTGCAGGGCAGGAGGAGTGTGGGATGCCTTTAGCAGCCCAGCAGTGCCTGGGACTGGATGGGTAACTCTTTCTAATCCTGAGGTGTCCTGTACTCAGTGAAGCACACTTGCCCCTCAGACAAAAGCCACATTCTCTGCTATATTCTTTTCAGTAGTTCAATTGATATTTTTACCTCTCATTTGCCTAATTTGGGGTTATTTTTCAAATGGTTCATAACTTAGGAGAGGAAAGAGCAGCACTATTTATTGGACCTTGTTAATTTCCTAAAAACTGCCATAGTTATTCTGTGGCCTGTTGATTTATTTTCTTATGCTCCAAATTTGGTTCACAGGTCCTTATTGGTTTTATCCATTCCATGCCCCCAACAGTAAAGGTGGTGAAATGTGACATGTCAGAGACTGCTCATTGTCACCAATATCCATTTCCCTTTTTTCTTCTTAGTGCAAAACTCTTAAGGTTTGGTTGAGCACATAGTACCTAGCTAGCAACTACATTTTCTAGCCCCTCTAGCTTCCAGGTGTTCTGTCATGACTAGTTATGACCAAAGAGATGTGAGCAGAGGAAATTTGTATTTCTAGGACATATTCTTAGAAGGAAGCTGCTTTCCCTACACATATTCTTTACTCTTATTCAAAGACTAGATCACAGAAATAGTGGTGGTAATCCAGCTTCAATCATGTGGACAAGGCCCATAACACATTCCAACAGTGCTATTCAAAGTGCCAGTGCAAAGAGAGATATGAATTTGCACCAGAATGTACTTCGAAATACTGCTTTCTTCAACAAGAATGTTTGGCTGAACAAAGCAGTGTGTTTAGTCATGTGGGCATTTTAGAAAGTGGTGAAGGCAGCTTATCTAATTGCAGGTGAGTAACATAGAGCTCATGGATCATATTTTAAGTAGCACCACCAAAGAAGATGGCAAAGAAAAATAATGGAAGAAACATGGGTCCCTGGAAGTGCTTGTGGATCAGTGTCTCGCTATCCCTGGGGAATACAGGAAGCTGGGGCTTGAGAGTGAAAGACACCTTCTCTCATGTATAAGCCTCTGTTATTTATCTCCATTAAAGCAGTTGAACTAACACCTTAACTAATACCTGGTGGAAACTACTCTCCTTCCCGTTAAGATTACACTGTGTACTTTGTTCCTAGGTTCCAAACCTGGCTCGTTTCATCCATATCTTAAAAAAAATGTGTAAAACAGATTGACTCACTCTTGACCTTTATCCCAGGGACATTGACATGAGTCCTTGGGCAGTGGGGGAGAAGACTTAAAGTTCCTTCAAATACATTGCAATACAAAAATGATGATGCACAGGGTGTGTCCTACTTGTCATTATTCCATTGCATTAGAAGTTCCTCATCTTAGGTGACCATCATCATCCTTTAGCACAGTGGGTCATTCCTTCTTCAAATCAAAAAAAGAAACACATGCACACACACACAAATGTAAAGGAAAGCTGTCATATATAAAAGGCATCCCGAATTCCTAAAGAAAGCATTTGTTGAAACAGGAATTAACACAATGCAGTCAGTAGGAGACTATTTTAAAAATTGATTGTTAAAATGCTGCACAGTACAAAGCTCCATATATTAGCTCTATATAGTATCTAACCTACTACTAGTTGTGAAGAGAGGAAATCTAGAGAGCTTTGAGGAAAAATGATTTCACAATGTCCTTAATTTATAAATTAATTATTTCTATTCTATCATCAAATTTTTACAACAACCCAAAAGGTAGTCAAAATGATGTAAGCAGCATATCAAGGAGGTTAAAGATAGACCTCAGAGCTATAACTTATCAAATCTGTGCTGGAAAATTATATTTTTCCAAAGTAGCCTAGAATTTTAGCACAGATTAAGAGCATTCTAACACTTATTTTACCTTGCACACTTAGATTTCTGTTTCCTTCTGCTTACCATAAGTTAACATAACATAGGAGAAAGGTGACTTTTTTAGAACAGGCAATTTTATATTTCTTTTTGTGGTGAGACAACTGTGGGGCCTGCAGATTTTAGGCTCATATGCAGCCATGACCAGAGAAGCAGAAAGAAACCTGGATATGAGGAGAGCTGGGGTTCAGAAAGGAAGGAGACAATCCACATAGAACTCTGCATAAGCAAGGTCCACATAAGCAGGAAGCTGGCATTCCAGTGGGAAGAGTGATATTTGACAGACCAACTGAAACAGAATCAAGAGAGTCAAAGTGTGGGAAGATTGACAGGGAAGCGACAGACGAAAGGAGCACATACATAAAAGAGGTTTAAGGGTCAGTAGCAGCGTTGCAACTAATGTAAGGCGAGGGAGGCACTCACTTCAGGTGAAAATTTAAGAGGATGTCAAAAACTGAGGAATTAAGATGAATATTATTTTAATAAAATACTTAAAAAAATTAAAGCCAGTGCAAAAAGTCCAAAATGAGCAAAATATCAAAATTTTAAGTAAAGAAAGTATCTATCATCGTACCTGAACAACTAAGTCTCACTCACCTTGCCTTAATCCTCCCCCTATTAGATCTTGTCTTTATTTAAAATTGTGACATTTTGTTGATAATGGATTTTTGCATTAATCTTGATTTTTTTAAAAAAATTGCATTAAAATATTTATATTGATTACTGAGTTTACTTATGCCCCATTAAACTTTCCATGCAAGACAAATATCTCACATCCCAGAGCATAACCTTTCTGTATATCTTGGAAAAGTAGTTTCTCATTTTTGACCTAGTTCTCTAAAATGCAAGACAAAGTTGATGATCTCCAATGTCCCTTCCAGTTGTGACATTTTCCAGGTGGTCCAGGAAAGGCAATGACTGAAAAGGGCCTTGAACATATACATATGTATGTGTGTGTGTGTGTATTTATTTATATATGTATGTGTAATCAAGGCGGGACTTTGGGATTTTCAGGGGAAGCAGAGCCTATGGGTGGATAGTTAGGGAGCTGAAAGCTAACAGCTGTCTCCAAATGTTACCACTGAGTTCTTTCATTGATGGCTTTGATTACCCGTTTCCTCTTGGATGTTGTGACAAGAATTTGAACAATACTGGCATGAGGTGGCAAGGGATAGAGTGATCCCCTAGCAGCAGTTAAATGTCACTCCCTCAAGCCTGATATTTGTAACACAAACAGAATATCCAAGCATAGGAAGTCATGGCGGTCCTCAGGTGAGTGCTAAAGAGGCTCATTTTACATCTAGGGCCATGTTCCAACGTGGCAGTCCTCAGTGTTGCACAAAGTTCTTCACTCATTTTTCACTCCAGTGATGATTCCTGTCTGCTTATCAGTTTGTTTTTTCAGCTGACTAGATTTAAATCTAAAGAAAAGCAATAAGGGAGCAAAGACGAGGCCTCAGAGCTGAGCTATGGTGGATTTAATTAGCTCTGAGATGCTCTGACTGAGAAGGGAGACAGGGAGGGCAGTCCCAGAATGCTGATGTGTTGATGTAGCTGTAATGAGGCAGGAAGAACATTGCTCCAAGGGTGTTTCCAGATGGGTTTATTTTGTTGAAATAAAGTCAGGAAAGGCAGAAGAGAGCCTTGCAAATTGTGTTCTCATTTTTGAAAGTGACAGGGCTGCCACTAATAAGTCTCTGGGAATTGGAGGGAGTCAGGACTAATGCACAACTCGGAATGTGCAGGGAAAGTGACCTTAGTTCCTAGCACACCTGCCCCATTTTTCTCCCTTTGCTGCTCATACTCTTTCCTATAGGGCTACGCAACATGGACACAATGTGTTCAACTAAGAATCCGTACCATCAGGTCATTGGAAGATAACAGCTTCTTCTTTCTTCAGTTGTGGAGACATACAATGAAAGGCAAGAGATGGTGGAGCCAAGATAGAGGCATAGCCAGGTTCTAACATGTGGAGAAATGACTGTGATGATAGCATGTCTATTGGAGGGAGCATAAGCTTAAAGAAAAATTTTAAAGGGCCACTCTTGGATTACACCCTCTGTGTTTGTGCCTCACAGTCTTACTTTCACTCTACTAAAAAGCAATAATATTGTTCTTGCTGAATATGGGAGATTGATCAGTCACACATTTCTATTGTCATTCTGTCTTGAATCTCATTGAAATACCTGTCAAAGGTTTCTTAAAAGATATTTCCAGAGGCGGCAACAGCCCACCAGAATTGATCATGCAGTTTTGGAAGATGGAAAGTAGATGGATGCTAGTTAATGACATAGTAATACAGAGAAGTCAGAAATGTTCCTTTAGAGGAGGCATAGCAAGAAAGATGAATCATCTACCAAAACCAGAGAGCCTTTGGGAAATTGGAAGAACAAGTTATCTCAGATAGATGGCATGATGGTTTAAGTTCATGTGTCAACTTGGCCTGGTGATAGTGTCCAGTTATTTCTTTAAGCAAGCACTGGCCTGATTGTTACTGTGAGGACATTTTGTGGGCTTAATCTACCATAAAGTTGATTGCATCTGTGGCTCATTACATCTACAAACATCTGAGGTGGCTGCCTTCAACAATGAGAGGCATCCAATCATTTGAAGGTTTTAAAAGGCAAAGCAATGATTTCAGCAGACAGAAGAAAGAATTTCCATCTCTACTCATCCAGCCAGCTTCTCCTGGAGAATTCATCAAGGATCTTCTTTGGAAGGTCCTACAGAATTTGGGTTTGTGCATCCCCACAGTCACATGAGAAAATTCTTATAAAATATCTCATAATATTTACATATGTCTCCTGTCGGTTCTGGTTCACTAGAGAACCCTGACTAATAGTTTCCTATCTTCTAAAACAAATGCCATACAATGTTGGATTAAACAATAGGAATTTATTGGCTCACAGCTTTAAGGCTAGAAGAAGTTAAAAAAATCGGGACATCAGCAAAGCGATGCTTTCTCCCTAAAGACTGTGGCATTCTGGAGCTGGATGTCAGCAATCCTTTGTCCTCGGCTTTTCCATCACATGGCAGTAAACATGATGGCATTTTCTCCTTTTTATGCCAGATTCTTTTGGCTTCCCAGCTTCTGGTTTCTCCCTGTGGCTTCTCTTTCCACGTCCAGTTTCCTTTGCCTATAAGGAGTTCAGCCACATTGAATCGAGGCCCACCCTCACTGTTTGGGAATTTCCTAACTAAGAACATCTTCAAAGTCCTATCTAAAAATGGGTTCACACCCACAGGACCAAGGGTTGGGTCCTGAACATGCCTTTTGTGGGGCCATGATTCAATCCCCAACAGATGGCGAATAGGGTAGAGCTGAAAATAAAGTGGTTGAAATCTTTTAAGGTGTGGTTTGGTGACCCCACTTCAGACTTCCTTCCCCAGCTCACATAACTAGGTGACTACACATCCTTTACACCTGCCAAAAAGATGGAGTTTGTTCTTTGGAGAGTTTCAACCTGAGAGGATCTGCCAGGCACAGATGATTGTGGAGGTGAAACACAGTATTGAAAAAGGGGAATCAAGTTAAAGTTTGCATTCAGAGCAGAGGGAAAGACCCCAATCTGCTTTCCTCACTCACTTGCCAGAACATTGAAATCCAAGCTTATAATCTCCTCTATTAATTATGGTACAGTTAAGCTGCCATAAAAAAGACCTACAACATATAGTGGCTTTACTAAGACAGCGGTTCATGTTTCTTCACACATTAGCAATTTTAAGAAATCCTCTCTGAGTAAAAATTAACCAGCTTGCAAAAGTAGACCTCTACTGGTATATGGGAATTCTGTATTTTATATGTTTTATGCATGCTATTTCTATAACCTATAACTTCTCTAAAAAATT
Organism: Tolypeutes matacus; assembly: GCA_026826555.1. Classification (NCBI taxonomy): domain Eukaryota; kingdom Metazoa; phylum Chordata; class Mammalia; order Cingulata; family Chlamyphoridae; genus Tolypeutes; species Tolypeutes matacus. The sequence goes on along the minus strand of JAKSZT010049426.1, from coordinate 2,332,195 downwards.
ATTAATAAAAAATAGACTAACACTTATTGATATCTGTGGTTGCTCAACGAAGCACCCAATATCCCCAGTCAAACACCCTCTGATGAGGTACATGATTCAACAACTTCTACACTTGTTAATGAGTTTCCAAACAGCTTTTTAGATGATTCTTACATATATATATTTAAGGTAGACCTTTAACATGAGTCAGAGATAAAAATGAATATGATTTTCAAAAAGGAAAACAAATACCAAGAAAAGAAAGAAAATGTAGAGAGTTAAATAAACAAACAGGAAAATAACAAACATTAACATTCACAGAGAAATTAGAGAAGATATTGCATCCACTACAGAAGGAGATACTATAATATTCATCAGAGAAAAAGAAAGAACTTTAGTATTTAGCTTCTGGTCAGGGAGTAGTAACTGTACTAGATTTGCCATTCTGCTGTACTAGACTAGTGTTTGAAATTAGACAAAACAATGAAGTGACTGTTTTCAGGCACTGGACAATGGGCATCTCAGTTCTGTAATCTTTGAAATAAGAGAAGTACAGAAAATGAGCCCCATGTTTGTCCAGTCCCATTATCTTTAGGTACTTTCTCATCCATGGTGCTTGGAGGTAGAGTCCAAGCGAAGCAGGGTGGTGTTGCTAGAACTGAGGTGTCACGAACTGGAGACAATGGCTGCTGAAATGGTTGGAATGGTGGGAATCATTACCAGAAGGGAGCAAACTTCAGAGTGGAGGGTACCTAGAAGTCTCTGTGGTTTTTCCTTGCAAGACCTTATCAAAGAGTAGTCTTCAAATGTGAAAAGTGAGACACTGTGAGTCCCTTAAGAGAGGAATTGGTGCAGGGTTTAAACCAGAATGGAAATACGAGAGATCAAGTAATACTGGAAGACATGGGATTACCAATCTAGGCTTGAGTGACTAGGTCTTGGTGAGTACCTTGCTCATTCAATTGAGACTTCAGAATGGCTCCACCTTGGGAGTAAGGACCACACTCCATAATAAAGGATATGTTCTAGGACTAATAACAACAACAAAAAATAGACCCTCCAAAACAAAGCATGCCTGAAATGATCAATATAATCCATCTTTATTGAGTTGTGTGCAAGAACAAAAAATTAATCAAATCTTTTAAAAAGCAGTCAACATAATTCATTATCCCTAGAGTGTGTCATCAGTAACATCCATCATGAAATCAAAGATTTCTAGATAATCAAAGAAGCAGACAAATGAGATCCACAATCAAGAAAAAAAAAAAAAAAAAAAAAGACAATAGACAGATATCAAAGATGATCCAGTTAATAGAATTAGCAAAAAAGAACTTTAAAACATGCTGTTCATATAGGTCCAAGGACATAAAGAAAAGGTTGATGTAATGAAAAAAACATGAAGATGCTCAGAATAAAAATGGAAATTAAAAAAATAATAACCAAAGAGATATTTTAGAACTGAAAATTATAAAGTATACTATAAGAGGAAAAATTCAGAGGTTGGGCATAACAGAAAATGGGATACTGCAAAACAAAGGATCAGGAATCAAAGATTTATAGAAATTGTTCAATCTTAAGAACAGAGAGAAAAAAGATTTAAAACAAAATGAATACTCTGTGAGCTGTGAGACATCAAAAATCAGTCTAAAATATTGTAATAAGAATCTCAGGAGAGAATGAGGTAGAATTAATGCAGAAAAAAAAATATTTGAAGAAATAATACCTGAAAATTTTTCCCAACTTTAGTAAAAAAAAAAAAAAAAAATGCAAAAGCACATTAACCTACAGGTCCAAGAACTTCAGAAAATACCTATATTACTATTTACATACTAAGATAAATACAAAGAAAATTGTGCTTTATATCAGATGCAAATTGATGAAACTAAACATAAAGAGAAAATCTTAAAAGTAGCAAGAAGGGAAGAACACATTACATAGAGAGAACAATGAGAAAAAACAATGGCTAACCATGGCTATCTTCTCATCAGGAACAATGATAACCAGGATAAAAAGAGTTAATATCTTGAAAGGGCTCAAAGAATGGGACTGGAGGAACCTCTAGATCCAGAATTCTATATCCAGCCAAAATATATTTTTTCAAAAAGGGCAATTTAAGATATTTTCAGGCAATGTAAACTGAGATAACTAATTGCTTGCAGACCTGTACAACAAGAAATGATTGAGGAAATTCTTCAGAACTGAACAACAACAACAACAAAAATGATATCAAATAGAAAATAGGAACTACAAAGGGAAATAAAGACAGCTAAAAATGTTAAATATGTGGATAATTATAAAATGCTACATATATTTTTCTTTTCTTAATTTCCTTAAGGAACTGAATGCTTAATAGCATTTATGGGATCAAGAATATATGTAGAATTGAAATACATGACAAAAAAGGGAGTAAATAGAATTATTAAAAAGACTACATTTTATATAAATTAACTCTAAATACACTGATAAATTAAAGACATGTTATAAATCTTTAAATAATTGTGCAAGAATAGCCAGAAATAGCAGCTTTATGTACAGCAGGGGAAACAGAGAGAGATTGAGAGTTGAGGAATTTTCTTGTTTGTTTGTCTGTTTTTTGTTTATTACTATTATTATTATTGAAATAATGAAAATACTCTAATAATAATTGAAGTGATGAGTGCACAACTATGTGATTATACCAAATACCATTAATTGTATACTTTGGATGAATTGTATGCTTTATTAATATGTATCAATAAAATTGATTTGTTAAAAAAAAAAGTAGAGAAAATTGAACAGAATATGGTATCAAAAACAATTCAAGAAATTATTCTCAGAGAAAAACACGTCTTCAAATAAAGATGATAAATTTATAATAAAATATAAAATAATAAAAAAATTTAAAAGATAATAAGAAACATTATAAGAACTATGTGCCAAGAAAATTGACTTCTTACATGAAATGGATACATTCACTGAAAAAAAAACATACTAATATTGACACAAGAAGAAAATAGAAACTCTGAATAATCTTATTTCTGTATAATAAATTTAATTCACCAACAAAAAAATTTCCCCAAAAGGAAACTCCAGGACCAGAATTCTATCAAACTTATATAAGGAAGAAAAAAATTTATACAATGCCACTTAGAAAATAGAGGAAATGAGAAAAGTTTCATATGCATTTTAAGAAAACAGCAAAAAAACAAAACAAAAAACTATCATGGTTTATCAATAGACAGTGATAAAACATTACTTATAAAGCAATTTTCTGATAAAGATATTACAAAAAACTTAGAGACGTACATCCTTCATGAATATAGAAGAAAAATACCCTAATTAAAATATCAAATTGATTATAGCAATTTATATAGAAAGAATGATACATCATGACCAAATGGGATTTATCATAGCAATTCAAGTTTGATATAACACTTGGAAAATAATGTGTAAATTACACATTAACAGAATAAAAGAGAAAAATGTGATTGTCTCAATAATGTATAAATTAATTTTATGTATTTAATATCCATTCATGAAAAAACTCTCAGAAAAGTAGAAATACAAGAAAACTTCCTCAATATGATAAAGGACAACTAATGAAAACACTAAAAGGAGCATCACACTGAATAGTAAAATATTGATTGCTAGCCTCCTAAAACAAGGAAAAAACAAGGATTGTCTGCTCTTAGCCTTTCTAGTCAACATTGTATGGAGATCCTAGATATTGCATAAAGTAAGAAGAAAAATACGTAAAAAGCATTTGATTGGAAATGAAGAAGAAAAATTGTCTTTATTCATATATGGGATGATTATTTACATAGATAATCCAAATAGATTAAAATAAAAATAAATAACTTCTACAACTAATAAGTGAATTAAGTTAGGTTTCAGGATAAAAGTTAATAAAAACCCATTACATTTCTATATTCTTGTAACAAATTATTTGAAAATGAAAGTTTTTAAAATTGCATTTTGATTTTAATCAAAAACATTAAATAAGTAGGGTAAATTAAACAAAAAATATTCAAGACGTCTTCAGAGAAAAGTACAAAATCTTGCTGAGAGAAACTAACTAGCCTCGGTAAATGGAGACATATAAAATTTTCATAGATTCAAAAATGCAACGATTGTTAAAATGTCAATTCTCCCTAAATTGACATATGATTTCAAAGAAATCCTAATAAAAATTCCAGCATGCTTATTTTGTAGCAATTTGCAATTTAACTATAAACTTTATAGGGAAAAGCAAAAGACCCAAGAATAACAAAAAGAGTAGAAAATAAGAACAAACTGGGAGGATTCATAGTCCCTTATTTCAAGGATTACTTTAAAGCTACTGTAATCAAGACAGTGGAAAATTAGCACAAGAGAAACACATATGTCAATGGAACAGAACAGAATACAGTCCAGAAACAGAATCAAATGTACATGGTCAGTTGATTATGATCAAAGGTGCCAAGGCAATTAAGTGGAGAAAAGGTAGATCATTTCAAAAAACAGCACTACAATTGGAAATTCATAAAGGAAGTAAATGAACCTTACTCCTACCTTATGCCATATACAGAAATTAATTTGATGGATCATAGAAATAAGTGCAAGACCTAAACTCAGAAACCGCTTAATTGAAAATTTAGGGGACTGTCTGCCATTTGGTGATAGGCTGTTGTTTTTTTTTTTGACATACAAAAAGCAATAAGCATAAAAAAACTTTCTCCATCAAACTTCTTCAAAAATTTAAAAACCTGTTAAAAAAAGACACTGTTATCACTGAGAGAAAGCATTTGTAATAAATATATTTGAAAAAAATATTTGTATCCAGTATATATAAAGAACTTCTACAAATCAGTAATAAACTGGCATATCTTGTAAAGATACTTCATAAAACAAGATATATGAAAGGTCAAAAACTACATGAGGAAATCTCTACATCAGTAGTTATCAGAGAAATGCAAACTAAAACAAAAATGTTTTGCCACTTCATACTAGAAATGCTAAATATAAAAAGAGTGAAAGTATCAAATGTTGGTGAGAGTAGGTAGCAACAAGAATTCTCATGAATTGCTGGTGAAAGTATAGAAATGGTACAACTTCTTTGGAAAACTCTAGCAGTTTTTTCAATAAAATTAATCATACTTCTACTTCATGATGTTGAAACTATATTCTTAGGTAGAAATTAAAACATATGCCCACATAATATATGTATAAGATTGCCTATAGAAGCCCTATGCATAAATACAAAAACTGGAAAAAATTGTTACATATTTATCAACTAGAGAGCAAATTAATTTTACTATATTTCTAACAAGGAGTAATACCCAGCAATAAAAGCAAAAGATATACTATATATACAGACCCAAGATGGTGTTGGAGGGGCTCAGGAAGGGTGCAGCTCTCTTGCAAAATAAGGTAGAAGGTGTAGAAGTTGTCCAAGTGAGCCACTTTGGGGACCCCTGTAGGCCAGGAGAGTGCCATGTGCATCATCCAGGAGGGACTGGGGATGGAGAGACAGAGAAGCCAAAGGGAAAACCATGAGCTAATACCCCAGTGGCTGGGAGCATCTTCTATCCCTCACCCCTGAAGTGAACAGCCTTGGTAAAATCTGCAACTGAGTGTCCAACTAAGAGGAGAAATTACAGATTCCTCCCTGGGAAGAGGGAAGGTGAGATGGAGGGCTGACTGTGGTTTCTCTTCAGCAAATGTAATCACCATAACTTGCAAGTTCAGCAGAACTAGTGGAAATTGAAGGATTTATCCCTGTGGAAGATCTGCTGAGGAGCACCATTTGCAAGCCAGCCAGGAAAGTGAAGGAAGACAGGCTGGTAGACGTGGTTGGGCTCCATTAGTGGCTCCCTGTCCCAGTATTCACTACTTAAACAGGGCAATATTAAAGTTTTAGAAAAAAATAAATGAAAAATCTAAGAATAGCTGTGAAATGAAACCACTACACAAGAGAGAAATTAATCAACAGAGCAAAATCATCAACATAAACAAATGCTTATGTATCAACAAAAGATAACAACTCATGCTAAAAAATAGGAAGATATGACCCAGTCAAAGGAACAAAACAAGAATCTAGATGAAACTCAGGATTCAAAACAACTAATAAATGATGTTCAGACAGGCCTCCTAATCAATATAAGGAGATGAAGGAAAATATGACTGAAGAGATAAAGGATATTAAGATGACACTGTGTGAGAATAAAGAACAATTTGAAAGCCTACAAAAAAAGTAACAGGGTTTATGGGAATAAAAGACACAATGGATGAGATTAAAAATATATTAGAGGCACATAACAGCAGATTTGAAATGTTAAAAGAACAAATAGGTGAATTCGAAGACAGAACATTTGAACTTGAAAAGATAGGAGACCAGACAGAGAAAAAAATGCAAAAAATTGGACAGCATCTCAGGGAATTGAATGAAAACATGAATTGTACAACCATACATGGTATGGGTGTCCCAGAAGTAGAAGTTAATAGAAAAAGGACGGAGAGAATATTTGAGTAAAATGAAATTTTACTAACTCTTATGAAATTTTCTCTTATGAAAGACATGAATATCTATGTTCAAGAAGGACAATATACCCCAAACAGAATAAATCCTAATAGACCTACTCAGAACATCTACTATTCAGATTGTCAGAAGCCAAAGATTAAAGGAGGATTTTAAAAGAACCAAAAGGAAAGCAATGTATTACTTACAAGGGCACCTCAATAAGGCTAAGTACTGATGTCTCTTCAGAAACCATGGAGGTGAGAAGGCAATGGTATGATATATTTAAGATATTGAAGGAGAAAATCTGTCAGCCAAGAATTCTTAATCCAGCAAGATAAAGAATTCATATTCAGAAATGAAGGTGACTTTAAAGTCTTTATAGACAAACAAAACTGAGAGAATATGTTACCAAGAGACCGAATCTACAAGAGCTATTAAAGAGTGTATTACAGACTCATAGGAGGAGACACGGGAGAGAGCCCTGGAGAGGAGTGTAGGAATGAAGAACATAAATAAGAGAAAATGAAAGGGTTAAACAATGGACAAGAGTAAAATATGACAACAGAAAGCCAAGAAATAAATGGATGGAGTAAGTAATGCCTTTATAGTAGTGACTCTGAATGTTAATATATTGAACTACCCAATTAAAAGACATAGACTGATAGAATGGATAAAACAAATGAGCCATCTCTTTGTTGTCTAGAAGGAACTCACCTTAGCTGCAAGGATACAATCAGGTTGAAAGTGAAAGTTTGGAAAAAGATATTCCATGTTAATAACAATTAAAAAAAGAGAAGATGTAGTGTACTGATATTGCCTAAAATAGACTTTAAATGAAAAACTGTTATAAAGAGGTAAAGAAGGTTACTATATATTAATAAAAGGGAAAATTCATCAAGAAGAAATAACAATAATAAATATTTATGCACCTAACATAGATGTCCCAAATACATGAGACACACATTGGCAAAACTGAAGGGAGAAATAGACATTTCTACAATAATAGCTAGACATTTCAATACTTCACTCTCAGCATTAGATAGAACATTTGGAGAGAAGATAAATAAGAAAATTGAGAGCTTGAATAATATGATAAGTGAACTCAATCAAATAGACATTATGCCCCCAAACAGCAGGATGTACATTCTTCTCAAGTGTTTATGGATCTTTCTCCAGGATAGCCCATATGTTAGGATTTAAGTTAGATCTCAATAAATTTAAAACATTGAAATCATACAAAACACTTTCTCTGATCATAATGGAATAAAGCTGGAAATTAATAACAGGCAAAAGGGAAAATTCAGAAACATGTGGAGATTAAATGATATACTCTTAAATAATCAGTAGGTTAAATAAATTTCAAGATAAATCAGTAAATACCACAAGACAAATGAAAACAAGAACACAACATACTAAAACCTATGGGATACAGCAAAGGCAGGGATGAGAGGGAAATTTATTGCCTTCAATGCTTATATTAAAAAAGAAAAAACCAAAATCAAAGACTTAACCACACACCTCGAGGAATTAGAAAAAGAATAGCAAACCAATCCCAAAGCAAGCAGAAGGAAAGAAAAAATAAAGATTAGAGCAGAAATAAATGAAATAGAGAATTAAAAATATATATAGAACATCAATAGAGCTAAAAGTTGGTTCTTTGGGAAGATCAAAAAAATCAATAAACCCTTAGATAGATTAACAAAAAAAAAAAAAAAAGAGAGAGAGAGAGAGAGAAGATGCAAATAAAATAAAAAATGAGAAAGGGGTCATTATCACTGACCTAGAAGAAATAAAAGATATCATAAGATGATACTATGAACAACTATATGCCAACAAATTAGACAACATTGATGAAATGGAAAAATATCTGAAAACACATGAACAATCCACACTGACCCTAGAAGAAATAGAAGACCTCACCAAACCAATCACAAGTAAAGAAATTGAAGCAGACATCAAAAATCTCTCCAAAATGAAAAGTCCAGGATGAGATGACTTCACAGGTGAATCTGATAGATCATTTAGAGAGCTAATAGAAATCTTGCTGAAACTTTCCAAAAAATTGAACAGGAAGGGACACAACCAAACTCATTCTATGAAGCTCATACCACCCTACTACCAAAGCCAAATAAAGATAGTATGAAAAAAGAAAGTTACAGACAAATTTCTTCAAAAAAAATAGATGCAAAAATCCTCAAAAAAAAAATGCTTGCTAATCAAATCCAAACACAGATAAAAAATAAATAAATTATACATCATGATCAAGTGGGCTTTATATCAGATATGCAAGGGTGGTTCAACATGAGAAAATCAAACAGTATAATATACCACATTAATAAATTGAAGAAGAAAAATCACATGATCATTTCAATTGATGCAAAAAAAGGCATTTGACTAAATACAGTATCCTTTCTTGATTAAAAAAGAAAAACCCTCTAAAAGATAGGAATAGAAGGAAATTTTCTCAATATGATAAAGTGCATATATGAAAAGCCCACAGCTAACATTGTACTCAATGGTGAAAGACTGAAAGCTTTCCTACTGAGATGGGGAACACAGCAAGGATGACTGCTCTCCCCACTGTTATTCAATATTGTGCTAGAAGTTCTAGCTAGAGCAATTAGGCAAGAAAAAAGAAATGAAAGGCAGCCAAATAGGAAAGAAAGAAGTAAAGCTTTCATTATTTGCTGAGGATATGATCCAATTCTTAGAAAATCCTGAAAAATTCACAACAATGCTATTAGAACTTATAGATGATTTCACCAAAGTGGTGGAATACAAGATTAATATGTAAAAAAAATAGTGTTTCTATATACTATTAATGAACAGTCTGAGGAGGAAATCAGAAGAAAAAATTCCATTTATAATAGCAACTGAAAGAAACAAATATTTAGGAATAAATTTAACCAAGGACATAAAGGACCTGTATTCAGAAAACTATAAAACATTGTTAAAAGATCTAAATAAATGGAAGGATATTCCATGTTCATGGGTTGGAAAACTAAATATAATTTAGATTACCAATTCTACTCAAACTGATATACAGATTTAATACAATCCTGATAAAATTCCAGTATCCTTCTGTATAGAATTGGAAAAGCCAATCATCAAATTTATCTGGCAGGGTAAGTGTCCCTGAATAGCTAAAAATACCTTAAAAAAGAACAAAGTTGGAGGACTTTCACTTCCAGACTTTAAAGCATATTATCTAGCTACAGTGGTAAAAATAGGATGGTACTGGCATAAAGATAGACAGATTGACCAATGAAATTGAATTGAGAGTTCAGAAATAGACTCTCATATCTATGATTAAGTGATTTTTGACAAGGCTGTCAAATCCACTCAGCTGGGTCAAAATAGCCTATTCAGCAAATGGTGCTAAGAAAACTGGATATCCATATTTAAAAGAAAGAAAGAGGACCCTTATCTCACACCTTATACAAAAAAAAAAAAAAAAAAATTCAAAATGGATCAAGGACCTGCATATAAAAACTAGAACCATGAAATTCCTATAAGAAAATGTAGGGAAACATCTTCCAGATCTTGTGATTGGTGGTGGTTTCTTGGACCTTACATCCAAAGCACAAGAAACAAAATTAAAAAATAGATAAATGGGACTGCCTCAAAATTAAACACTTTTCTTCTTCCCAAGGCAGGTTAATAGTAAAAAAGAAAAAAAAAAAAAGGCAGCCTACTTAATGGGAAAAAAATTTTCGTAAACCATATATCTGATAAGGGTTTGATCTCCATGTTATATAAGGAGATAACACAACAACAAAATGACAAGCAACCCAATTTAAAAATGGGCAAAAACATTCAACAGACATTTTTCTGAAGTGGAAATACAAATGGCCAAAAGTTTCATGAGATGTTCAACATCACCTGCCATTAGGGAAATGCAGAACAAAACTATAATGAGATATCATTTCACACCATCTAGAATGGCCATTATTAAAAGAACAGAAAACTGCAAGTGCTGGAGAAGGTATGGAAAAATAGGAGCACTCCTTCACTGTTAGTGGGAGTGTAAAATAGTGTAATGTCTGTGGAAGACGAGATGGTGGTTCCTTAGGAAACTAAATATAGAACTGCCATATGATTCAGCAACCCCACTACCAGGAATATATTCAGAAGAACTGAAAGCAAGGATGAGAACAGATATTTGCATACTGATAGTCATAGTAGCATTATTCACAATTGCTGAAAGATGGAAATAATCTAAGTGTCCGTCAATCGATGAATGAATAAACAAGTGGTCGTATATTCATGCAATGGAATATTATTCAGCTGTAAGAAGAAATCAATTGGGGAAGTACATGAAAATATAGAATAACCTTGTTGATATTATGTTGCATGAAATAAGTCAGACACACAAGGATAAATATCATATTATCTCACTGTATTAGTCAGCCAAAGGGGTGCTGATGCAAAAAACCAGAAATCTGTTGGCTTTTATAAAGGGTATTTATTTGGGGTGGAAGCTTACAATTACCAGACCAATAAGTGTAAGTTACTTCTCTCACCAAAGTCTGTTGCCACATGTTGGAGCAAGATGGCTGCCAATGTTCAGCCTTCCTCTTCCTCTTAAGGCTCTGTGGTCCCAACTTCTTCCAATATCAGCAGAAGGCTTGGATCAGTCTCAGCTCCCTCCCAGGGCTCATTTCTCTCCAGGCTCAGCTGCTTTGTTCTCTCCACAAGGTCAGCTGTAGAGTATCAGGGTCTCTAAGTCTTTGTCTCTCTGCTTGGGGCTCGATACTTTCCCAGCTCAGTTGCTCTCCTTGCTCCACAAGGCTAGCTATGAACCATCAGGCAAATGGCTTGTCTCATCCCAGGGTCTCTGCTGTGTCTGTGGAGCTGTCTCTATTCCTCTGTGTTCTTCTCCTGTGCGTTTACTTCCTGGGCTCCAGCTCAAAACTCCAACATTAAAAACTCCAACTCAGTCCTTTGCCATGTCTTTTATCTGTGAGTCCCCACCCACCAAGGGGCAGGGGGAGGGGGGGGTCATTCAGCACCCTACTGAAGTGGCCCAATCAAAGTCCTAATCATAATTTAATCAAATAAAAGTGAAACCTCAGACAGAAGAGTTTACAAACAATCCAATATCTTTTTTCGGAATTCATAAACAATCTCAAGCTGCTACAGTCACCAATATGAACTAAATATAATGACTAGACTTGTGGAGCTGAACTATGAAGTGTAGGTTGGTGGGAGATGAAATGTGGGCTGAAAAGGAGGAGACAATGCTGGATGTGTGTAGAATGTTTAATAGGGTCAAACACAAATATGTAATGGATGGACTTGGTAACACATTATAACGAATGTAACACTGTTGATTTATGGATGTGATTGTGACCAAAACGAATAATCTAGGAAGATTAATGTTGGTTGGAGTAAGCTGGAAAATAAAGTTGGGAATGTATAACAACAATTTTGGCAGTAGACGAGGATTGTGGTTAATAATATAAATACAGGAATGTTCTACAGGATGTTATAAATGTGGTGATACATGGGGAAAATATAGCTAATGTAATTTATGTACTATAGATAACAACAACATATAATGATTCATTGCAAGAGCAAAGTTGGTATTATATTAATGCTAAAGATTAAACAAGAATTTATGGTTTGGTTTTGTGACATGAATTAGCATTTTTTCTCATTTTTTTCATTAATAAGGAGATCTTGACTATGTCATTTAATCTGTGTTCATCTGTGTATTTTTCTGAACACTAGAGGAACAACTGAGTTAGAAGTCAGAATTAGATGAGATAAAAGTAGAAGTAATGTTCCCATAATTTGTTGAGTTGCCTTTTTCTTTCCTTTTCTTTCTTTGAATTTGAAATAAAGTTATTTTTAAAACCCAGTTATAATTTACTCATATAATCCTCCCTTTTGTTAAAAATAATAAGATAACATTGAAATAGATTCAATAGGTATTTTAAAAAAGATATCCTGATGTATGATTCCAACTTAAGTACATACTAATCTATGATAATATAAATTATGTGTCATAATTTTGGGATGTGGGAATTGACTGGGAAGGTGCAAAACTTTCAGGAGAAATAGAAAATTCTATATCTTGATCAGGGTGTTGGTAACATAATCATCAAATCTCATAAACTTGTACCCTTAAAACCTATGTTTTACTGTATGAAAGTTGTACCTCTATTATTTAAAAGGGAATCGATTGTTATCCATAAAAATAAGAATTTTGGGAAATTAAAATATGATAACAGAAATAAAAATTTGGCAGTAAGTTGAAAAAATAATGTTGTTATATTAGTTTGGAGAGGAGAACAAAAAGACAATGAGATGAAAAGCAGAAGATACCACATAAAAGAACTAGAGCATCAGCCCCTTTGGATCTAAGCTCCCTCTCAATTAGAGATGGAAAGGGCATCACCATCCCAGAATCCTCAGGATTGGGGAACGAACAATGGACCAGAGTAGATTTAAGGTTACTCTACTATACACTTATTGTTATTCTAGCAATGGAAGAACTTTAATCACTGATGTGGAGGCAGTGGCCACCAGAGGTTTGGAGGGGAGGGAGAGGGAAAAACAGGTATAATATGGGGGCGTTTTCAGACATTGGAATTGATATTGTAATGATGGATACAGGCCATTATATATTTTGTTATAACTTACAAAATTGTGTGGGAGAGAGTTTAAACTATAATGTAAACTATAATCCACACTTAGTGGCAATGCTCCAATATGGGTTCATCAATTGTAGCAAATGTACCACACTAATGAGGGATGTTGTTAATGTGGAAGAGTGTGGGAGGGGGAGGGAGTGGGGCATATGGGAACCCCCTATATTTTTTATTTAACATTTATGTAATCTAAGTATCAATGAAAAGAGAGAGAGGGAGATGTAAAGCAGTGTGGGTGTACTCAAAGAGTGTCCCGCAGCATCAACCTAGGGCCGTGTTAGGAAAAGAAATTCTCAGGCTCTCTGGGGGTAGGGCCAATAATCTGTGCTTTAAGATGTCTCCCAGTGGTTCTACTGTATAATAAAGATTGAAAACTGCTGAATTAGAGTCAATCCATGAAATCCACCATAGGACTAATTTGCACTCCAGAAAGAGGAGAAAGAGATTTTCAAGAAGGGAATTAACAAATTATATGGTGTTCTCTAGGGAAACAGAACTGACAGGAGATATCTGTAAATATATGAGATTTTTATAAGAATTGTCTCACATGACTGTGTGGATGGACAAGTCCAAATTCCATAGGGAAGGTGCAAAGCTGGGAACTCTGATGAAGGTTTTCAATAAATTCTTAGGAGAAGCTGGCTGGCTGAAACAGAGATGGATATTCTCTCTTTTGCCTGCTGAAATCATTAATTCTCCTTTTAAAGTCTTCAACCGATTGGATGAGATGTCTCTCATTGTTGAAGACAATCTTGTCAGTTGATTGTAGATGTAATCAGTTATAGATGCAATCAACTGACTGATTATCTAAATCCATGAAATAGCCACACAGTAACAACCAGACCAGTGATTGCTTCACTAAACAACGGGATACCAAAACCTGGCCGAATTGATACATGTACTTAACCATCACATATGGGCACAAGTTTCTGCATAAAAGAACTCACAGAATATCTAACAAGAATGCAGACAAAACAAAAATATACATAAACAAAAACCCACTCTAACACACATCAGCATGGAATTTCTGAATACTGAATATAAAGGAAAAATATATAATCTTCCAGGGATAAAAATCAGATTATAAACATAAGAACTGTATTTGATCATTTGTAGATCTCAATATCAACACCAAAATGGAGCAATTCTATAAAATTCTAAGGGGGAAATAATTTCTTATCTGTAAATCTTAACCTTGGCAGTAAAAAAAATCAAGCATAAGGGTAAAATAGAGACATGTGATTCAAGCAAAGTCTGAGAAGTTTGACTTTTCCAGCTTTCTTTCTCTGAAAATTGTTAGGAACTATGTTCTTTCTCAAGGAAGAAGTACGGTGATAGGAAAATATTATAATATAAATATATTATATTTATTTATATAATTTATATAATTTATATTATAATATATATAATATAAAAAGCAGGGGATACATGGAAGAGAGAGAGAGAGAATCCCAGGATGATGTTGAAGAGAGTTCCAGGAGAAGACTTCCACTTTTCTTCTTAGAAATTGTATAGAAGGCATAGACAATAACCAATCCAGATTGGAACATTAAGATAGAGGATTCCAGAACAAGATACTTGATGAACATGGAAAACAATGCTGTGATGATTTTTTTCCTCCCTGATTCAAAATCTGAAGTTTTGAAGATTTAAGCTTGCCTGCAAAATGCCACAGGAAACCCTAAGAAAATAGCCCAGAAGAGTTTGGATGATGAGCTGAGAAATCAGTCAGAGGAACTCATAGGTAAGTGCTGGGACTACGCATAGACAAAGCCCTATGCTCTAAGAGCCTTGGAGCTAATGGTTTCCTAATGAAGGCCTTGTGCATTTCTCCTGGACTGGAATGCAATGGCAGTTTTTCAAGGCCCTGCAATAAAGACTTGTTAGAAAGCAGACATATTAAAATTAAAATCAGTAATGCCAGTAAAGAGCATTGCATAGTACCTGGTACATATTGGTACTTGTTAGTGCACTATAAATAATACCAGAATAGTCGCAGCATCAGTAAAAGCAGTTGTACTAGAAGTGGTGATTGTGGCAGTAGTTGCTGTTGCTATGATTAAGTGGGAGTAGAAGTCAGGTGCCTATCTTGGGGCTATCTCCTCTCCCCCCTCTTGCTCTTCAGTATCAAATGGCCAAGGATAATAGGAATTATAGAAGGAGAATAAAATTATGCCTGCTCCTAGAGCAGCTGTTTCTATATGCTGTCTTGTTTTTAAAGTCCACATAGTTGGTAGTTTAAAATCCATGTTACAGTGATGCAACTGATGGTCCGGGAGTTTAAAAGATTTCTGCAAAATCACACAGTTATTAAGCAGTGCAATTTAGGATGCAAACCTAGATATTCCTACCTATACCAACCCTCCCTCTCTTCCTCCTAAAGTCTCCTCTTCATGTATCCTACAATTCCAGGAATGGGAAAGCACCCCATCTATTACTCATTTTACCATGCAACAATGCTATTAAAGTAAGTATTATCCACCATTGAAGAGACCAGAAAATGAAGCTCTGATTGGCTAAATGATTTTCTCAAATTCACAGTTAGGAAGAGCAGAGTTATGATTGGACTTGTACATCATTATCCTTACAAATTCCACATCCTGGTTGTAGCAAACCCTGTTGGGTGGTGGTCAACCCAGATTTCTCCCACCAACCCTACCTACCCTGCTGATGACAAAGCCTCCATTTTACCTCT
Organism: Tolypeutes matacus; assembly: GCA_026826555.1. Taxonomy (NCBI): domain Eukaryota; kingdom Metazoa; phylum Chordata; class Mammalia; order Cingulata; family Chlamyphoridae; genus Tolypeutes; species Tolypeutes matacus. The sequence continues at coordinate 2,316,387 of JAKSZT010049426.1, read as the reverse complement.
GACTACCATGTGGTTAAGGGAGGATCCCTGGTCCTTTTTCTTCTGATGAACTGCAGGAATGGGGCAGTTAGGAGCCTCTGCTGCTCAGCACTGGAGGCAGATGGTAAGGACCACAGCAGTGAGAGGTCCCTCTCTTGGGGACAATGCTAGGAATATTAATAGAGATAGTACCACGTTTGGTAAAGGACTTCAGGGCTTCTGTGCAAAAGAAGGCAGGAATGCAACCACTACAAAGTTGTAGAGACAACCTTCAGGGATTCTTGAAAGTGAAATTGACAGAGTAAATCAGTGATCAATAATAGATCAACTGGAAGATCAAAGTACCAATGCAGTCAGGTGCTTTCTTTACACATTTTGTCAGTTAGAAAACCTGCCTGCAGTTTTAACTCTTGGTGAGCATTTTCATTGCTATTATTTTTCTTAAGAAACGCATGGCTGGCTAAATCATGGCATATTCCTTTGCCACCCCACCATCTGCATGGAGTGGGAAAGGGAAAGCTTCAGCTCTTTTCTTTCTTTAGTTTCCTGTTGTGCTGAGTAAACTAAGAGGGTAAACTTGGGTTTGCTTGATTGGTGGCTCAGTTCCTCAGATGCTCAGGGGGATCATCTATTTATTTTTAGTCCTCCAGGCAATATAATACAGGTCAGGTTGTTTACTTTCAACCCCAGCTCTACCAACTATTCACTATGACCTTAGACAAGTTAATTAAACTCTCTGAGCCTCTCTTGGTCAATAAAATAGCATTGCTACGAGAATTAAATGAGATAATAATGCAGGTAAAGTACTTATCACATTATAAATGATCTGTAGGTGTTAGCTAAAGTTTTTATTATTGTCTTTCAGAATGTCATATTATGGAAAATTTTTAATCACACTATTATGGTAGTTGGGTATTTGTTAGATCTATTAAGGGGGAAGAGTCTTGAGAAGGAGGGGAGAATAAATTATGAAGCTTTAGTCAAATCAAAACTAAAACTACTCTTCAAGTCAAGACAGTAGCCAGTCCTACAAAAAGGTCCTTCTTGGGCTGCTGTATGCTCCCAATCTGTTGATTTGGTTAAAGCAACATCTTGAGTCTTAAAGAAGAAAAATGCTTTAGGCTAGGCTTTGGAGGCTGGGTGCAGGGCAACCAGGAGCTTAACTCCTCTCTTCTCTGTCTCCTAAAGTATTAGGACCATTGCTAGCTACTGTGGGGTCTCAGCCTATGACTCAGAGAGAGGAATCCGTGACCATCTCTGCCATGTCCACATAGTTGCTCTTGCCTTCAGGAGAGTATTTTGACCCTTGGGAGCCCCTGTGTAGGAAAAATCAGTTTACTTCTGTAGCTGAGCTATCAGCCAAGGATTGGATCATTTTGCTTATGTGGTAGCTAATATAATTCTGGCAACAAGGATGGGTAACTCATTTTGCAGCTATTCAAATTTTAATGCTTAAAAGGGTAGCAGAGTGTGATGGAATGTGCAGTACATGGAAGAATTCAAGGCTATTTTTCTGGGCACTGTACCCTTGGGATAATTGTTTGAAGTTTCTGCATCTCAGTTTTCTCATCTATGACATTAGAATGAGAAAACCTGCTTCAACATGATTGTAGTGAGGACTAAAGTCAGATAAACACAGGTTAGAGTATCTGCTCAAAGAACCTACTCAGATGCTTGTGAAATCTTATGACAGTGGTTGAAGACTTGATAAGGAGATACTTTTTGCTCCTGGTGAAAGCAAACATCATCGCATTAATCTCCTTCTGGGGGAGCACAGGTTGAAGGGGCACAATTACTCACTCCCAGCTGAAAATCCAACTTCCCGATAGGCCTTCATGAGTCCAGCATCATTTTCACCTCCACCTCCCCAGAGATTCCACAAGGGGGAGCACGTATCCTTCTTGATGGCCTCTGAATGTGCACTACAGCTCCAATCCTGCCCTACCCCCATTTCCTGGTGTAAAAAAAATGCTTCCTTTCCTAAAGCTAGCAAGATAAAGGAAGAATAAAGAACAAACTAAACCGAGCAAGAAGAACATCAGAGTCTTGTCTCTGTGCTGCCACTAACTTGATTAAATCAACTAATCTTTTCTAGATATCATGTTTATTTGTAAAACTCATTCAAAACATGCCAGGCACTTGGCTAGGTAAGGATGATTCAGAAATGAAAAGATTTAATGCCTGCCTTCAAAGAATCCACAGTATTGTGGGTTAAACAGACTTGCAAACCAATAGTTACAAAGAAAAGTGACAAATGCTACTAGAGAATGATCAGGAGTTTGGAGGAAGGAGCCCCAGGGTTTATTAAGAATCAGAAAATGCTTCACTGACAAAGCAACACTTAACTTGAACTTTGAAAGATGAGTAGCAGTTTGGTATGTGAACAAATGGACATGGGAGAAGATAAATCAGGTATCTCAGAGTGCATTCGATGGTAGGATCAGGATGCCTATCCTTTGGTTCTTGAAGACTTCTTCATGTACAATTTTGTACATATGTGTACATTTTGATGTGGAGGAAATCCATCGATCTCATCTTAGTTTTAAAGGGGTTGGTAGCAAGAAAAGAATTATATATGTGTAATATATATATAGGGAGAAAGGATCCTAAAATACATAGAATCAGTTCTGGCATTCTATGTTAATTATTTATGATTGAAAAATTTTGTATGTAAAACTATACATGCATCTCAAAGATGATATGGTAGATTGAATTAGGTACACCTATTTACATACGTTCTTAATCTTAATCTACTTTCCTGTGAGAGTGAACTCATTGTATATAGGGCCTCTTGAAGATGTTATATTTAGTTAAGTTGTGGCCCAACTGAATGAAGGTGGGTCTTAATCCAGATTACTAGGGGCCTTATAAAGAGAATGCCACAGGAAGAAACTAGAAGCCAGAGGTCAGCAGGAACCTGGAAGAGAAAGAGAGGACATTGTCAAGGGATCATGGGATGGGAAAGTCAAGGAACTCAAGGATCTTTGACCAGCCAGAATACTGAGATGAAACAAGGTTTCTAGACACCAAAATCATGAGCCAACAGGTTCCTATTGTTTAAAACAGCCCACACTGTGTGGTATTTGTGAGAACTCAGAAAAACTAAGACAAGCCTCAATCTCTAGTCTTTTTTTAATATGTTAACAGTTCTTGACCTATTTATTGGTTCACCATTGCATACCCAGGTCTTAATTGTCTCCTTTGTAACTTCTGTTTAAATCTGTGTTTGTTCCAATATCCCTGCTTTCAACAACTTTGGACAATTTCAATTTTGTCTCTACATGTTTACCCAGTTCTTTTGCTTGCTTTCTTATTTTTTTCTATATTAAAATTAAAATGGTTATTGATTTTAAAATATATCTCAAAAATGGAAAGTCAGGATTACTCCATGTGATTTCTTCTTTCCCTCACCATCCTCTATCACCTCCTCCTTCTTGGTCAATAACCCTGCTTCTTATTTCACTGAGAATATGAAAGCACTGACAAGATAACTTCCTCATCCTCCCCTCCACATTCCCACAGGCTACCTACATCTGAACACATTTATTTTGCTAGCTCTCCAGTTGCTATCTAAAGTCAACCCATCTACTTTAGCACTGGATCCCACTTCCTCTCCTTTATGGACATTTCTCTAACATTTTCTACTCTTTTTCCTGCATCATCATCTTTTTTCTCTCAACTGGATTTTTTTCCCAACATAGTGAAATACATTTCACCCTAAAAGAAAATCCTCCACTGAGAAGGACTACTGATGCTTAATGTATGTAGAAGATTTAATTAACTTGACTGTAAAACTGTGGAAATGGATAGAGTTGATGTTAACACATTATAGTGAGTAGCAGCTGGTTTATAAATGGGAATATTGATGAAAAAGGTAGTCTAGGGATGTAAATGTTAATTGAAAGAAAGCTGGAGAATAATCTAGGGACTGAATAACACAGTGAACCCAGTGGTGAACGAGGATTGTGGTCGATGGTACAGATGCAAGAGTGTCCTTTGTGAGCTAAAGCGGATGTATGTCACTATTGCAAGGTGGTGGGAATGTGGAGAATCATGGGAAAAGTACCATTAATGTAACTTATGGACTATAGTTAACAGCATCACTGTAATATTGTTGCATCAACCAAATAATGGGTGTGTGGAAAAAGTGTGCCAAATGTACACTATGGAATGTAGTTGGTGGTAATAGTCTGATGATATTATCTCTTAATCGGTAACAAATGTTCCACCATGGTGTAGTGTGTTAGTGTGTTGGTGAAGGGGTGTTGCATGGGAATTCTATATATGTGCATGATTGTTTTGTAAGTTCACAACCTCTGTAATAAATATATATTTAGGGAAGTGGATGTGGCTCAAGCGATTGAACTTCTGCCTACCACATGGGAGGCCTCAGGTTCAGTTCCTGGTGTCTCCTAAAGAAGACAAGCAAGACAGCGAGCTGACACAAGATGATGCAACAAAGAGGCACAAGGTGGAAAACACAATGAGAGACACAACAAACAGGGAGAAGAGGTGGCTTAAGCAATTAGGTGCCTCCCTCCCATATGGGAGGTCCCAGGTTTGGTTCTGGTGCCTCCAAAAAGAAGATGAGCACACAACGAACAGACACAGCAAGCACAAACAACGGGGGGTGAGGGATGGAGGAGGGGAGAAATAAATAAATAAAATATATATTTAAAAAAAGAAAATTCTCCCTTTAACCTCACATCCTTCTCATACAATCCCCCTATTTGTTTGCTTCTTATAGCAAAAGTTCTCAAAACGTTTTTCTATATCCATTGCCTCCATCTGTCACCTCCATTTCTCATTTGAACCTAATTCATAACACTCCAGTGAAACAGAATAGCCAATTTCTCAACCTTTGTGTCATTATACTCTACAACAACATTGTCATACTCGATCATTCCCATCTTCTTAAAACCCTCTCTTCATTTTGTCTGGGACAGTATATTTTCCCAGTTTCTCTCCTACCTCACTGCCTGCTCCTTTTCAATTTTCCTTGCTGTATTATTCTCATCTTCAATACTTCCAAAAGATAAAATACCCCACAATTCACTCTTTGTTCCTCTTCTCACACTATACTCAATCCCTAGGCAATTCCCATAAGTCTGGTGTAATACTTATTTTCATTAATATTTCCAAAGTTATAGTGATAGCCTATATACATGCTTACTATGTGTCAGGTGATTTACTTGTATGAACCTAGGTAATCCTCACATCACCATGAGCAAGATGCTTTTAATTTCCCCCTTTTATAGGTAAATAATTAGATGACAGGAAATATTAGCAAAGATTTAGTAAATGATCAACAAGAGTTTTGAGCCTAGAGGTTTATCTCTTAACCACTGATTATTATCCTTCCTCTTCTTCTTCCTCTTCCTCTTCTTCTTCTTTTTCTTCTCCTCCCTCCTTCTCCTCCTCCTCCTCCTCCTCCTCTTCTTCTTCTTCTTCTTCTTCTTCTTCTATATGATCATGGTAGAAGCAGATATCTCAGGATAAGACTCCCTATTCTAAGTTGTTTTATCAATCATTATGAATATGTCATCATTTCCTTCACTGTTATTTTAAAAAGTGAATTAAGCTTTTTTTAACAGAGATTTTAAGAATTCATAGATGTATGTGTATACATATAAAAGATGATAAAGAAAGAAAGGATGGATGGATGGAAAGATAGAAGATAGATAGATAGATAGCTAGATAGATAGATAGAATTGAAATGCATGAGCTGGTCTTTCTGAAGGTCAAAACAATTATACATTAGCAATTTCATATGGTCAAACCATGGATAGAGTTAAGTAGAGATAGAGTCAGAGACAGAGATAGAGACAAGGGTAGAGGTAGAGATTTGAATTGTTTAAATACTGATTTTCTTAGCCAGCAAGAAATTCAGAAGTTCCCTGGTGTGTCCAGCTCAGCCCCGTGTTTCTGACAATGGAGTAAAAGGTTATGGCACATAAATGAATTCTTGGTTATGATATATAATTTGTAAAATCCTTTTTACAAACATTTTTTACTCAGTCCTTAAAATGATCTCATAAGAGAAGGAAACTTTTGTTTGTTGAAACTTGTGTTTGGCAACTTCTGTGCCAGGTACTTTATAGTCATTATTCTCATTTGTTCCAGTATAACCCTATACCTAAAGAAATAGATTTTTCACTTAAAACATTTTCAACATAACACCAAAAGTACAGTCCATAAATGGAAAACTTGAAAAAAGGTATTTCACTAAAATGTGTTCTGTGAAAGACAGTGTTAAAGAAATGAAAAGACAAACTATAGACTGCTGAGAAAATATTTGCAAACCACACACATCTAACAAAGGACTTGTATCTAGAACACATATAAAGAACTCATAAAACTCAACAGTAAGAAAAGCAAACAAAAAATCCAATTAGAACATGGGCAAAATGAAAATGAACAGACATTCTACTGGTAAGGATATACAGATAGCAAATAAGCACATTAAAAGATGATCAACATCATTAGCCATTAGGGAAATGTGTATTAAAACCACCTGTAAGAATGGCTGAAATAAAATAAGGACAACTTTATGATCCATGCATGTCTCCAGGGAGTGTAAAATGGTATACTATGGAAAACAACTTGGCAGTTTCATTCAAAACTGAATATGCAATTATCATATGACCCAGTAATTGCACAGCTGAGCATTTATCCCAGAGTAATGAAGACGTATTCACAGAAAAATCTCTAATGGTTGGTTATAGTAGCATTATTTATGATAGCCAAAAAAATGGAAACAACTCAGATGTCATTCAATGGATGATTGGTTAAACAAACTGTGGTACTTCCATACCACATATGACGGAATGTTAATTAGCAATAAAAAGGAAGAACTATTGATACACACAACGATCTAGATGAATTTCAGGGGAAATATGCTGGGTAAAAAAAGCCAATCCTCAAAGTTTTCATACTACATGATTCCATTTATATAATTTTGAAATGGTAAAATTATAGAAATGAAGAACAGATTAGTAGTTACCAGGGATATGGAAGGGGTAGAGGAGGAAAGTGGGTTGCAGGCAATGCAAGATATCCTTTGGATGATGGGACTGTTCTATGTATTAATTGTTGTGGTGGATACACAAACCTGACCTATGTGACAATTTTGCATAAAACTAAACACACACACACATACATGTTAAAATGGGTATGATTGATGGATTAAATATATATAGAGAGAACATAACTTAGTTTCTCATAGTCTATGACTTGCTTTTTTATTTCAATAATGCTATTTTTTTTAAGAGCTGTGCTTGGAACTTTACCCCTCTGTCCCACTATTTCTGGTCTTTGCAGGTACATGAACATAGACATTTCCCTCTAGGCAAAAGCCAGTATGAATTGAGATTCTGCCCATCGGAAAATCCTGAAAAATGCCTAAGGAGCTCAAACCATTCCATCAACAGCTTTCCTTGAGTCAAGATGTCAAATCAACAAAATATTTATTGCCATTTCAGAACTCAAGTTCAGAGCTGTAGAATAATTGGTTCTGCATCACCCAGCGATTGCAATATTGACTTTTCTTCTCCTCTGGGAAGTAGATGGTATCATTTGTACCCATAATACTCTCTTCCATTGTCTATAGACTTGATATCATTTCTAAGCCATTTCACAGCTTCCTCCAGCAATTTATATGTATGTCTTGATTCCCAACTAGACTGAGTTCCTTAATGGCAAAGCACATTTCCCCACAGAACCTTTTCAAAAAAAAGAAATGCAAGCACACTAAATTTGCTTTTTTTCCCTAGTGTTCTATCAGAGAAAGAAGCCAACATTTACCCAATTTCCCTGTCAGCAATTGGGGATCATGTTCTTCTCCTCATACCTTACAGCCAATTAAACTCCATGCTCTATCAATTCTTTATCTCTAAAATTGATCATTCTCCACCTCCACTATTGTTTCCTTGATTAGGACACATCATTTCTTGTTTAAATGATTTAATTACCATTTTCATTTGGTTTCCCTGCAAATGAAACTTTAAAGGCACACCCAAGACTCCCTCCACTTTAAAATCAGCAATACTTTCCAAAAATTAATTTTATTCATTCATTTATTTGCTTATATGCAGGAACTCTATGTTTTGAGGTTAAGATGAAAAAGAAAGAGCCCTTAACTTTTTAAAGTAGAGTATGCAAACTTATGAAAATAATTAAGAATCAAAAGAAATAAGTATGAATCAATTTATTTGGTAGCACATAAATGGAAGCTAATATTTCAGCTGTTTCTTAAAGGAAGAGTGGAAATTTGCTTGTGTGTGTGTGTCAATTTGCTTTTCAGTTGGAGGCAGATTGAGGAGTAATTTATATCATGTCTTTTCCTGTGAGCAAGAGGATTTTTTTCTTTTGAGGATAATGTTAGTAAAATTTATAGGACTGTTTTGAACTAGGATATTTTGATCATTTCATTTTTTGGGTATGATATCTAATTATTTGTACTTTAAGCAATAGAACACACACCATTTAAAAACTTTCACCTTCTCTTTTCTGGTGGAGTAGCAAGGCATCATAAATCAGACTTATTTATTCTTCAAAGATGTACTAAACTGCCCCTTAGGCAAATACAAATCAAATGGGCACCTAATATCCTAGATAAGCAGAGCTGCAGTGGGGGCAGAGTGCAGTAAAATGTGCATGGAGGTCCCCGAGCCTCCTGAGAGGGAAGGGATTAAGATTCCAAACCTTTTCTTTTTGGGGTTCAATATTATCTGAATTTTACTCATGAATCAGTTAGGTCCTAGAAAAGGACCACTGACAGAGAAAGGAGCTGAAAGAGCTGGAACCAAGAGAGAAGGAAGAGCACAACTGGCAAGCTAGTTTCAACAATAGGGCCTACATGGAAATGAGAACAGGCCTATGGCTGAGATCGGGAAACTTAAAGCATGATGGCGGGTTCTAAAATGTGAGCTAAAGAATTCTGACCTATAAGTCCAACCTTGAGTATCTCTGAATGAGCAAAACCTCATGGGAGTAGGGGCAGCGCCAGAAAAGCCTTATTTGCTGCAGCTGATAAGGAAACATCCAACTACGCAATACCACTTCTCAATACTAGGGGTCCAAAAGCCAGCTTCTGCCTGTGACCAGACTTAGTAAATGCCCCAGGAGTCTTGAGGAAACCTCAGAAGAGACACTCTAAACTCTTTGCTAAGCTGCACAAAAAGAGACTTGAGTGGATCTGAATGTTGAAAATACATATTCAGTATTTTCAGAAGTTATTTCATTGTCAAATCTTTCATCACCACCAATTTTTTCAAAGCTCATGCTGCAGCTCTTCAGAACTTTTTGTTAAATAAATAAATATCACAGACAAATTGGGGCTCCCTCGGAGTCCCTCTCCATTCCCATGCACCTCTGTCCCACTGCAGAAGTTGTTAATGGTTATCCTGTGGATGATTTTCTTTTTGTTGTTCTAGTAACCTTACCTATACTCCAAGCTGCTGAAGTAGATTATACTATGCCCAATATTGTTACACAAATGCCATCTTCAGAATAATGTCCGTATTCCTTAGCTCCTTGGCATGGTACAGTCTTCAAAGATCCGTCCTTACCTGCCCTTCCAGTGTCATGTACTGCCCTGCCCAGTGCAAGGGTGAGATGAGCATATCATTCGCTCTCATAAATGCCCATTCCATTGCATGTGCTCTGCTCCCTGTTTGGAATGACCTTGCCTCCTGCCATTGGGGTTAGTTGTTCCTCATTTATACTCGTGTGCCCTTGAACAATGTCTCTGTCATGTTGCTCATTATATCCGATTAAAAATGTAAGTTTTCTGTTGTATTTTCTCTGAATGATTTTTGAGTACCTTGAATGTAATGAACAAGCCTTTTATATCTGGCAAGAGGAAAGTTATTAGCTTATCTAAGGTTTATTAAATGAATGATTAACAAAAGAATTAATTTGTTGTTAGCAGTGCTAACACTGCTCGGTGACACATGCTATCCCTTGCAACTGAGAAAAGTTTTAATTATTGAATAAATCTGAAAATGATGTTTTTCTGAGTCTCTGTCCCAAGGACAGAAATGGGATGTAGATAAGGAAAAAGATATGAACGTATTTTCTGAGAATTGTTTCTCCTACTGAGGCTTTCCTGCTGCTGACACCTTAGCTTGGAGACTGTAGCCGTGCAGCTGATGGTCTGTCTCCTCCATCTCCCAGATGACTGAATGCAGTCCCACTAGACACCTGAACCTGCCGGGAGCTGCTTCAAGCCATCAGGTGGCAACAGCTTTTATTCCTGCCTTATTAAGATGGGGAACCAGGCCCTGAAAACTCAATCCACCAAAGAGGGAGTGAGGGTTAAGGAGGCATATGATAGACCCCTTCAAACAAAGTAAAAGGCCAGTCCACATTCTAAAATTGTAAATGCCTTTTCATCACATCAATGTTCAATATCTGTCATAAACCAAACTCCTCCTTCTCAAGAAAAAAAAAAAAAAAGTAAGTCTAGCAAAGAACAAGTTATAGGCTTCCCAGGAGAAGGCAGAACTTAGCTTCTCCCCAGGCAACACATTTTCCCAGGTATAGCTCTCTCTGTAAGAGAGACAGCTTCCAACCCTCTCGCTTGCTGTGTTAGGAAGTCAGCGCTCTCACACAGCCCTGTTCCACCACCACCTCCCAGTTAATTGCCTCCTTGGGAAAAGATGAGAAGCTGGGTGGGAGGGGCCTGAGAACATCCTGCGGTAATCCCTGAGGGCTCTCTCCCCTGCACTCATTACCCCTCTCTGACATTCTCAGCCTCCAGGTTTCTGCAAAGCACTCAGAGCTGCTCATGCCAAAAGACAGCATCACGGGCTGCACGCCCTCCTGAGCGCCCAGGAGTGTGTGAGGGAGCCTGGGGATTCCCAGGAAGGTCTGTTTCGAGCTCTCTGCTCCTAATTACTGTGAGCCCACAGAAGTGGTCTAGGTCTGTAGAACTGAGAGAATGCTGGCTTCTGAAGCATCACCGGCAGGAGAGAAAGCCAGAGCAAGTAGCTTTGCCTGCTACGAAGCAAGAGCTCAGCAAAATACAATGCTGGATTGATCTTGCCTTGTGGCCTCGAAATGCCCAGCCCAAAGGCTCAGTGCTTATGAAGTGGTCAGTAATTTTTACCTGGCTTGTCTCAAAGGCCGTGGAAGAAATGACTCCACGGAGGGTAATTTAAAGAAAATAAAACTTGATAAAGCGATGACTAAGTTTGGGGTAGCAAAAAACACTTGAAAAACAAGTAACAAATACCCTTTTAAATAGAGCTCTCACCACACAATACACACACGTACACAATGAGCCATAAGAGGATTCCTTTTTTAGAGGAAGCCTGTGCAAAATAACAAATGAGAGACGCTGACTTTTTCATAAATGATCTAGATGGACCATCCATCCCAGACATTCCTACACTATACTGTCCCAGGATTGTTTCAGCTCTTGAACTCTTTCATGTAATCATGCCTGGTTCCTTCAAATAGTTGCTAATGCTCATTGCCAGATGTATCTCTATCTCTTTCAGACATGAGTGTATATATACTTGTATGTGTACCACACACACATACACACACACATACATGTACTTCCCCTTGAAGCATGAGCAGAAGGAAAGGAGGACACCAGATAATTCCTAGAAAATAAATTTTTTTTTCAGGGACCCAAAGGTTTACTAGGGAGAATAAAGTTATATAATTTTTAAAAATTGTTTGCTGATTTTTTTCTTAAAATTTACCTCCTTTGCCCATCTTTTGCTTCTCCGCTAGCTCCTTCCAGTAATTTAATACTTTTCCCTGGTTCTGGTTCCAGTTAAGATGGTGTAAACACTCTCCACCCTGTCTTTCACATTGAAAACAGTCATAAAATGTGGACAGAATTCATAGAGCAGTTGTGTATAAGGACTCTGAAAAGTAAATAATAGCTGACAGATTGAGGAGGAAGACCAGAATTTGCAGTGTCTCCAAACTGGTGGCGCATACCATTTTATTTCGACCTGTCTCTCCATTGCTTGGTCCCAGAACAGTGTGCAGTGGAGGAAATACACAGCAGAGCAAGACCAGGACTGGGGTGGGGCAAGTGAGGCAGGGTCATAAAATGCAGAGGCGGATCCTGTTTTCATATAAAGCTTTAATATTTTGTTTATTATGGATTTTTGTATGAACATTAATTTTTAAAATGTCACTTATCTTGATTTCTGAGTTTTTCATGCCCCCTTAAACTTTGCATCTGAGGCCTCTGCCTCACTTGTCTGGTCCTGGCTCTGTAGCAGAGTGGGATAACTAAAACCCCAGCTTTCTGGCTAGAGGACTGAAGCATGAGCCTCAAGGAACTGTAAACTACCAAGGAGATTAAGAATAGAAAGGAGCTCAGGAAAGTGATTCCATGAAAATTGTATATGAATGCCTGGGCTAAAATAAACTCCAAGTTGTGCCTGTGGGGACCTGATTCTCATCAACATACCCTAAACTTTGAGAACCGAATCTACAGATATTATCACTGGCCAGATCCCGTACTGACCATTAGGTGATGCACATGCAGAACAGCTCCAAATGGCCCTGCAAATGCTTTGAATGCTGAACTGATTGGATCCACAGCCAGCAGAAGTGGGGTGGAACTTGTAGCCTGAACCTAAAACAAATATTCCTCACTATACTAAACAAGATATTATCCAGAATTAGTCAGCATATGAAAATCAAAGGCAATCTCATCTAGCATGGGAAAAGACAATCACTCGCAGTGGGGGAAAAAAACAGGACCAAGATGACAGAGATGTCGGAATTATCTGACAAAGCCTTTAAAGCAGCTATTAGAAAAGTGTTCCAGTAAGCAATCATGAACAATCCTGAAACAAATGAAAAAATAGAGTCTCAGCAAAGAAATAGAAGATGAAAGGAAGAAACAAACAGATATTTTAGAGCTAAAAAATACAACAGTGGGGAATTGGATGTGGCTTAAGCGATTGGGCTCCTATCTACCATAGAGAAGGTCCAGGGTTCAATTCCCAAGGACTCCTGGTGAAAGACAAGCTGGCCCGCATGATGAGCTGGCCCTAGCAGAGAGCTGTCCCATGCGGAGTGCTGTCCTGCATGGAGAGCTGGTGCAGCAAAATGATGCAACAAAAAGAGACCCAGAAGAGAGAGACAATAAGAGATGCAGGAGATCAGGGAGCTGAGGTGGTGCAAGAGGTTGAGTGCCTCTCTCCACTCCAGAAGGTACCGGGATTGGTTCCTAGTGCCATCTAAAGAGAAGACAAGCAGACACAGAAGAACACAAAGAGCAGACAGTGAGCTCAAAGACAGCGGGGGAGGGGGGGAGGGGAGATAAATAAATAAATCTTTGAAATAATAATAATAATACAACACCAGGAATACGGAGTTATTGGTTGGGATGAAAAGCAGAATGGAGATGACAGAGGAAAGAGTCAATAAACTGAAGATAGATCAATAAAAATTATCCAATCTGAACAACAGCGAGAAAAGAGATCAGGAGGAAAAAAAAAAAGGAGCAGCCTCAGAGATCTGTGGGGACAATAAGAAAGGTTTAATATTTGTCAGAGTCCCCAAAATAGAACATCCCTACACTATGAATGTTTTTGAAAGAATAGTTGAAGAAATAATGGCTGAAAACGTTCCAAAATTTTTGGTGTACGGTTCTATTGATTTTAATGGAAATATAATTCTTATAACCACCATAACAAACAGGTCACAGTAGAACTGAATTTCAACCCTAATTTTTTTGTACCCCAAAGGTGATTTAAGTCATATTCGTGTTCCTCACTAGGTCTGCATTTGAATTTTGCCAACAGATACTCTCTTTTTTAAAGTGTCAAGAGACACGGGTTATCCGACCCTCATAATTTCCTCCATTCTCAAACGTTCCTGGCACTAATATTGAATTTAAGACTATTCTTTCAGCAGTTTTCCTCAAAGCAGGTTTTAAAGAGATGAAAATCTCCAGTGGCCTAAAAGAAATTGAGGCCACCTTTGAAAATCAGCATGGGATGCTTTCAGTTTGTGGAGTCTTTTTCCCTGCTGGGTCTTTCAAAGACAAAAAAAAAAAAAAAAAAGAAAAGAAAAGAAAGAAAGAAATTTAATGTGAATTTCATCTACTTCCCACCATTGCCTCCCAGGGCAGGAGGGAATAAAAGTGTATATATATCCATATATATATATATATATGTCATATAGCCATGACTTTTGTTCATGTGTCCAGGAAAACTAACAAACAAACATGAAAGTCATCAGAAAGCAGTGTGTCCAGTGAGAGAGGTGCATTTATAAAAGCCAGTAGGAGCTTCACTCACACAGGGAAGAGAAATAAAATTAAAATCCAATGAATAAATACGAGAATGTTCTTCTATGAACTAGAACAAATGCACATCACTATTATAAAGTGGTAAGACTATGGAAATGCATGGGGACAATACAATTACTGTAACTTATTGACTCTACTTAACAACAATATTGTAATATTCTTGCGTCAATGTCAAAGAAGGTACTGTGTTAATAATGGGGGACTATGGAAAAAACATACCAAATGTACACTATAGACCATAGTTACTTGTAGTCTGATAATGTTCTTTCATAATCTATAACGAATATTGCACAACAATGTAAGGTATTGGTGGAGGGGTGTTGTATGGGAATTCTTATGCATTGATTGTTTTGCAATTTCACAACTTTTATAATTTAAATATATATATATATCAAATGAGATCAGCAGGTTGGAGCCATGAGAGCAAACCAGAGAATTTAAATGAGTTTTTCAAAAGTTTTAAACATATGGAGGTTTGCCAACAACAAATAGCTGTGTTAGTTCTCAGTCAGGTGCACTGTTGGAGGAAAGGATTTCAGCATTTTCTTCAACCAGCAAAGCCACTGGCCAGAAACAAAGTCCTGAATGAATGACTGAGGTGAGAAAGGCTTTCTCATTCATGTCATTTCTGCTCAATAGCAAGAAAGGACCTTGTGGCATAGTAGGAAGAGTACCCACTTTGAAATCAGAGGGAGTCCTTCAAACTTCACGTCTTGTGTTTAATTATGAACTTGGTCATTACGCCTTTCTCCTAGCCTCACTTTCATAAAATGTGAAGAAGATATCATGACTACCTCACATGACTGCTGTAAGGGTTAATGCATGTAAAGTGTCTAATGCATACCAGACCATGCATCTCAGATCTTGGCTATTTTTGTATATATGGAGAAACAGACACTCTCATTTGAAAGGCCTTCCATCTCCATCTCATTCCATGAAGCTTGAAGAAATGAGCAAGTATGGGCCCAGTTTTCCTTGAGTTAATCACATCTTTGTGTGGTTTTTCTATGTTTGAACAGTCTCAAACTTTGGGTATTAGACAAAGAAATGTAACACTTCATTCAACTTCCTATCTTTGAAACACCTCAGTGAAGCAATTAGGTCACCTAGAGTGCTGGTATGAATTTTAGGAGGCAAAAAAACAGGGAAATAATTATCATCCATGAATACGTCAAGCATGGCTTTAATGCTAAGAATGCAATTGATAGTTGAGTTCAATTGTGGTTTACTAAGTATCTCCTGGATATAGCACAATGTCTGCCCCGGGAGCTTAAAGCAAATCTGGCAGACAGAAATGTCACTAGAAATTCCAGTATGAGAGATCCAGTAATGGAAGGATAGACATGTAATGGAGGCAAGAGAAAGGATCTCACAAGCTTTGTTCCAGAGGACAGGTATGCTTCCAAGAGAAACTGATGTCTGAACACAAAGGAACAAATGGGTTTTCTGGTTGGAGGCAGGACCAGGCTTGTCAGCAAGAGGAGCAGCTTGAACAGGGCACAGATTTAGTAAGCGCACAGAGCTGCCGGAAGCTCTCCTTATGTCTACTGTGCTCTCAGAGTAAACAGTTGGGATGAGAGGCCTTTTTCCCAGAGTCAGGATTGTCTGGTTCTAAATTTCACCCAACTGGCAGAATTTAGGGAAAGTGAAGACAGAAGACTTAGGATGTCTTGACCTTGGGCAAACCACACTGAGCATTAGTTTCCTCATCAATAAAATGGGTTAAAGATAGTGATTACTTCACAGGGTTGTTGTGATCTAAAAGCATTCTTTAAACTGCAAATCTCTATAGAGATGTTAATTATTATTATGGATATTATCTTAGCTACGACCATTTATAAATTACCCACTATTAGATTCATCTTAAATATTGATAGTCACAAAGCAACAGATGCACAGTACCCTGATAAGGTTAGTATATAATGAGTGGTTAACACTTAAATGTTCTAGGGAGTGAGATGGATATGAAGATCTAGATGTTTTCAGATATGTTTTCATATCTTTAGTGGATGAGAAGAGAAAATCAATCATTTATACTATGATGTCACACATGTAAAGTGTGAGGGGAAAGCTTTAGCATGAAAGAGATATTATGAGAGAGAGTGTAATATAATGCAAAATTAGTCAGAAGATGTTTGATTACATGGTTTTAAAAAGCAAACAGACATGAAAATTTGGATGAAGATATAAAGCAGTTTGCAGGGCAGGAAAACTTGGTCAAAGGACTGCGAAGAATAAGAGCTAAAAACCTTGACATTCCCAGAGAAAATGAAGGAAAGTGGAATATGAAAAGGCAAGGAACTGTCAAGTAAGAAATCTGACATTTAGACTGCAGCAACACCGAATAGGTGGCACCAAAGTCTTGAAAGATGGAGCTACTGCAATGAGACAACAAAAAGGAGGCACTGGTGATCTGATAATGGTTACAAACCTGTTTTTTGTTTGGTTTTTGTCCCATTTTGGTTTGTTTTTGAGGACCTTCATACTGCTTCTTCGTGCCATCTCATGAATTATTTTCTTTTTTGGGGGTGGGGGATGGGGAGGAGTGGTTGCAGCTTATGTGCAATAATTTGTTTTATAAACATTGTATTTTTTTGCTCTCATCTGGATTATGATTACCCTGTAAAAGCATGTAAGTCATCTGAACAATATGATAAACAAAGACAGCTGAAAGTTGAAATAACTGAGTAATTAATTTTCTTTCATCATTTTAACAAATCAACTGTACTATGGATACAAGGGTGGCTGAGATAGCCACAGTCTACGTGTTCAGAAAGCATACAGAGGAGCAGGGAAGATGGTCGATGAGCAGACAGCTACAGGGGGTGTACCAGCTGCGACGATAGGAGACATGCTATAGGAAGCATCTAATTAGATGAGAAGGGTCTCAATTAATTTGGAGAAGGGTTTGGGGGTGAAGATTGTTAGAGAAGTTTCCTTGGACTAAATGAAGATCTATGTGGTGTATTATTTTTTTATCCAAAATATTTAATGAGTACCAAAAATGTTCATGTTGATTTGGGGATATAGTAAGTACCAGATATAATCCATTAACAGTTATCTTTAAGTTTCTTCAGTGGTTCACGTGTTCAGCCAATGAATACCAAAAGCCTTCTATGGACCAGACATTGGGTATGAAGCAATGAATGAGACTGAGCGCATACTGGCTGTTGAGCATCTAAAATCTTCAATGTACCCCTGGAGACACATACAAACCAAGAGGAATACTCATCACAGGATTCTCAGTTAGCAGTGGAGACATTTCCTTCCCTGAGACAAGCATGCTCAGAAAGTAATCGTAGAAACATCCCAATAAATCATTCTGCCCATTCCTCTGCTGTACAAAGGATACTCCAACATTCAAACATACATGGTGGAATTTGTTTTCTTACTTCCCAGGTAAACCTAAAAGATTCGTCATCCCTTTAAAGGCTCAAAGGGAAATCTCCTCGGTGATGTGTAATGCTTAGGACTCTAGATTTCCTATTTCTACAATTGCTAGACAAATTGCCTGAGTGTTTTGAAGACGCAGGATGGAATGGGCTTTGTGAGAAACAGGTCTTGCGATTATAGCACTTGGTATGACATCTTTTTTTTTTTTCTTTTTTTTTTTAGGATTTTATTTATTTATTTATTCATTTATTGCCCCCTTGCTGCTTGTGCTCGCTGGGTCAGCTAACCACGCCATGCGGGCGGGCTTGCCTTCACCAGGAGGCCCGGGAACCGAACCCGGGGCCTCCCATATGGTAAATGGGAGCCCTACTGATTGAGCCACAGCCGCTTCCCGTCATCTTTAAAGTACTTGTCTACCCTCTTCTCATTATCCTTCACCTGTGGGGCATGAACAACCATCAGATCAACTCAGAAGACATTAATCTTTGGCTTTCAAAATGCAGACGTGGCTGGATACCTAAGAGTTTGGAAAATTACAATTAGAACCAATCATGTTCACGATGCCCCTCCCTCTTTAGACCTGAGTAAACCTAATGCACGAGGGAAAGAGAAAAATTTGAGGACAAATGGGCTAGGTTGAAATGTCACCCTCAATGCTTCACACCTGTGTAACCTTGAGCAAAGTCTTGATTCTCTGAGCCTCAGTTTCACTATCTATCAAAAAAGTAGGGAAAGTATAGCTATCTTGCAGTTATAGTGAAGTTTCAATATGCTAATCTAACTGAAAAAAAAAGAGCCCAGCACATAGTGTCTGATAAACATTGTCTCTCTATGCTTTGAGATTCCAATTGTCAACTCCATTAAAACTTTCTTGATTTCCCTTGGCAGGGAAGGAGTTCTCCTCTGAGTTCCCACCATAACTTGAATGCAATTCTTTTCTTTTTAATCTGTGTGTTTCCTAACTAATCCATGAAGTCCTTGATGGTAGGGAACATGTCTTTTATATCCATGCAGCCCTGGCCCTAGTTCAGTGCTCCCTGAACTAGTTCACCCACTCCCTGCATGAATTCCCTCACTTTTCCTGAGAGGTAGAAATCAACAGAAGGTCAGGAAATCCCTTGGTGCATCCTCTGAAATGGAAAATATTTCTTGGCAAATCTCTGCCTCAGCCAGAGGTACTTACCTGTAGGGTAAATGCCTGCAAGTTTCCAGGTGAGTGGCCATATATTACTGGCAGCCAAAACAAAGAAGGAGATGGGACTATTTACATGATTCAATGTGCAGACGAGGAAAGCAGAGCAGAGGCAATAGAGAAACACAATTATCCCTGCTATTAAAACCAGAGAACCATTTCTCTGGGGCCTCACACAGGGGGCACTGTTTAATTTAATTAACAGTGCCCACAAGAGCTTCCTTGTTGTAAATACGGCACACAGCACAAAGACCAGAACACCTGACCTCTCTAAGCCCAGTGTTATCTACTGAATGGGGATAACAATAGTGTCTATGTCATAGGATGGTTGTGAGCAGAAAATAAGAAAATGTGTGGAGAGTGGTTAGCCAGGTGCAGGGTGTTGAATCGTGTCCTCCAGCCTCCCGGCAAACATCAAAAGTTAGAAGAGGCAAGAAAGGAATCTCTCCTACAGATTCCAGAGGGAGCATGGCCCTGCTGACACTAGATTTCAGGCTTCTAGCTTCCAGAACTTAGAAATAATAAATGTCTGTTGTTTTAAGCCACCCAGTTTGTGGTCCTTTGTTGCAAAAGCCCTAGGAGGTTAACAGAGTAAGTATTTAACCAATGTTAATTTTGTTTTAGGAGGTACCGGGGATTGAACCCGAGACCTCGTACATGTGAAGCAGGTGCTCAGCCACTGAGCTACACCTGCTCCACCAAATGTTGGTTATTAACAAGTATTTCGAAGGGAAAAATCATTAGCTCTCCAAACTAGTTATTTCCTTCAATTGGGTATGGTTAGACTTCACTGTGACCTGCGATCTAGTCATTCTATTACAAGTTTTCTTCAGTACCTCTCCTAACATGAGGGTTGAGAGCCACTGCAGTAATCCCTTTGAGGTGAGTCCTTAAGAGTGAATTCCTGGAGAGGGCATTTTCCTTCAGGAATATTCCTAAAATGATCCTACGTCATGTAATTCAGGAGCCTCCACACGGCCCAGCCTTAGTCTCTGCCCACGGCATTTCCCTCAGGGTTTCAGAGTCAAATATTTCTGGGCCTACCTAGAAACATTCTGTTTCAGGTCTTCTCTGGTGTCATTCAATAATTATTTAATGAGCACCTACTATGTGCCAGGAACCGTGTTTGTTCCTGAGTCTGATGTCCTGCCTGCTCTCAGGGCCTCAGGACCAGCTCCCCTGGCTTGCCTCACTCCGATCCACCAAGTCTCACAGTCCTGAGGGTGTGAACAGTCAATAAATTCCAGAAGCAGGGCCTGGTTCACAGCCGGTGTTGGGCCAAGACCTTGAAGAGGTGCCAGTGCATTGCAGGGGTGCGGCTTGTCCTTTACTGGCCTGCCGTGCTTATTCACTGATCCCCTGGATGCTCGTAGCCGCCTTTGGAGTCTCTAGCCTCACCAATCCTGGAAAGGTAAGGGTAAGCCTCTGTAATTCTACCAAATCAATTAAACAAACATTCAATCCTATGTGTACTTACTGAGCTTAGGGAATGAATGGAATTGACAGGTCTGCAAGGGCTTTGACATGCTTCCGTGTCTCTTAAAGTGATCTCTCTTAGGGAGGCAGAGGCAAAAGTTGTTCAGAGGGACCACAAACAGGCGAAGGTGTGCTGTTTGTTTTCCTTCTCTTTCTGAAAGTGCATTTTTGACCAGGACGCCCCTCTGTGTGTCTCTGTGCCAGATACTTGGTGAGATATTCTTTTATATTACACGCACATCATTTTTTAATATACTTTTTTATTTTTATTTTTAAAATACTTAGATTACATAAATGTTACATAAAAAATATGGGGGATTCCCATATGCCCCGCTCCCTACCCCTCCCACGCTTTCCCACATTAACAACATCCTTCATTAGTGTGGTACATTTGTTACAATTGATGAACACATTTTGGAGCATTGTCACTAAGCATAGATTATAGTTTACATTGTAGTTTACACTCTCTTCTGCAAAATTTTCTAAGTTATGGCAGGATATACAGTGGCCTGTATCTGTCATTGCAATGTCATTCAGGACAATTCCCAAGTCCTGAAAATGCCCCTATATTATACCTGTTTTTCCCTCTCCTTCCATAACATTGTTTATCTTGGAAACAATGTTGCATATTTCCAAAGAGCCCTGAGTCTTATTAAAGCAAGAAATCCCCTGCTTTCACCTCCCTCTCAGGGTCTAGATTCTGGTAAACATTTTATGTTTGGGTGTGCAAGGGAAGTTCATATTTGCTTGAGGGCCTTCTATGGGTCAAGCAGTAAAATAGCTGTTTTACAATTCTTATTTGTTTCTCAAAAGAAAAAGAATAATATTTTTATCTCTGGGAAGATGGAAACTAAGATGCAGAGAATTCAAGCAACTTGCCCAAGATCATAAAGCAAAGTGAACAGCAGAAATGGGCCTTGAACCTAGATCAGACTCCAAAGTGATATTCCCTGCTCTACTAGGGTTTCTTAACCTCAACACTACTGACACTTTGTTTGGGAAACTGTCCTTCACATTATAGGATGTTAAGCAGCATCATTGGCCTATATCCACTAGATGCCAGTAGCACATCCCAGTTGTGACAGCTAAAAATTTAGATATTGCCGAATATCCCCCTTCCCAATTGAAAATCACTGCCCTCTTCTAGACTAAGGGAAACCATCTGATCCTCAGGAAAATTACTGAAATATCAAATTTTATAAGGTGATACATTAGGGACTCTGGGGATACAAGGATTTATGAAACATTCTACCTGTGTTTAAAGAGCTTAATTTTTTATTAAGCTCTGGGGAAGCGGCTGTGGCTCAATCAGTAGGGCTCCCGTTTACCATATGGGAGGCCCCGGGTTCGGTTCCCGGGGCCTCCTGGTGAAGGCAAGCCCGCCGGCACGGCATGGTTAGCTGACCCAGCGAGCACAAGCAGCAAGGGGGGGATAAATGAATAAATAAATAAATAAAATCTTAAAAAAAAAAAGCTCTGGAATCAGGGATATGAAGTTGGGATTACTTGTGGGAGCAATAATCTCCTTTATCAGGGAAGGAAACTATTAAAGAACTGTGGCTTATTTACTGATCTGACTAACATTATCAATGCCCTAAGATGATATGATGATAATGTAGATAGTGATAATCACTGTTATAACTGCACATGTGTGATATTGGTATAGTTTTACTGATTTTACAAATGAAGAAACTGAAGCTGAGAAAAAAAATAAAATAGCCTGCCTCCAGCTGTGCAGCTGTGGAGTGGAGAGGCCAGGACAGGTGTCCACTTCTGTCCAGTTGCCACTGGTATTCAAGGAGATCACCAACATGGACAGTTGGAGATGCTGTAAAGACCAAGTACATGCAGTTGGCAGAGCCTCAGAAGTAGAGTGAAAATAACATATTAGGCATGAGTCGCAGAGCTGAGTAAAATGAGAATATTAATCCTATATACTTGGAAAAGATATCCCAGATGTCTAGAGACATTTGCCTATTTGTGTATCATAAATGAAGACTGGTTTGTTAAAGAATCATTTGAGAATCAAATTGCAATATATGTTTGCCCCCAAAATACAGGGCTAATTCTAGCTAGTGACATTAGAGCAAATTAGGGACATAGAGGCAATAGGAAGGAACTCTTTGTTACACAAACCTAATTGCCTATAAGAAAAGAAACTCAAATGACATTCTATTTTATACTAAATAGACAGGACACATCCTGGAAGAGTTTTTCTGCCCTTTGTGGGTATAAGAAACTTCCAGGTATAAGGCCTGGCTGGCTCTCATGCAATCATCTCAAGAGAGGTCATTACAAGAGTGAAAATGGCTGGGCTCGCTTTATTGCTGTCTGCATGTGGTTGCAAATCGCATTTTAGTGAGAACCTCAAGATTTGATTCAGTCCAACCTGAAACGCAATGCTTTGTTTGCTTATAATGTCTTCTTCAATATCACTGTTCTAATTTTTTTTTCTTGTTTTCATTTCAAATTCCAACCTCCTTGGAGTTGTTTGATAAACAGACATATTCTCATAATTTACATTACTAAATAGAATAAAGGAGAAAAGTTCAAAAGTAAGGAAAATTTAAAAATGAAGAAATAGATTTGGCAGTTAAATACTAACTTATAGTGTTCTAATTGTATCTATTTTGTAAATTTTACCTCTCCAGAAGTGTCTCTAAGCTCTTTTTTTTTTTAAAGATTTTATTTATTTATTTATCCCCCCCCTGCTGCTTGTGCTCTCTGGGTCAGCTAACCACACCGTGCGGGCGGGCTTGTCTTCACCAGGAGGCCCCGGGAACCGAACCCAGGACCTCCCATATGGTAAACGGGAGCCCTACTGATTGAGCCACAGCCGCTTCCCTCTCTAAGCTCTTTATATCTGTAAACTCTAAACCAAGTAATACTTGTTTTCCCTAATAAGAGATAAACATACAGTAGCTGCATAAATTTTTCTTACCGCCCTTAATTAAGCTGAGTAAAACAAAAGAACAACCTGGAAAAAGAACTAGAACAAGAATCCAGACACTTTGGTTTCTAGTCCCAGATTTTGTACTAACTAGGCTTGTGTTTGTGATCCTCAGTAAGTTACTGAGCTTCTCTAGATTGCATTTGTCTCACCTATTAAATGAATGATTGCTGTAATGAAGTTAACATTTTACACTCCCATGCACAGTCTATTTCCCCTGAGTGTACATAAGCTCTGAGGTCACAGAGCTTGGTGACATCCTTGCTGTTAAACTTTATTTAAACTTATTTAACTGGTATGTGGTGACTATAATGGTACCTAGATCAGCATTGTCATACGGCTTAAAGACTGTCATGTACAATGTTCTCAATAAATGTTAGCCAGTAGCCGCAGTGGGGGTACCAGGGCTGCTGAAAAGCTTGAGTGGCAATCTTGACATTTCCCCTCCTCCCTAAATGTAGCTCATCAGAGCAAAGATGATTCCCCTCCCAAAAGCAGGAAGGAGGAATGACCATTTCCATGGTAAATTATTTCTGACAAATGTGTGGATGCTACCCAATATTGGCATTCCAGTAGTCTCTTTCTATCAGGTAAGATTCTTATGAAGATGGCTCCAAATATTTATGCTTTCGGATATTTAGATTCAAGAAAAAAACACTAGGCATATATTTATTATACCTACCACATATTTAGCTCTGTTCTAAGTAGTGAGACACGATTATGAGCAAGGCAGACATGGCTTATGACGTCATGTTTTAAACATTGATGGGATAAAGAACAAAAACAAAGAATATAATTACAATTGTGCCATAAGGTAAAAAAAAAAAAAAAAGATCTGAAATATAGATTCTCAAGTCAGGGAGGATCCACTGAAATGTTAGATCCATGCATAGTAATGCAATATATTTAAAATACTACGCAATTCTAAGCATTTAGAACAAATGTCAATGAGATTATAATAAGTGTTGCCTTAGAAAATGAAATTCTGTATTGAAATAAGTTGGAGAAACCATGGTGAAGCATTAAATAAATTTATTTACTGCAGTACTTACCAGAGCTTTTAATTATTGATGTACAATGTTGGTTTTCACAGGAAAGCTGTAGAGTAAACTCTTTCAAACTTACTTGACTACAGAAGCATATTTTCACAGCACATCTTAATGTGAATATGTTCTGGAAATTGTAGCTTTAGAAATATCATATAGAAAACAGAGCGATATTAAATAATATTCAGATAATGTCTTGAAAATTATGAAAACTTTTATAATATAATCTAGGTATATTTGTGGTTGAGAATGCTTTGATCTTGTATTTTTATCTGGTTAGTCTTGATTCTCATACTCTTTAGGCCCCAGGAGACTCTGAACACATGATTTCTCAGTCTCATTAGGTAGTTTGCATTATTTTCATAACTGAAGGTTAGCATTCCAGTGAGATGGAAACCGTTAGTGCAGTCTCTTAGATAGAAAGTTTAAGATAAATGACTTTTTAGTAATTCGTTTATGTCTCAGGTGGTTCTGCTTAGTGACGATAGAGAGTGGCATGGAAGAGGAAGCTGAGATTGTATCATCATTTCAATAATTTATTGAAAGCTCATTTCCTGGAAGAGAAGGCTTTGGATTATGATATACATCTATTATTTTTTTTCTTAATGGCGGTGTGGAAAACAGTTAAGAGACACTGTTTTTACAACAAACAGATATTTCCTCTTTAAAATACTTTTCACTTTACCATCCCAAAGAGTGTTTGGCCGCTAGCATCATAGAAAGACACATATCCAGGCAGTTTATACTCCTGATGAAAATAAAAAATATCCCACATTAGGAACTTGAAATTAGGTTTTAGAAATCCCCTGTATTAGGAATGCCCTGTATTAATATCCTGTATTATGTGCTGTATAACAGGATTCCACAAACTCAGCAGCTTAAGACAACACACCTATATCATCTCCTTGCTTCTGTGGGTCAGAGTCTGGGCAGACCTTAGCTGGGTTCTCTGCTCACAGTCTCACAAGGCTGCGATCGAGTTGTCAGCTGGGCTGCATTTTCATCTGGAGGCTTGAATGGGAATGATTCTGCCTCCAAGCTCCTTCAAGTTCTAGATATAACTCATTTACCTGTGGCTGTATGAGTGGGCGTTGCTTTTTGCTGGTTGCTGACTGGCAGCTGCTCTCAGGACCTAGGGGCCCCACTTAGAGCCTTCCACATGGGCTTTCTCAGTGTGGCTGATCACATCACCAAAGCTGCAAGGGGCACCTCTCGCACTGGTCTGCTATGGCAGGCTCATAGAAGGTGACCTAATCATGACAGTGGCGTCTCTTCACCTTGGATATATTCCATTGACTAGAAGCAAGTAACAAGTCCTGAGTACACGCACTGTGAAGGGTTAAACAAAGGCAGTGGGAATTATTGGGGATCACCCTAGGATCTGTAAGCTACATATTCCTTTTTAAAAAGTGAGCTAGAATCTGATCAGGAATCTAGATCTAATTACCAATTTAAAGAAATATAGCTTATTAAAGAACATATTAAACATCATAGGATTGCACAGAGCAAAATCCAGACTATGAAAAACTCCGTAGAACCAATTACCACTTTCTTCACTGATTAAACTGTAAGGAGCAAAAATGTATTTCAGGAAGAAGAGTCTCAAGAGTCATATTAATCGATTACAATGAATTGAGTTCATTTGGATCCTGACTCAATTAAATGGAAAAAAAAACATCAAATATCAGAAAATATTAGCATATTATTGCAATTTTTAAACACTAAATAAATTTGGTGTTTTATATATATATTTTTTAGAAGGTACCAGGGACTGTACCCAGGGCTTCGTAAATGCAAAGCAGATGCTCAACCACTGAGCTACACCCACTCCCCTGGTTATATTTTTTAAAAATTCATTATCTTTTCATGATGCATACTGAAATATTTATGGAAAAAATCATCTGCTATCTAGACTTCATTTCAAAATAATTATGTGGGGGCCAGTGGCTGAGGGCATAGATTAAAAAAAGTTTGGCTATGCATTGAAGATTGTTGAACTTGAGTTATGGGATCATTATGCACTCTACGTTTTATATGCTGGAAATGTTCCATAATAATTTTTAAGACTTTAAGTGAAAAATGTCCAGTAAAATTTATTAGTTCAATAAAGTGTCTCAAGGGTTAGATCCATTCATGCCTTGCCTAAAGGAGGTTCCACTTATATTAAGAGAAAGAATCATGATAGGAGTGGCAAGAAAGAAAAATAACAAAGCAGATTTTAGAACTATATAATAGAATTTTGACTATGTTTTGAAGCAAATGAAATAGATTGGAAGCCCATAGATGAGAACCTACAAATTTTTGAGGTAACTGTTTTGCCACAGAAAGCTTCCCTACCCTTTTCTATCCCCACCCTTCAAAATAACAGCATTATTTAAGCTATGAAATTACCTTTGGGTTCCCAATTTACCACAAGAAAAAAGGTAGTTTTGAAGTTTCTTTAGTCTCCCAAAAGGGCATACTCACTTAAGATATGGCCAAGGATAAAAATGTACAAAGTGTAACTTCCCTTTCAATGGGTCCCAGTGAACAGTGGACAAGAGTGCAAAGAGCCCATGTCTGAGAACAGAACTAGAGCTCAACCAAGGAAATCCATCTACATCTAGGGTAGGGGACCTTCCCAACACGTAACCAGCAGAATTTCACAATTTCTGTGGGCTAGTGACTTCTGTCACTGGAATAGTATTATTTCGGTTATCCCGGACACGCTCCACCATTGTAAATTGGGAGCCAAATAACTGTAAGGAACCACATCGGGAACTCACAGAAGAAACTGTAGATAAATGGAGATTCTAAACTTTGTTATAGATGCAGTGCAATGACTAGATGGGGCTTTGGGTTATCTTCTTATAGATATGGTGACTTTATTTTATGCGTGAGTGAATGAACGTAATAAATAGTTGGTGCCCATACAGTGCAATGTAACAGAGACTGGCTAAAAGCATACCAATTTCAGGTCTCCTACTGGGTAAACAGGAAGTCTGCATTCCTACCTCTTTTCTACAAAGTTGGAACCATTTTACTGGCTTCTGATTTTTGTGGGAGAAAGTGACGAATGCCACTTCCTGGACTGTACATGTGATTTTGCTTATTTGTAGATTTGTATATGTTCTCACACATGCACACATACTACTGGAAGTGACATATAATACCAAGTGAAAGAAGCCTGATCCCTCGGTTGTCACTTGGAAGAGAGAAACCCAGAGCAAACTTTCTACCTGTATCAGACTCTAACATATGTGAGAAGTAAACCTTATTCTATTAAGACACTATTAAAGATGTTTAGTGATTGTTTGTTAAAGTAGCTAGTATTAATTATTCTATGTGGTATTTTGAAGCTATATGTACTCCCCCAAAATATGTTCTTAAATCTAATCCATTCCTTTGGGGGTAAAACCATTGTCAGTAGGATCTTTTGATGAGGCTATTTCAGTTAAAGTGTGACCTACCTCATTCAAAATGGGACTTAATCCCATTACTAGAGTCCTTTATAAATGAAATGAATACAGAGAGAAAGAGAGAAAGCCACAGAAGCAAGAAACAGAAAGCAACAAAATATGGAAGGGAAGGGAGAGGTCAGCAGATGCTGCCATGTGCCTTGTCGTGTGGCAGAGGAACCAAGGGTTTTTGGCAGCTGTTCTTCAGGAAGAAAGCATTGCTTTGATAATGCCTAGATTCACCTTCTGGATAGATGCATACATATTTAAGTGACTTTCCCAGAAATAATGCAGAAATACCATATAATTGAGTTATGGTGTACTTGAGATTGAATTCGTAGTTGACAGGTTGGGGGATTTTTTTTGCTTTTTTTCTCAACTTTTTATACAATGGATATTCAGCAAACATTTCACTTTTTGAGTTTTTGCTATTTGCTAGATACTGGCCTTAATACTGAGAATTCCACATGGAAAAGAGAGTGTGTTCCTGCCCACATGGTGCTTACAATCTAGTGGCAAAATCTTATGGTTCTTAAAGGTAATCATTTTCAGAGATCTGTAGAAGTCTCAGGTAAATGGTTTCTTGCCTTATCCTCTACCATGTGTTCCTGGGTTCCATGATTCTTACCTTTTTTCCCTCTTTTTTATAGTGATCTTTGTATGGGAAGAACTCTGTCAAGGTGACTATTTAATTGGCTTGTACCTTTTATCTCTCAGATCCGGATAAGAATGAAAAGTTTTTGTTTATCCCTCAGCTCCCTGTGGGATGTCCCAGTATAAGCTTGCTTTATAAATATTGGCTTTGCTTTTACCAATGTGATTTAAATAGAAAGGAAGGTTTTATTTATAATTTTCTGCTCACTGCAGTACAAGATAGACTACATGTCCTGACATGTATTCTTCCTATCATTCTTCCTTTGTTAGACCCAGACTTTAACGTGAGCTTTGGTGAGCAAGCAGCCCCAGACCAGCCTGCTGCCAGTTGTCCCTCTCCTCAGCATGCAATGCCCTGGGAATTCTGCTCTTTGAGAGTAGGTTTAGGGGAGAGGGAAATGCTGATAGGAGCCAAGAAAATGACTGTAGCTCTAATTCCCAAACTAGTCAACCTAAAGTTCTGGTCAATGCCGTCTCAATATCAAGTGTGCATAGCAGAGTAAATCAACATGTTTTTTTTCTAATTTCTTTCCGGAAGGAATAGAATGTTCGGTAACATGTGAGAGAGGGTGGCTAAATAGAATCTTGGCTCTCTCTCTCTCAAAATTGTGTGATGTTTGTCCATGGGCAAATCAATTAACCCAAGTAACACAGTTTCTTAATCTGTGGATGGGCATGTTAATAGTGAAGTCCTCGCAGGGTTGCTGGGAAGATTAAACGAATACATGAAGTGTTTAGCATTAATATTGAGATCCAGAGGGTGAGTCGCATAACTTATAATGCAAATAAAGCATTTCTCAATTTGTGTTCACAATGACACAGGGGAAAAATATCCCTCTGGTTTGGTCAATTGTCCTTCTCAAAATTTACATTTCAAGTTTGTTTGTTGCTCTTTTTAAAAAAAATCTTTATGGGTATTTTGATGGGAAGTTGGGAGGAAGCATATCAGGCAAAGTTAATGTAAATTTAGAAGTTATTGCCTCATTTAAGACAGAAATAATCCTAAAGTGACCCCCAGCCCCACAAAAGCAGTACTGACTTTTGTTTTGTTTTGTTTTACAACTAAAAAGTAGCAAACAACCATTGTTAAAAACCTCCAATCAGGCTAACCTGAAGTCTTCCCATTTTTCCAATACAAAACTCTTAAACTCCCTGCTGTCATTTGAATCTCTGCCAAACCCAGGTGATGGTGGTTTCCTCCCTTGCAAGCTCTGAATGAGTAGCCTTTGAGTGTTCTCATTTATGAGGTCTTTGCTTATTTCCACAGTAGTGTATGCACACAGGAGGGTTGTTGAATATAAAGCTCAATTAGTCTAGACCTCTCAATGTCTGGGCTAAAGAGAGTTTATTAAGTTTAATAAGCAATGAAAAGATATCAGAAGATTTTGAGGAAAGATGTTAATCACCTTAATCTTTAAGGTTTTAAAAGGTTTTTTAAAAGCTTTTAAAAGAAAAAAAAATAGTAAGATGATTCAGTATATACATAGGTTAGAGGCAAGCAGATCAGTTTTAAGAGTCTAGGAAGGAAGTAATGTCAACCTGGATTTAATTAGTGGCAGAATCAGGGGAGAGAAAAAAGAGTCAGTAGATATCACCACTCAGATATTTAGTAGGCATCTAAAACTTAATATAGCCAAATTCAAACTCATCTTCCCCATCAAACATCCTTTTTCATAATCTACTCCATCTCAAGAAATGGCAATACTACTCTCCCAATTGCTCTGGTCAAAGACATTGAAGTCATCATTGCCTCTTCTCTCTCAATTCCACTTCTCATCCACCAACAAATGCTATAATTTATACCTTTAATACAGACTTAGTATCTCTATTCTTAATCACTTCACTGAGGACACTTGGGTCCAAGACACCACCATTAATCTCATAATTTTAACAATTACTCCCTGTTTTAGTTTGCCAAAGGAGTGCCGATGCAGAGCTTTTATAGTGGGGATTTATTTAGGTGTAAAAGCTTACAATTCCAAGACCATGAAATGTTCAAATCGAGGCATCAGCAGAGATGCTTTCTCAAAACTGTCAGCTACTGTTGATCCCAGTGTGTTTCCATGTGGTGAAGCAAGATGATCACTGATCTCCAAAAGGTTTCAGCCTTCCCTCTGGGCTCACTGTCTCCTCTTGAGTTGCATGGGCCCAGCCTCTTGGGGCTTTGTACTTAAGCAATCCTGTAATCCTCTCTCCCCTGACATAGGCTTGTCTCTTAGGGCTTCTGTCCTTACAGCTCAGCTGTGGGCAAATATGAGGTCTTTTCTCTCACATGGCAGTTCCGTTTTCCCATTGTCTCTCTGTCCTTGTGAGTCCATTTATATCAGACCCAGCAAGGGGGCAGGGACTCAACCTGATTCACAGCTCACTATGGAATCAAAAGCTCTAAAGCAATCTTACCAAGTAATCTAATCAAAGGCCTTTCAACTGAATTCAAGAGTCAAAGGGTATCTCACCCAGAGGAATAGATTAATTTACAAACACACTCTTCCTCTTTTTGGGATTTGTAAGATAATCTCAAACTGCCATACCCCCTAACTGGTTTCCCTGCTCCTAACTCTATCTCCTGCAATTTTCACTTCATACACCAGCCAGTCATACTTTTAAAACACAAATCAGATTATTTAATTTCTATGTTTAAAAGCTTCCAATGGCTTCCCATTTCACTACTAAAAACTAAAATCCTACAATAGCAAAAAGAGTCCTCCAGAATTTGCCTATCTATGACCTGACTTCATCTCCTACTTTTCCTCATCCAGGTTAATCCCCTCTGGTTATACAAGTTACCTGGTTGTTCTTTGAACAGGAATAGATATTCTCCTGCCTCAGGGTTTTTGTAATTACTACTTTTGGCATTGGTCCTTTTTTCCCCTCCGTAGCTGCATGGCTCACCCCCTCACTGCCTCCAGTGCTTGCTAAGACATCATCTCTGGGGAAGCGGATGTGGCTCAAGTGTAGGGCTCCTGTCTACCATATAGGAGGTCCAGCGTTCAATTCCCAGGGCCTTCTGGTGAAAGGCAAGCTGGTCTGCATGGTGAGCTGGCCCAAGGAGAGAGCTAGCCCCCATGGAGTGCTGGTCCGCGCAGGAGTGCTGGCCTGCATGGAGTGCTGACCAGAACGGAGAGCTGGTGCAGCAAGATGACACAACAAAAAGAAGGCACAGAGGAGAAACGATAAGAAATGTAGCACACCAGGTTGCTGAGGTGGTACAAGAGATTGAGTGCCTCTCTCCCACTCCAGAATGTCCCAGGATTGGTTCCCAGTACTGCCTAAAGAGAAGACAAACAGACACAGAAGAACACACAGCATATGGACACAGCAGACAGTGAGTGCAAAAAAAATAGGGGGGGGGGGAATAAATAAATAAAAATCTTAAAAAAAAAAAGACATCATTGCTGCAATGAGGGCATCCCTGAACACTCTATTTTAAATTGTACCCTGATCCTCAGCATTCCTCATCTGCCTTCCCTGCTTATTATTTTTTCTTTAGCACTTCTGATTTTTTGAGATATTATATGCATCATGTATTTCTAAATTTCTCTGATTCAAATATGCACAAATGCACATTTTTATCACATTTGAACATCTCTGAAATAAGAATGCATCTTAAATTGACAGTGTGTCTTATTTTAATTGGTAGCATTTGTTCTCTTTCTTGGTGAGATAAAAATAATAGTGTATTTTAAAATCACTGGAAGCTTAGGTTCAATTAAATATCCAATTATATATGCTAAAGTGTTTACTATCTATTCTCACTAGAATATAAATTTCAAGGGTGAGATTTTTGTATCTCTTAATCACTACTGTATCCCTAGCTTCTAGGATTGAATTGTGTCTGGCTAATATTAAGGGCTCAATAAACACTTATTCAATGGATACTGAATAAGAAGGTGCAGAGAGAGAAGTATCTGGCAGCAAAGCTGTGGGAATAAGGTGTGTGGCAATAAAGTTTAAGCGCAGATATCTGAATACATGATCAGACATTTTTCAGTAAGAGGGAAGTTGGTCAGAGAAGCTTCCTTTTGAGGTTTATAGCAAAAGGATGAAGAGGGAACAGGATAAAATCATGGGGAACAGTCACTGTTATTGGGAGAAAAAAAGGACAATGACCTGGTGAAGTATGCAGAGATTGATCAGAAAGAAAGGATTAGGATGAAATGGGTAGAGAAGTCCTATTTCATCTCATTAAATCCTTGTATCACTAAGTTCGTTTTGACCCAGTGCCTATTTTACCTTTCAGGGCCAGGTTCAATAATTATCTACTCCTTGGATCTTTCTCTGACCTCCTTGGAACTTCTCTTCCTCTTGGAACTTCTTTTCTCCTCTCCTTTTGTGTTGCTTTCTTCATTCCTTGATGGTATCACTTAGCATACTGTCTGTTATTTTATACTTTTCTTTCTAGCTGTTGGGGAGCTCCTTGAGGGCAGGCAGGTACCACGTTTTATCCATTTTGTAGCATCAGTGGCTTGTACAGTATCTGAATATAATTGAGCTGAATGTGTGCTTGTTTAATGAGGAATTAGAAGAATAAACAACCCTGCGAAGTAGACAAGATTGCAGGTTTTGGTCCCATTTAACAGAGGAAGAATTGGAGATGTGAAGAAATATGTCAACTGGGCAAATGACTTACTTAAAATGAGCAATTTAATGAGAGTTTAGTAAAGGGACTATTTAAAAGGAGTGGGCAGCTATAGGTAAGCCATAAAGGATAGAGCATACTCTAGGGTTCAGTGGTTACTGGAACCTAGAGAAAGAGTATATTTTAAGAAAAAGACAGCCTTTATGGGAGCAAGGGAATCTAGCCAGCTTTTGGTAGACCTACAGGGAGACAATTGCTTTCTTACTGTTTTATCTTTTTTTGGTCCTCCACAGTATCCAAATCCAACTGGAAGCCAGAAGGCAAGAAATCCCATTAATGCAGTTCATACAGGTAGGTCTCCTGGGGTGTGAAGCAAGTTGAAGAGTGGAGGGCATATCTGAAGAAGCAAAGAGAATAACCCACCACAAGAAGATAAGTGACGTTTCCAAAGTGACAAAAACAGTACTCAAATTCAGATCTTCTGGCTCCAGACCTAGTTCTCTTGCCATTATAACACATTGCTACCTGTTATAATGGCAAATGCTGTACAGAAGTTAAATCTTACAGTGTGATGTGGAAAGCTGCATTAACCATGAGTTAACTCTTTGGAGAAAATATTTATAGCAAGTCAGATGATTCTAAAGAATAAGTGGAGACTACTTGTTCTAAAGAGAAGAAGAGAGATGGTTAGGCAAACTTTATAGCAGGTGTCAGTGTACCATATTTGCTTGTTTTGGTAAATGAAATTTTATTGGAACACAGGTGTATACACTTGTCTATGGATTGTCTATGACTTCTTTTGCACTACAGCTTCAGGGTTGAGTCATTGATAACAAAGGCCAACAAAACCTAACATATTTTCTATCTGGCTCTTAATGTAAAAAGCTTGCTGACCTCTGCTCTATAGGCTGAGCAAGGGTTGAGACTGTTCTTATCCCCTGAACCTACCTTTCATGGTAGGTCAGGCATAAAATCCAGAGGAGAGGAAGGCAGCTTAGGATAACTTTATGACCATCAGAGTCGGTAGACTGTTTTGAAATTTAGCTTTACAAACTACAAACTGTATGACCTTGAGTAAGTTACTTAATCCCTCTGAGTTTCAATTTCTTTATTTGTAAAATGTGGCTTAATAACAATATTTTCCTTATAAGGTTATTGTGAGTGTTAAATGACATAATACATGTATTTCAGAGAGTCTTAAATGTTATGTTTATGACTTTTGCCTTAGGAGTCAAATAAAAAAAGAATAATTAGTAATAATGAAGTACTAAAAATATTGTTTTAAGAAAGAAATTTTAAATTTCTCAATTAGGAACTATAAAACTGTAGTAAATTTGGTGTTATTATATTGTGTTATATCAAGAGAGTAACTGTTGAGTCAATAAGAACCATGGCTCTGCTCTGCTCCAGCAACCTTAGGAGTGAGTTAATCAAAGAGCAAACCACTTATGGGCAGCCTTAGAAGGTGATAGGGAACCAAAAACACTATTACAAATAATGGTCACAGACTTGGGGTGTTCTGGTATATGTCCTTGTTTAGAGAAAGCTGAGACTTTACTCCCTATGCAGCTCCTCTTCTTTTCTTAAGCAAGCCCAGCAGCTGCCATGTCAGTGGTCTAGAAATGGTTACTGTTTTAGCTTCCTAACTGTTATGGTTTGTCATAACAACAGGAATTTATTGACTCATGGTTTCAGAGGCTAGAAGACTTGCTTCTTCCCAAGGTTGACGTCTTCTGGCCAGTCTTGTCACATGGCAATGCATATGGCCTCCTCTTTTCCTTTCTCTTCTGGGTTTTGTTGACTTCCAGGTTTTGGATGCTCCCTGTGGCTTCTCCATATTCTACTTATAAAGGACACTACTAATCTGGATTAAAGCCTAACCTGATTCAACTGGGCCACAGCTTAACTGAAGTAACATCTTGAAGAGATTTTATTTCCAATGGATCCACACCCACCAGAAGGTGGAACAAGAACATGTCCGAACTGGGGTACAAAATTCAATCTACCACAGTCACTGACATTGCCAAGGAGTTAAACCCTTACTGAGGGAGGGAAAGAATCTTACCAGTGTCCAAGTCATCTATGTGAGATGAAGAGTTGGTGCTGTCTTTTCTTCTTCTGTCTATGCATGCTAATAAACAGTCCTCTCCCTTAGAAATTTAAGTGTTAATATTTCCTAATTCTGTTGTGAGTAGGTTGGTAATACCTGACATGTGCTATTGCAATTACTGGGCCTTCCAAAGAGCTGCATATTAGGGCTAGAAGGTAAACTGAATTAAAATTTCAAGATGAGACACAAGTCACAGAATTTTCAGATCAACCAATTAAATGATCAATCTTGTGGTTGGAAACCCTGTGACTTTCTTAAGATATTAATAAATAGTACATGAACTTGGTTTTTAGTAGATGGCAAACATAAAATTATAGGTAAATATGTAGCTAGATATAGGATTTCATTTGGCCTTTCCATCTCTTCTCTAGGAGGCCTCTGGTTTTAAGTACCATGCCCTCTGAGCTATGGGAGGTAGGAGACTTTCTTATTTGTAGATAACTCAGAGTCTTCTGGAAAAGAAAGTAAAGAGCTTAGCATAGTTCCAATTCTTAGAAGCTATAAAGCATTCAATAAGTGGTATCTATTATTATTACAGAAAAACTGAAGACATATCAAACTGGATAAATAATATGATGGAAACAATGGGAGGAAGAGAGGGATGTCCTATAAGAATAAGTCCTTTACTACATCTCTCAAAACCTAAAAGTTGGAAAGTAAAAGGAATAGAAATGATAGAGGAAGAGCATTTGTTGATTCCATCTTGCCTCCACCATGCATCATATGTGCCTTGAATCAGACATATAAAGCTCAAACCTCATAGCCCCTCCAAGTGGTGAACTTTGAATGGAGATCTCACCTACCACACAGGTCCAGAGAAGAGGCCAAGCTTTATCACTTCCTGTATTGTGCCATTTATTTCAAATACTTTAACATAGAGACTATGTTATAGATAGATAGTTAATGATTAGATAGATAGATAGATATAGAGATAGATGCTAGTTAGTAGTTCTATCTTTTCC
This sequence comes from Tolypeutes matacus, assembly GCA_026826555.1. Taxonomy (NCBI): domain Eukaryota; kingdom Metazoa; phylum Chordata; class Mammalia; order Cingulata; family Chlamyphoridae; genus Tolypeutes; species Tolypeutes matacus. The sequence goes on along the minus strand of JAKSZT010049426.1, from coordinate 2,280,316 downwards.
CTAGGCATGGTAATTAAGTACCCTATAAGTACCCTAATCTAGAATACACACTCCAAGAGTGAATAGTTAATATATGAAAGACTTCATTCAAAAGTCTACACTTCAGAGGTAGTACACAAATGAATAAAGTTTAGGAAAATATACCTAAAGACATGGAAGTTCACCTTAAGGTTTACAAGTTTATAAAAGATAAGATGTTTATCTTTTATAACATATACAGCCAGACCTCATGAATATTGGGAAAATTATTGAACTGTGGGACATACAGGATACTGGCATCTGTAGATCTCTAGGGCTCCATTATCTCTACACAATTTCTTCTTTATTCCCACCTCCACAAATTAAGCAGCTTTCTCTCTAGATGTCTGAAGTTTAGACTCCTTCAGAGAGGATATGATTGGTTTGTCCAACAGCATAGAGTCTGTTGAGTCCCCATGTGTTGTTATGGCTTGAGCTTTCACACTAGACAACCTCTCAGAATTTCAGCCACTCTAAACTGAGTTGAGATGCCCATCTCTGACCCAATCTACATTAATCAGAGGAGTGACATTATATTGTCCACAACAATTCCACCTGTACCTAAAGTATTGCCTGCTACTCCTTCATTCAGAAGAGAGCTGTAGGCATGGCAGATACTCAGATCATAATAGGCTTCTCTCTAGTACATTCTCTATTTTCCTTGAAGTCTGAAGTAATCAAATATTCTCATATCTGGCTGCACCCACCTTCCCCCATCCTTTTTCTCTAATTCTACCTCTTGGATCACAAAAACAAAGGTTAGTTAGAAAAGTTGGGCATGATGGTATGCTGGCCTCCGGGCTAAAAGACCACAGGTAATTTTGCTGTGTTGGTAATCTGCCAGCACTGTTTAAGCTATTTATGCTCATTCTTGCTTCATTCTTTCACCCATGGCACTGTATTCTTTGTTCTATACTTGTGCCTGATTACTTGACCCTAATAGCTACCCATGCCTTTCCTTTAGCGCTCTGATGTTGACTTCTATATATCTGACGTTGGTCCCTAGTCCTAACTTAATTGCATGTTATCTTCTTAGAGGGAAGAGGAATACTGTCCTCAAGACTCAAAGTTACTTTTTAAACTCCTGCTGTATTCATTTTACCGAAGGGCAGTGAGTATGGAAACCATCACAGCTACCGAAATCAGGGATAAGGATAAGGATAAGGATAAAAGGAATTGCTGCAGATCAAGACATCTGCTAACATTTCAAAATATTGTCCTTCAACAGTCACTTGCTATCACCTTCTTGTAATCAGTGATTCACTGACTGTACTATAAGCTCTTTGTGGGCAGGTACCATATCTTAGTCCATTTTGAAACAGTAGTGCTTGGCATAGAGTAGATGCTCAATAGAGGTTTTTTGTTTTTTTTTTAAGGTAAATTTTTATTTTCTATATTTTTAAGGTAAATTTTTATTTCCTATATATTTTTAAAATATATTTTCTTATTTTTTAAAAGATACTTAGATTACATAAATGTTACACAAAAAATATAGAGATTCCCATATGTCCCACTCTCTATACCTTGCAAACCTTCCCACACAAATAACATCCTTCATTAGTGTGGCATGTTCATTGCAATTGATAAACACATCCTGGGACATTGCCACTGAGCATGGACCATAGTTCACATTGTAGTTCACACTCTCTCCCACACAATTCTGCAGGTTATGGGAACATATATAATGGCCTATATCTGTCGTTGTAATGTCTCAGTAGAGTTTTATTAAACCTATTAATCAAGTAATCAAAGCTCACCAGTAATTAATCTCCTAATATAACCGCATTTCTCAAGGGTTTATTCATGGATCAAATGCATTAGATATATCAATGTCAAATCAGTGTTTTAGGCTCCATCCCAGACCACATGAATTACAATTTTATCCTACTGTGGGACCAGGTATCATTTTAACACATTTTTCTGAACTGTTATTATGCACTCTAAAGTTTGGTAAGAATTAAATTAGTAGCGGTGGCCTGGCCTCAACAAGCTTTAATGATTCTTCTCTCCATAGGATGCCTTGGATGGGCAATAACCCTTCTCCTGGATGTATCTTCCACCATGTCCATCATACCACCTACACCAATGCTAAACCAGGACTGGAAAGTCATATCAGACTTTTGGTCATGGAAAGAAGGGCCTAGAGATCCATCAATTCCTCCCCACTTCAAATGCCCTATTACAATGGGACAATAGGAGTAATATTGTGAACCTGAGTTGTTCCTGGATGGTAAAAATTTGTGAACCACTAAGCTTAACTATTGGCCATCCTGAAAGTTAACTTATATTTGGTACATTTCCCTCTAATCTTTATCATCCATCTGCTTGGAGATAACCAAGCCTTGGCCCTTTAAGCATTATGCACTCACTGACCATTAAAGGAGAACTGGATCCTCCTGATTTGTTCTTTCCCTTCTCAATTCAGTCATGTCAGTCCATGAGTCCCAACTCTCAGCTTCACAACAAAATGTGAATACTATTTTGGGTCTTTTAGATCCAGGATTTTTATTGGTGATATTGGGTTTGACCCTTGGCTTTCCCTGATCCACATGGGCTTCCCCACCTTGAGCTTTGAAGTGTTTAGTTCCCTCAGAATCGAATCCTGTGCCAAGCTATTTGTGCTTTCAGAATTTTGGATTAGTTATCCCCATTTAAAAACTGGGATCATTCACACATTTTGCTTCTATGAAAAATCAGAAGATGCTGCATTGTCACATGGCCACAATGAGTGGGAGCTGGGCTGTTCCTGCTCCCTTTTTTGGAGGTCCTGGTGGCCTAAGGTAGTGAAAGTTCCCCAGCAATCACTATTTCTCATGTTCAGATGCTTCATCCATTTACCTGCCTGTGGCCCATGGATATATATTTTTTTAAGACTTATTTTATTTATTTATCCTCCCCCCCCCCCACCTCATTTGTGGTCGCTGTCTGCTCTCTGTGTCTGCTCTTTAGGAGGCACTGGGAACTAAACCCGGGACCTCACGTGTGCAAGAGAGGCGCTCAATCACCTGAGCCACCTCAGCTCCCTGGTTTGTTGTGTCTCTCATTGTCTTTCCTCTTTGTGTCTCTTTTGTTTTACCATCTTGTTGTGTCAGCTCACTGTGCCTGCCTGTTGCACTAGCTCAATTTCTCCTGGAAGCACCAGGAACTGAACGTGGGACCTCCCATGTGCTAGACGGAAGCCCAATCACTTGAGCCACCTCTTCTTCCCTGGTCCATGGACAGTTGACCACCTCAATCTTTGAAAAATTTGTAAGAATTATAAAGGGTAAGCCCCTTTATAAATATGCACTGTTTTTTTAGTCATATTACTTGACATTTTACTTGACAATTGCTACAGGCTTCTACACAGATTTACAAAATGAAGTGTGGAATGCCCTCAAATCTGGAATCCAGATCCTGACTTTACCACTTACTAGTTCTGGGAGTTTGAGCAAGTTATTTTCTCATTCTAAAATTAGGACTATTGCCTTGCTCATGGGACATACGTGGGAGAATAGAAAAATACCTGGCAAATCCAGTACAATACCTAATCCATAGTAGTGCTCAATAAAGGAAAAGTGCTATGCATTCTTTTTTTTTTTTATATGATAAAAACATTATTTATTTTTGACTCCCTAATATACATAATTAATTATTAAACAGATTTGAATACAGAGTTAATCTCTGATTTTCATAGATTTATTTGTTTTGTGATTAGTGAAGCTGGCTAGTAAAATAGGGAATCAATAGATGGATCTGGAACCTGGTAATAAGTCCATGGGGACATCAATACCCCAAGACGGCTGCTGGAAGACCCTGGCAAGATTTCTCCTGGAAGCCAGGAGAGCATTCTTGATAATATCACACGAGAAATCTTTTCTCCATTTCACTTTCTTACAACAGAGCACAGAGCCCTCTAAGCATTTAGCTGTAGCACCCCAAGAGATTTTTTTCCCATTCTGTGTGAACTTGGCCTTCTGGACACAGTCCACCTGCAGCACCATGTTGTAGAAACACAGGGTCCTGTGAACTAGAACCATTCATCAGGAAATCAATGTACAAGGCCCTTCTTCTTGGAACTGTTGGTTTTTCATTAGTGAATTCCATGAAAATGTGACCAACAGCTCCTCATTAAAGCCTTGCATGTTTGAATTTCACAAGGGGGTTTTTAGTCAATGTGACCAATAAATGCAAGGACCCTGAGAATTATAATTGCTACAACTCTTTCCCAGTCTTCTGAGTCAAGAGTTGATTTTATATTACAACATATGAACGAGCCCTAGGGAGTTCACGCCATCATTTAGGGACTAATGGTAAACCACAGAACAGGCAGTTCATTGTAAAAGATGTTCACATGTGAGGTAGTTTGGCTTCGTGGTTGAGAGGAAATGCTTTGGTGTCAAACATTCCATTTCAAACCTCTGATTTCCTTCTCACTGGTGGTATGACCTCTTTGTCTCAATAACCTTATTTGTAAAATGGGACAGATTGACCTACAAGATGGCATTGTTGAGAGGATTAAAAGAGATTATGTATTAAAGTTTTTGGAACACAACCTATCATATAATAAATTTTAACAAAAATGTTAAATATTATTAATCTAGACAAGAGCTAAAGACTGATTTTTGGAAAAAAAAATCATCACTAGGTTTAGCTTCTAAATACTGAATTCTAGGCTCAGTATCTGTAAATTTAAGCTAAATTAAATTAATTAATTTAAACTAATTAAAATATTTCAACTATAGATATTTTACCTGTTTAATTTTATTTACTTGGATTAGATTTCCATTTCAGAGTCAGTGGACTAGCTAATGGCAGGGCAATACCCCTGACTAGAACAACTATAAAAAAGAGACTATAACACAGAAAATCTGTTTGAAAGTAGCAGAAAGTTACTGAGGTAACTAGAAGAGGGGCTGGAATTCTGTAGATGAAAGAGCTTCAGACAGAGGGGCTGACTCTCTGCTCTTAGGCATTGCTAAGATTCCTTTCAATTCTGAGCTTTATAGCAAATTGGGCCAATAAGACATAGTTCAGAGAGCCCCAATTTAATTGTAGACTATTCATGGTTTTCCTAAAGATGTCTTAAAATCAGCTTCATTGAGGTATTATTTGCATAAAATAGATTTCACCCACTTTTAAGTGTACAGGTGAATAAATGTTGAGAAATGCATATGGTTAAGTAACCACTACCACAACCAAGATATGGAACATTTCTTTCAGTCCCTAAAGTCTCCTAATGTCCCTTGTCAGTTAGTTCCATCCCTTGACAATCACTGATATTCTTTATGTCACTATAATTTTGTATTTTCTAAAATACCATACAAATGGAATCATTACAGTGTGTAAGCTTTTGTGTCTGACTTTTTTCCATTTAACATAATGAAATTTAATCCCATCCATGTTGCTGTATATATCAATATTTCATTTGTGAATTATGTTTTTTTTCTGAATAGAATTTCATCTTATGGCTATATCACACTTCATTTAACCATTTGCTGGTTGATAAGTAATTGGATAGTTTTCTACATCTGGCTATTATGAATAAAGCTTCTATGAACTTTCATATATAATTCTTTATATAGGCATGTTTTCATTTACTCAGAACAAATACCTAGATGTTGGCTTTCTAATTGATATGGTAACTGCATATTTATCTGTATAAAAAATATCAAATATTTTTCCCAAAGTGACATTTACACCAGCAATGAATGAGAGTTCTAGTTCTTCCACAGCATTTCCAACACATGCATATGGTTTTAATTTGCATTTTCCTAATGACTAATTCTATTAACCGTCTTTACATATGCCACACACACACACACACACACACACACACACACATATATATATATATATATATATATTTTTTTTTTTTTTTTGTAAAATGTTTCTTAAAATCCTTGGCTCTATTTTTTTTTTTTCTTTTTCTTAATTGAAACTTTTAAGAAGTAACATATAGAAAATATTACATAAAGATTCTTTGTGTACTTTGTTCAGTTTCCTGCAATGGTAACACCTTACAAAACTATATAATAATCTTACAACAAACTTATTAATATTGATACAGTCCACCTATCTTGTTAAGATTTCCTGGTTTTTTGGTACTAATTTGTATGTGTGTGTGTGTGTGTTATATACAACTTTATCACCTGTGTGAGTTTGTGTATCCACCACCACAGTCAAGATACTGAACAGTTCCAATACCACAAGAATCTCTATTTATCATGTGACTCTTTTATTTTTTTAAAAAAGTTATCTAACTGGAAGCTGGAAGCACAAATCACTGTTCAAGAAATTTCTCTCCCACTCTTCCTTGGTAAACTGAAATGTTGAGGGTGAGGAGAAACAATCATTATTTTTTCTTTTTTATCTGGTAAATAATTAAAAAGAAAAAACAAACAAACAAAAAAAACTTAAATAACTGGAATGATATAGTTTTTAACATTTCGGGGTTGGCTTTTGTCACTTGGTATAATTCCCTTGAGATTCATCCAAATGTTGAGTGTACTGATAATTTGTTCTTTCTCCTGCTGATGAGTATTCCATGGTATGGTTATATCAGAAATTGTTTAATCGCTCAATCAAAGGACATCTGGGCTGATTCCAGATTCTGGCCATTACAAAGAAAGCTGCTATGAACATCCATGTATGTGGGAGCTCTGGTAGAGGGATCCCACTGCACTACAATACCACCAAGTGACCTGAACAGCTGGCCCGGGGAAACCCTTTCCATCTCATCAGTCAGCATCTGCAGGGTTTCTAAAATCGAACTACAGTGGTACATGTGGGAGTGTTTACTTTTAATTTTCTATTGTAGCAAAATCTTTTTTCCCACAGATTTGCTTAGCTTCCTCTTCACCTCTGATTCATACTCTTCACAAAAATTATCTTTAAATTGATCATAGGTCTGAAATTAAAAGCTAAATATCCTGCTTAGTAAGAATAAGAAAAACCTTATGAGCTTGTGTTAGGCAAACATTTCTTAGGACACAAAACACATGAAACATAAAAGAAAAAATTAAATATAATAATTGGTCTTCAACTAAACTTAAAATTTTTGTTCTTCCTCCAAACAATGATAAAAATATGAAAAGGCAAGCCACACAAAACTGCCTTTTAAAATTGAGGGAGTGATTAAGACATTCCCAAATAAACAAAAGCTAAAGAATTTCATAACCACTAGACTGACCCTACAAGAAATGCTAATGGGAGTTCTGTCGATTGAAAGGAAGGTCAGTTGTCAATTGACTTAAGTGACATGAATAAATAAAAATATCCTGTAAAGATCATGACATGGGTAAATACAAATGCCAGTGCTTTTGTATTTTTGATTTGTAACTTTGCTTTTTACTTCCTCCAGGATCTAAAAGGCAAATGCATAAAATTTAGTGATAAATCTTTTTTTTAAAAGTCAAGCCCACCCATTAGGAGAAACATTTTCAAAACATAAAAGTGATAAAGGACTTATATTAAGAATATTACAGAACTCTTACAAATCAGAATCCAAACAACCCTATTAAAATCTAGGCCAAACTAGGGCATGTGGGAGGAACAGGTTAAAGGGACCCAGTCACAGCAAGTCCAGGAAACCATTTTTTCCTATGTGGGCCAAAAATTTTTGCTCTCCTGCCCAGAAAAAGCTCAACCATTGTGGAAGTGGTGGTTGAATCATAGAAATTGGATTTGTTTCATCAGCTCCACTGATGTTGCATGTGGTATGTGGTTATCTTGATATCCATTTATTTTCTCCCATATTTATCTACCTCCTGTGCTAACTCTCCCTGTTGTCCCTCTCAACTCAAACCAGATGGAGGAGGGAAGCATAGAGAGGGGCACTTCTGGACATGCTCACTTTAATATTCCACCAACATTTTCCTAGAGCAGCAGCATTCCCTTGGGAGTGGCCCCTGAGTCCTGGCTTGGGGGTGGCTACACAATGGGTCCCAGCTCTGAGGTTCTGGCCTCAGTGGGGGCCTAGTCCCTCAGGCAAAATCATTGCTGGCAACCACTGGTCCAAAGGAAGACTGTCACCAGTTGGTTTGGAATCCCCTTCCCTGCACTTCCCACTTTGGATTGCTTCAGGGTGAAAGCAAGCAGATGTAGGACTCAGCTTAGTTGTTTCCCTTTCTTAAGGGAAATCACAGCCTTGTCATGCCTGTTGCCCAAGGCCTTAAAATAATTGTATTCTATATTTTTTCCAGTTTTCTATTTGACTCCATTGGGAAGGTAATCTGAGCCATGCTACTCCTGCACTGCTTGGAGCAGAAGTTTTCCTCAAGAATGTTATCACATGAAGGACTTGATAGGTATTGCCATCAACTCCCAAAAGGCAGCCATGGCAGAAAAGCCAGACCTATGCTTTTCCTCTTGCTCTAGAAGAAAATATTTATAGAATGTCAACTATCTACTAAGCCTTGTAGGGGAAGAAGAATGTTGAAAGAAAAATAATAGGCCCTACCCTCAAGGAGTGTACAGTCTAAGAAAGGAAACCTCATGGTGATCGTAACTTCTCTATAGTCACAAACTTCACCCTAGTCAACCAAAGGCATCCACCTCGACCTACAAAGATCAATTTTCGATTTCTGATATCCAAAATGCAAATTTTGTCCAAAACAACGGGCTTAAAAGACAGGATTTTTTTGAGTAAGGAAATTATTTTCAAAATGCCTCTATTTTCCCACTTTAACATATTGGAAAACAGTCCCAATAAACCAGACCATAGGGTTTTATATAAGAGAGGGCTTGGTCAGATAAATGAAGGGAGAAAACTCTTCCTTTCTGATCCAAGAGATTATGATGAGAATAATAGAGACAGAGGTGGACTAAAAAGGTCAAGCCCCAGTTTCCTAATCTGTATCCCCAACCCTTTCCCATAAACTCTCAGAGTTAAGCTTCAAGAGGGAAAGAATTTTAAAAATATACATGTAGGTCATAGAAAATATAAAAGTAAGAGGGACATTGGCTCCACATCTATTTTAGGAATCTACTAATTGATCCCCTTGCCAACTAGACATTAATTAACCTGGGGTATGGCTGCATGAGAATAAGAGCCAATAGGGCATGGTTAGGCCAAGGCAAGGATTGAGCTGAGCTCTTCAGAATCTTCCTTGTCTTATTTGTGTATCCCTTAGGCTCTATGGACAGGCTCAGGTTGCATCTGAGGATATGGGCTAGAGAATTTGCTACAGAGTAGCCCCATATTTGAGAGCTGCTTAATGGACATCCTAGACCAGGAACAAATGAGAGCTACAGCCAAAATGCAGAGGTTTCACAGCTCCAGCAAGAGCTGAAATGGGACCTAGTCACCAAGAAAAAATGGGCAATAATTCCTAGGAGCACTGGTCAATCCACGAAAACAAATCACGAGTTCACCTACTGCAGATCTTAGCATCAAGATTTAGAAGAAAATGACCAGGTGAATTAGGGGCATCGTAGGTAATGATATAGTGGATCCAAAGATCAATAAAGGGACCAGTGCATATCTATTATATCCCCTCACTTTCTTTTCTGTAGTAAGGCCTTGTAAACCTACATCTCTCTAATATTCAAATGTCACCTTAAGAGTATCAGGGATGGAGAAGGACATTGTAAGACTGGGCATTTAGTGAGTCATACATCCAAACTGATGTTGTGTGAAAAAAAAAAACAAAAAACAAAAAACAAAAACACTGTTTCAGTTATTAGACCAAATTATTCTATCTTTCCTGGACAAAAATTTTAATTTTTTTTCTTTGTTTTCTGGAAGGTATGGGGTATGATTATAAGGAGGAGCACATATTTAATGAAAAAAAGAGGAGTTAGTATTTTCATGTACATTTTCACTTAATGCAACTAAACATATGATTCCACTACAATATCAAAAGTGTGATACTAATACTTTAAACAAAGTGCTTTGGAACCTCATAGGAGAGAGGAACTAGTCTTACCTGTGGAAGGAATTGCTTCTTATGAGCAATTCTCCAAATAACGTCTATTTCTAGCCAACTGAGTATTCACATCTGTATTCTTCACATTTCTCTATAATTGCCTTTTTAAAGTTGTATTGCATTTGTCTCTTCAGGCTTTTGACTCTTTAGCCTGTCTGGCCTCTTCTACTGCCAATCTATCTTACATGTTTATACTCCAGCCACATTCCACTACTTTTAGACTCTTAAATATGCTATACTTGCATATTATGCTTCTGCATAAAATTACTTTCCTTCTGCAAAATCCCTCCCCATTTTTAAGAATCTCATAGAAAGTTTTCTTTGATATATCCTGGCATATTAATCATTCCCTCATCTATATCCTCATATCATCTCTTGTGTGTTGTGATGGTTTCTTAAGGGCAGGGCAGAGGTGGAGACTCCTTGGTGTAGGCTGGAGATTGGTCAGTGCAGGCTTGAGGTTGGGTGGTACCTGCCTCAGGGAAGAGAGGAGGTCTGGACTCCTTAGGGCAGGCTGGAGGTTGGGTGATGCAAGTTTGACATTGGTTTCCACAGGGCAGATTATTACAGGTTTATCTGGCAAAATCTCAGCAGAATTTAAGGTTTCAATTCTCCACCAATATCATCATCAATCTGTATGTCTCCATTCTAATCCTCAGGGTTCTACTCCTTTCCAATCAATGTCCTCACATTAACTGCAGACACCCTGCAAAGTTGATATGTTAGTTTCTATTGTAACTCTGCTACTTGTACAATGGGATTCTAAGTCTGGTTTTTAGAATTCTCAAGTTTGTGGCTACACAAAACAAGATTTTCTCTCAGAGCACACATAGAAACATTTTACATTACTCATGCAGTGCTTAAGTTGTAAATTTGAAGACTTCAGCTCATCCCTTTCTTTTGTAAATGTATCCAGTGTATTTAAGAACAGCTAGCCAACATCATTAAACCTTTAACTCTACAAAACTCTTTACACTCTCACCTAGATCCTTGCCTCTAATAAGCATGAAAGTAGTCTTATCCAAGTGGTGATATTTCATATCTCTATTGCCAACTCATGCCATGGACTGTCAGTGGCCTCTTGATCATTGGAAAAAGAGTTTAATCAGAGTAGAGAGACAATTGCAAAAAAAACCAGAACCAATTGAGAAATCCCATTTTTAAGATTCTGTTTCTCAAGAACCACTCTCAGTATCAAGTTGTATTAGTCAGGGTTTTCTAGGAAAACAGAGCCAACAGAAGATATCTGTAAATAGCATGAGATTTTATAAAATTCTCTTAAGTGACCGTGGGAATGCACAAGTCCAAATTCCATGGGATAGGCCGCAAACTGGGGGTTCTGGTGAAGGTCCTTGACGAATTCTCCAGGAGATGCTGGCTAAAGCAGAGATGGGAATTCTCTCTGAATGTGGAAATCACTTCCCCTTTTAATGCCTTTAATTGATTGGATGAGACGTCACTCATTGTTGACTATGACTCACTATATGTCCCTACTCCCAGTGAATATTACTGAACATGTCCATAAAACCTTAAGTCTTTCAATAAGAGTTAACAAAGCAACAAGACTTTACTCTTAGAATGTTGCCTTCCATCCTCAGCTTACGTATTCCATCAACATTCTCAGCATGTCTCAGGGGATGACTATCTGCCCTCAACTTGTTACCTTATGAAGTAATTCAAGCTCCATCTGCTCTGGCTTTGTGCCAAACTACTTTGTCAAAATCTCTTAAAAGATGTGTTTGTGTTTTAATCTTTACCCTCTTCCTGGTCTCCTCATGTGCTGTCACTTACATATACACAAACTCACTGTTACTGGCTTACATCATGGTTCATCAAATCACCGTATCCAGCTAGAAATGTGAAAGGGCTAGCAGCTCCTTCCTTTCCTCCCACTCTCTATCCCACCCCAACTGCACACATGCATGCAAAAGTGTGCCCACGTGCACACACATATATACACACATAAAAATCTTCCCCAGTCTGTTACAACTCTCCCAGGTAACAAGCACTCAACAATTATACATCAAAAATACCTACCCCTGACAGAATGACAGTGCAAGGAGCTCTGTGGATCATCTCAGTGAAAGAACCAAACTGGTGAAATGTCTCCGAAAATTGTCCTATGAGCATAAAGCAGGTGAAGAAACATTTATTTAAGGAAATCACCAATCTCAGTAAGAAGATTGAGTGCCTGTATCACTTGAGCCACAACCTGCTTCCTTCATCCCAAGCTCAGGAACAAAACCAAAGTGTCTGCTCTTATACAGGAAGCACACCTGCCAATTAGCTCTTCATTTTCACATATTCTGTGACTGTCAGATGTCCTACTCCCTTTCTCTGCTTTAAGAGATATACTTATCCTTCAAATAGCTCCTTGCTACCTCACTTGAGAAGCTAACTCCAATCTCTAATAAAATGAGTCACTCCTACATTATTGCTTCAAAGCTATCAAATCACATATGTCTTGGCACTAATGATCTGTTTTCTGTCTTCCCCACGAGCCAAGAGCCCTAGGAAAGAAAGATCTTTATTTTATATATGTTGATAATTCCACTCCCTGGGGCATGGAGAACTCTATAAATACTGAGTGAATGAGTGAGTGAATTAATGAATGAAATCAGCTCTGGTGTTTTTTCCAATACACTCCCATGCTCCCCCATTCCTGGATAGATGCAGAACTTCTAAAGCTACGCTCCTCATGCTTTAAAGATTTGATCATGTGGCTTACCATCTCTTTCCAATTCTACTCCTGTTATCATTTTTTTTTTTGTAATTTCAATATCCATATAGGTAAACTTTCTGATATTCCAGACCCATATTCTTTTATAATCATATCCCTCTCTCTACATCAGTCATCCACTTCTAAAGTCTGCTCTAGACCTATCATTATCTGTAGCAAGTCTCGTCTTCCAAAAACTATCCTTTAATCCCACTTTGATTACAATACCTTGATCCTACCACCTCTTTACAGACCCTTAACTCCTTATCTTTTCACTTTCCTCTTATCCACCTCAATTCCATTGTGAATCATTATATTAACTCTTATACATGCACCATCATACCCACTGACCCTCTTTCTCTCTGTTGTGCTTTCTTATTGAATCTACATCTCTACCTACTTTTACCTGCACCTACATGGCAGAATATGACTTGGAAAAAACATACAACGATATTTACCGATCCCATTTAAATTCATAACCTCGAATCTCAAGTGAGTTCTTTGGGCTGGCAACAGTTTAAGTCATTCAACTCCCTTCTTTACAAAAGGATTATTTCACACCTTTCCTTCTCCCCTAAAGCCTTCACAACCTGCTTCCCTCTTCTCATTCTCACCTTACTTATTATTTCCTTGAAAGAACAAAAGTGAAAAAGAACTGCCTCCCCTCTATTTACTGTGGATAAACAGCCATTATCCCACTTAAGGCCAACTCCTCCACTCATGTAGTAGATCTATTTTCTCATCCAAAGGCATCACCCCAATAATTGTTCTCTCTCTCCTGCAATGTCAATAACGCCCCTAGTCTATTTGCATAATTTCTTTCATCATGCAAACATGTTATAAATCTCTCATCCTAAAATACAAAAGATCTAAACAAAAAATTTTAAAATTAATAATAATTAAAAAAACCCCTAAAAATCCCATAATACCTTTCCAGCTATTCCTATTTCTCTGCTCCACATCAAAGTAGAGGAGCTTTATTTGTGTACATTTATAAATATTTACAAATATATATATGCCTCTCCCCTCTCTCATTCTCCCCTGAAACTCATTTTGTCAGAATTATAGAGACCAACCATTGATAAATTCAATGATATATTCTCAGGACTCAAGTTCTTCAACCTACCAGCAGGCTTTGTCATTTAGTTTCTGGGAAGCCACTTTCTTGGTTTCACTCCTACCTGGCTGTGCGTTTCTTTTCAGTCGTCTATGCTGTTTCTTCTCAACTCGCAAATGTTAAATGTCACAATACCCCAGGGATCTGTCTCTGAATTCTCTTCTCTTTTTACATTATTTTTAAAGTTGTCTCATAACATTAAATACTGTCTGTGAGCTGATGACTCCCAAAGTTTTAACTCTAGTCCAGACATTGATTCTGAATTCTAAAGCCAAATGCCCTACTGTTTATCTCCAGTTGACGTCTCCAATTTCACAGGTTCAAATGTAACTTCTGATCTCACCCATCCTCCTAAATCATGCTCTAACCACAACTTTTGCCACTTCAGCCAATGTCAACTCCATCCTTTCAGTTACTCAAGCCAAAACCCTTGGATCTTCCTTGACTATGCTCATACTTCTCACCCAATCAAAAGGAAATCCCATTGGTTCAACCATCAGATGAGGATTCAGTGACTTTCACCACTTCCTCCACTGCCACCAGAAGTGAGCATCATCACTCCTTTGGAAGACTGCAGTTGTCTATTTTTTTGTATTTTTTTCTTAAACTTTTAAGTTTTTAGTAGTCTCATATGATTTCTGCCTCTTCCTCTGACCTCTATCAACTTTCTCCACCCAGCACCCAGAATGAATTTTTAAAAATACCAGTTAAATCACATCACTCCTCAATACCCTCCAATTTTTCTCTATTTTATTTCAATTAAAAGTCAAAATACAAAGCCTTACATCATCTTCCCCCTTTCCAATACCTTCATGAACTCATTCATTACTATTATCCTTTGCTCTTCAAGCCACACTGATAGCCTTCTGTGCATGCCGGCACTCCGCACAGGCCAATACTCTACGTGGGCCAACTCGCTACATGTTCCAGCTTGCCTTCACCAGGAGGCCTGGGAATCGAACCTTGGACCTTCTATATGGTAGATGGGAGCCCAATCACTTGAGTCACATCCACCTCCCAGGAAAACATTTTTTAAGAGGAATAAGACTCAAGAAAAAAAGGAGACCTGTATATCCCATACATTTTTTCAATTAATTTTCTATATAGAAATTTCAAATACTGGACCATGTAGATTAAAATAGACATGGTTTTCCAGTCTATCCCCCAATATTGCATGAATTACTTGTCACTTTGTAGGTCATTGAAAGTGTTCCGGGTCCAATCCCAACCGCACAACTTAGGCAACCTCAGTCAAACTACAAACATTCGGCCCCTCTCTGATTCTGAGCTAACACAATACCCATTTGGTTCCCCAAAGTATTTATGGACTGTCAGAAGGAAAACTATGAGTCTGCATTTGGAAAGTAAAGCAATCTTTGATATGTGTATTAATATACATGTACCTAGTTTTCCAGGAGCACAGAGAAAATTGTAACCAAGAATGAAGAAGTAGAACTCACCCTAGGCCAGGATGCCTCAGGGCTGCCCTGACCCTGCTCAGGGTACCATGCTATATTCCATACCTTGGCCTCAGCTTTGTAACTCTTAAAAGAGGTGCTGCAATGGGGATGTGAGCAAACACCAGGACGAATCCATTAACTGCTGCACAAAATCTTTGAGTTCCTTCATTCCTAATTCCCCCTGTTTGCCTCCTATCTCAATGAAATGGGTAGCTGTGAAGATTGAATGTAGTAACACATATTAAACCATATAACAAAATGGTATCACTTTATCAATATGTGACTGTGCAGCTTTTTGTGAAGTCAGCCTCTCCAGGCAGCCCCTGATGTTTCTTTTGATTTGATTTATTTAATCAAGGGGAAGGGTAGAGCATGTTTGGGGATTTCTCCAGAGCCCCTTCTGACCAGCCAGGTTAGCGATGCAGTGTTTTGTTTTATTTCAAACAAAGTTCTTTAATCATTTCTATGTATTTTAATAATTATTTAAAACCAAATGGAATTATATCTGATCTGAAAAAATAAAGTCAAAATAGAATGAAAAATTTGTTTATGCAATGTTCTTTTATGCAAATTGGTTATGTTTAATAAGTGAAAAGGTGATGAAATTATGAAAAATATACTCTGGGATTAAAATCTAAGTCTGGCTTGTTATTAAATACTCAGCAACTTTTATGCTCTAGGGCTCAAGGATATCCTTGTTACATTATTTTGTTTTTCAATTTTCACAGAATCCATGATCTCTTCTTGAGTTTCTCAGATTTTCTTCGTGTGACATTCTAAAAATCAAAGAGTGGAGGAGAATAGGTCTTCAAATGGCATAACTGGAAATTCTGTTTGTCACATTAATATTCCATTGTTATCAATTAGCATCTCTTAAGGAGAGTAAACCAATCCAAAGTATAAGCACAGCTGAATTCAAACACAAGGGGGATGGATGTGCACACACACACTCAAACGGAACCCCTTTCAAATGAATCTAATGAACGGAAGATGTGCTGCAGAGTTCTACTCCACATCTGTAGAGTTTGATGTTCTCATAGGACAAAAATGTTGGGTCTATTCTCTCTTTCTCAATCTAAATATATGGTTGCTACCCACAGATGATTGGTGGCACATAGAGTCATAGAGTTCATCCTCTGATCATTTGAATTTTAAATTAAATCATAATAAAAATAGTTAACATTGGGAAGCCTATGTGGCTCAAGTGATTGGGCTCCCATCTACCATATAGGAGGCCCAGGGTTTGATTCCCAGGGCCTCTTGGTGAAAGGCAAGCTGGCCTGTGCAGGAGTGCTGGTCCATGCAGGAGTGCTGGCCCATGTGGAGAGCTGGCACAGCAAGATGATGCAACAACAACAGCAACCAAAAAAAAAAAAAAAAAAAAAAAAAAAAGACACAGAAGAGAGACAATAAGGGATGCAGCAGACCAGGGAGCTGAGGTGGCACAAGAGATTGAGCACCTCTCTCTATTCTTGAAGGTCCCAGGATCGGTTCCGGTGCCGTCTAAAGGAAGACAAGCAGACACAGAAGAACACACAGAGCAGACAGAGAGCACAAAACAATGAGGGGGGTGGGAGGGAATAAATAAATAAATAAATAGATAGATAGATCTTTTTTTAAAAAGTTAACATTTACTTTGTGTTGTTTGCCAGGAACTCTTCCAAATGCTTCACACTGGTTATCTCATTTAATCCATTCAACAACTCCATGATTGGGAACTATTATCATCACTCCACAAGAGAAGAAACTGAGGAAAAGCGAGTCTTGTTTGCTCAAGTTCACACAGTAATGGTGGTGCCAAGAGTGAATCAAATCCTTCTGCTGATAGAGCTTGCACTCTTAACCAGTATGTAAACTGTGCCCCAAACACAAGCAATGGGTATTTTTAAAGGCCATCATTGCTCCAGTGTCTATCTCACATTCTTTAAAAATAAACCTGAAAACAGATATTTTACCAGCAATCTACAGAAGAGATTGATGTTACGGCTACCTAGCACTATGTCATTAATATTTGAGGGGAGGAGGAGGATTAATTGGTTAAAAGTTTTAAATACACATAGATTTACTAATTATTTTGCTTGTCTTGTATGCTATCATCATAGTAAGAAATCCACACATTTGGCACTTCATTTTTACAATTTTATCAGAAACTGTTTAATCATGGGCATTTTCTGAAGCTTCTCTTAACAGCAGTTTATATATATATATAAAAACAAACAAAAAACTAAAAGTTAATAAAACACTCCACCCCCCAGCCCAAATCCCAAGAACAAGGACAGTATAATATTGGCTGATGTCATAAACTCTAATTTAAGAGCAGTCAGGGTAAATTGGAATGCAAATATGGAATGCCCCTTTTATGGAAGTCTAGCATTCTTCTAGGGGTATAAAAGAAAGGGAAGGTGTTGGGTGAGATGATCATAAGATCTGTAGCCTAAAACAATAAGAAAATCGTATGAAAAAGTGCTTTATAACAGCATGTTAAAGTGATAAGCTGTAGTTCAATAGCCTTGCTATAGTTCATATTTTATACTCCACCAATACAGTATATCAAAAAACCTTGTTCCTTCTATGATTAACATAGAAAAGTAAATATTTCTGGGGGGAAATATGTCTGTATTATCCAATTACTAGAATTCTAGTTTATACAAAGTTAAGGGTATAAACAATCTCGATAGTATTCTGCAACATAAATTTTATTGCTCTGGATTTAAAACAAACTAAAATAATTCTAGTAGTAATTCAAAATTATAATATACCTTTGGTAGAATACATATTGCTATAATAGTAACTATAAAACACCATGATTGACTCATTAACTTCAGTAATATTATGTGTAAGCAGGTCTTGTAGGAGCCTGCAAGTTACATCATTCAAGAAAACAACATAGCTCTTAGGAAACCTTCTTTTTTTTTTTTTTTTTTTTTTCATTTACTACCATATTACTTCTTCCTGACACATTGCTCTTTCTCAAAGGTCCTGCAGGGGAGGGGGAAGGAAGAGATGAAATCTGAATTTAATTGGTTCTCTGATTGAAAGTGACATTGCTGCAATCTGACATCATTTCTGGGGGAGAGGAAATTGGTACAAGCTTTCTGGAAAGTAATTTGCAGATTGCCTTAAAATTTTGTATAACATCGATTCAGCAATTTCACTTCTACTCATTTAGTCTCAGGAATTAATCATTGTCATAGATATCACAGTACTATAGCAAATACCACACAACGAGCTGGCTTAAGCAACGGTAATTTACTGGCTCATGGTTTTGAGGCTGGGAGAAGTCCAAAATCAAAGCAACAACCAGCAAGGTGATTGCTTCCTCCCTGAACTCTGTAATATTTTGGTGCAGGCTTTGCGGCACTCCTTGGAGTTCCTGGGTTTGCATCTCTTCCTGCTTCTTTATGTAAAGCCTCCTGTAATCTGGATTTAGACTCATCCTCATTCATTTGTGCCACACCTTAATTTAAAACAACATCTTCAAGTGATCCTATCTACAATGGGTAGATATTATTCGTGGATTCCATATTTGTTAATTTGCCCACTTTGCTAAAATTTATTTGTCACCCCAAATTCAGTATTTGCGGTCCTTTAGTGGTGATTCATGGACATGCACAGAGCAATGAAAGATTTGAGTTGCCCAGAGCATGCTTTCCGTGGTGAGGTGGAACAAGGTGGCATTCTGGCTTCTTGCTTTAGGTCTCAAACTGTAAACAAATGTCCCTTTCCCTGCACATTCAATGTCAGGTTTTTTGCATTTTTATGGGTTTTGTTGGTGATTCCACTGTTTACAATGGCCTCCAAGCGAAGAGCTGAAGTGTTCTAAGCACAAGAAGGCTATGGTGTAAATTATGGAGAAAATACACGTATTAGGTAAGCTTACTGCAGTGCTGTTGGCTGTTGATTCAATGTTAATGAATCAACATCTTATTTAATGAGCTCCAATTGCCTGCCCCCGATGCAATTTATGATTAAACTTGTTTAGAGGCTTTGTTTATATGTTGCCCTAAAATTTTTCAGATACTGGTTTTTAGGCAGGGTTAAATGGGGACAGTCTCTAAAGGCTGGTGAAACAAGGAACTTCCTAGGGAATCATTGTACGCAAATTTAAGGAGAAAGCAAAAGATATAGAGTGTCTTTAAAGAGAAACACACATAAAACAAGGTTGCATATTGATCAGTTGAGGAAATGTGAGCAGGGGTTTGCCAATCCTAACCTTGTGTTCAGAGCATAATTCACTATTTCAGTGTTCAAGGGAACTTTATATAATAGAACATAACTACTTTGAATAGCAAGAATCTCTATCTCTGAACTTTAGTTTTCTAAAACTGAGTTAATAATGATTATTTTGTGATATTGGTATGAATATTAATTGTATATGTACAGTGTTTGGCATAAAGTGGGTACTAAATAATAGTATTATTTTAAATAATAATTCACTAGAATGATTTTCAGTACCGTTAACTGAACATTATATTTACTGATCATGTTCAAGTGATTCTGTGCTCCAGTATACGCACTATAGTGCTTTTTGTATTTATTTTCCATCCTTCTTTGATCTCTTCCTCCATTCTCTGTTTCTTTTTAAAATAGAGACTCCCAGACCTTACTTTATTTGCTTTCAGAAATAACTACTCTCTGATTCTGGTATGCAAACATATTCTGGTTTTAAACCATTTCTTTTACATTAACTTTAAATAATAATCTATATATAGCATGTCATATGCAGTGTCTATTTGACTTTCTTCTATAATAACATTACCTTGTCAATTACTGTTAAAAAGGACTTATGTGCTTTGTTTTTATTCTTGTCACTTGTCACTAATCATCTATTTATTTGGGGAATATTGATTATTTAATTTTTATTAGCATAGGACTCCTGTTCTTTCTGTTATAAAATACTTCCACCAACCATGTCTTTACATACATTGGAATAGAATGCAGAGAAGCCTCCAACTCCTATAAAACCTCTCATGTAAGTGCAAGCTATTGTTGTAAATAAACATTGTGGTTAAGAAAATGGCACTTGTCAGATAAACTGAGTTCAGCTCTAACCCCATTTTTTGTGTCTGCGTGACTGTACTGGGCAGGAAACTTAAGTTACAGTGGCAGGAAATGAAGTCAATCTATCCTAAACAAACAAACAAAAAGGAATGTATTGCCTCATCTAACTGGGAAATGAAAGGTTAAATCAGGATTCAGAGGAGCTGGTGGGGTTTTCATTCCCCAACCCTTTCCTCTCCTCTCTCCTTGATTCTTCATCTCTCTAAAAATTAGCCATGTGCTCACCTGACTGTTGATGGGCTTTCTCCATGGGTTGCAAAGAAGATGGCTATTTCCTACATCTTCCCTTCCCTAAATCTTAAAAAAACAAACAAACAAACAAACAAACAACAACAACAACAAAAAACCACGAGAGGACTGAGTGATTCAGCTTGGCTCACGCACTCACCCTTAGTCCTATCACTTATGCAGGTAAGGAGATACTTTGGGTACCCTGCTGTGGCTACAGGGGCAGACACACTGGCTGACCATCCTGTCAAAATAACAAAATACATGTGCACATTTTCCTATCAGCCTTGGCTTTCTTGTCTATAAAATGCGATATCACCCCTCAATAGGGTGGTAGTGATGATTAAATGGCATTATGTTAGGAAAGGAGATAGTCTAAGATTTGAGAAATAAAGGATGCTATTAACATGGTGTAGTGGAAACAGAACCAACCTTCTTGCTTTGATCTCTAACTGTATGCTTTGCCTGTCTTGTTAACAGCGCCCTTCCCCTAAGGAAACTGCAAACTTAAAGAGCAGGAACCCATGACTTTCACTTCTCATGTTTCCATGACAACTATCACAGAGAAAGGAAGGAAATGGACCTATATTAAGCCCTATGCATTTTGCTAGAGACCTTAACATGTCATCTATTTATTGCCTTAACCACAGCAACTTGCTTAGAGCAGCCATTTGACAGCTATTTGATTAAGGAGTTCAAGGACTACAAATTGATTGATGTTATGCATCTGGCAGAGCATGACTTCTTAAAAGTTCAGTTGAAGACAAAACATAAAACACTGTATTGTATTATAAGTAATAGCAACTCTTTGATATTTTACATTTTTTAAAAAACGCTTTGATAAGGTTTCTTTAAGCTCTTTTGAAAGAAAACTTTGTTCTAATAGAAAGCACAATCTGAACCATCTGGAATATTAAGTTCCAGAGTGTTATGTCTACCACTACAATTTCAGAAAGTACATTGTACTTTCCCCAGTGCCTGGAGATTAACATTCTGAAAATCAATCAGAAATAGCCAAATAAGTTGGTTTGTTGAAACAGAAAATGTTAGACTCATCAATGGAGTGAAATATTTGTATATACAGTTTTAGATAGTGTTTTATCCTCATCTTAGTTACTTTGGTTTAGTCCATCAGCATTTCCGACTTTTTTTTAGGGAAGTTTCTCTCATGCTTTGTCTTTCAATATTAGGGCATTGTCTGGTGCTTGGGGAGCTAGAAAGCCAAGGGTATTTTCAACAGCAATAGTTCATATGCAGCTGAATTTAAAGCTATTCCTAAGGCTAATTTCAAATATCTAACAGCAAGTGCTGTATTCAGAAGTGATGACTAAACTTTTTCCTGGAAAACCGCAGGCAGAAAAGAGTCATGGTAAAAAGTCATAAGATACCTACCTATGAAATAATATCAGGACTATATTCCATTGTGAGGCTAAATCAATGCATGGTGTAAACAATAATCCATACCATTCTGCTTTCTTATGTGGCTTCTTTTTTTTCCTTTAACAGGCTTACTGAGATATAATTTGCGTACCATACAATTCACATATTCGAAGTGTTCAATTCAATGGTTGTTAGTATATTCATAGAGTTGTGAAAACATCACCACAATAAATTTTAGAACATTTTAATTTACCCAGGAAGAAACTCTGCACCCTTCAGTCATTACCCGCTCCCTCCCCAATATACCACCCCCCACTCCCGCCTCAGCCCTAGGCTATTCTGTCCCTATAGATTTGCCCTGAGGCTCCATTTTTAACAGCTTCAAAAGTAAGTACCATCTTCATCTGATAACTTTGTTTGCTCTACTTCAATATAATAAATACTTATTTAAGTAGACAGAATATCATAATAACAACAATTATTGATGACTCCTTATGTTTCAGGCACAGTGATAAGTCTTTACAAGTATTATCTCATGACAACACCACCTTTTACCAGAGTTCAGAGAGGTGCTTAACAGTGTCTGGCTATGGTAAGCTCTATTTTCATTTCCTGGGTTGGTCAACGTGTTCTGCATTCAGAATATTGTTCCCACCAGGACTCTAAGAGGAGACAGTTGGCATAATGGTTAGGAACATGGACATTGGAATCAGCTGCCTGTGTTTAAATTGCTTCTTTGTCATTTATTAGTCATGTGAACTTTGGCAAATTGCTCACTGTACCTCAGTTTCTCCATATATAAAATGGGGAGATTAGTACTTTCATATAGGGTTGTTGTGAGGGTTAAGTGACATTAAGAAAGGTGTGATGGTTAGGCTAAATAGTCAACTTGCCAGGGAATGGTGCCCAATTGTTTGGTCAAACAAGCACTAGGCTAAATGTAATGCAATGACATTTTTTGGACTTAAATTTTCCATGAGTTGATTGCATCTATGGCTGATAACATCTACAATAAACTGAGGAGATTGCTTGAGAGCAATGAGAGCAGTGAAGCAATTCTTCATCCAATCAGCTGAAGGGCTTAAAAGGAGAAGTGATTCCAGCATTCAGTGAGAGAGAATTCCCATCATTACTTTAGACAGCCAGCTTCTCCTTGGGAACTTGAGGATTTTCTTTGGAGTTCTTGACTTGCAGCCTGCCCTATAGAATTTGGACATCTATACCCATACAGTCACATGAGACAATTTTATAGAATCTCATAATATTTACTGATATCTCCTGTTGGTTCTGCTTCCCTAGAGAACCCTGACTAATACAAAAGGTGAAGTTATATATCAGTGGCCATCATATAACGTGTGCTCTAGAAATAGTAGGTGATACCTTATTATAATGCTACAGGTGAGTGTTTGATGATAGATAAAATTGAGTGCCGTGGGAGCCTGAAAATAGTTTTGAATTACTCACAGAGATTATCAAGTCTTCAGTGGGTTGTGCTATTGTGCCAAGCCTGGAAGGATAGGTAAAATTTCCAGGCAGAAAAGCAAAAGAATATTCTGAACATCAGGAAGACCTAGCTGAATCCAAATGAAATAATCCAATGTGACCAGATCCCAGTGTTCGAAGAGGAAACAGGAGGAGGCACATATTCTATTTCCTTCAGCACAGTCCCTTCATTTAGAAGTAAATTATGATTTCAGAATAGATATTTTAATTTGGACATTTGGTTTTTCCTCTTAAGGCATGGTAAATTGCTTACATGTTTGAGTCTCCTACCTGACCATAAGTACATTAAGATCTGGGGCCATGACTCAGTCATTTGTGTCTCCAAAACAGTGCCTGGCCAAGTGTTGCAAATATAGTAAGTGCTCAGTAAACATTTGTTGGGTAAAGGCGGTAATCAATGAATGAGTAAATATTTATTTTTAAGTTAGTATGTATGACAGCTTTCTATGGTGGAACAGGGCTAGAAGACACTTAGTTCTGATGTTACAATACATATCTCAAACACATTGTGCTGGATCTTTAGAAAGAAAAGCAGTGGATTACAGATTCCAAGTTAGTGAAAAAGTTATTGCCTGAATGCTTTCATAGTTTAAGTCACTAGCAGTTGAAGCACACCTGAAAATGAAAATCTCTTCATTGGGTTCCCTTAAAGGAGGGGTTCTTAACAAGGGATCCATGAACTTGAATTTAAATAAAAAAATAAACATTTCTTGTGGGGACATGTTGGTGTGGGTGTGATATATTTATTAAATAATACACAGTATAGTGTGGGCTTAGTAAGGGGTCCGTGGTTTTCACCGGACTGGCAAAGGGGTCCATGGAACACAAAAGGTCAAGAGCCCCTGCCTTAAAGTAAATCCTGAGACAAAGATTTGAGTATAACTAGTTTATATGGGAGGTGATTCTTGGAAGCACTGGCAGGGGAGTACAAAAGTGAGACAGGCAAAGGAAGGGAACCAAAAAGGTGGTGATAATTAGCAGGTTACCACTGGTGAAATGGTCACAATGCCATCAGGGACCTCTAAGAGAGTGCAGAGAGCAAACTTCACATTTATCTCACCTGAGGGGCAAGGTAGCCCGAGTGTTTATCTATCAACACATGTCAGTTTTAGATGCTGCTGCTCCTGGAGATGTTAACTCTTTAGCACTTCTGGCTTGTCCAGCAAGCAAAACAAACATGCTCCACTCATCCAGAGAAAGCTGTTAGATAAGAGTCACAGGGGGATGCTTAGGAGGCCACTGATTCAGCGTGCATGGAGAGTACATGTCAAGGGAATATGGACATTTGCTCTCTACTTGCATTACTCAGATTCACTCATGTTACATATTAAGTTCACTCTATCCTTTTGCTCATTTTTAAAGGAAGTCACTAAGCACAATTCCAAGGTGGGGGAAGGGGAGGGAGGAAGGGAAAAAGGAAAGAAAGGAAGAGAAAGAGAGAGAAACATACAACAGAAGGGTTGGTGGTACAAGTTACAGTCTCCTCTGTGACAGTAAATCTTAGGACCATAATTGATATTTACCATTTCCCTCCTCTACTACCCATTCCAGATTTACCTTGGCAAGACTGCTTCCATTTAGGTCATTGCCTGGTGCAAAAACCCAGCCTTCTACCTTGAAAGAAAACTTCTTATCCTTGTCAAGTTGTTGTTGCTGCATTTGCCCTTTCAGTTATCACTGGAAATTGAGCCATCAAGAAACACGCCAGTTAATCCCTTAGTTCCCACACATACTTCTCCCTGCTTCATTAGGTAGCAGAAATGCTACTTCCTCCTGAAAATCAGGGTGAATTTCCCCTGCTTGTAAAGTAACTACATACCATAAGGAGCCAAAATTAACCAGGCAGCATGGAACATTTATTGCATCCTCTGGTAGAAGTATTTTTATCTCCTTACTTTGGGAATCAAGATTCTGCAGAACCTGACAATGTAGCAAGAAGCTGTTCATTTTTTAAGTGGGTCATTAGAAGTGATGTGAGAGGGTTCACTCCTACTTCCACTCTTTGGTTCTAGCTTTCTGGAACACAGCATCATATGTACTAACGTCATTTAATAGCAATATCACGTCTTGAACATCAGCCATGTGCAGTATCATCATGTCATCCCCACTGAAACACAGCAACATCTTTATGATCTCAAACTTGGTCTCCAGAGAACAGCCACCACTGAGCTTCTCATTGATACTGATGTCCCTCTGCTGGGACATTTCTTATTGCTTTAATTTAGGAGTGTCTTCTGGACCCATCTTGATCATAAGCTGATAGGTTCTCTGGACTTACAAAATAAATATGTTCTAAATGTGCACTTCTCTAAGACCTTTGATCCCTTCCTCAATACTTTGTCAAGGCAGTTCTGGCATCTACATGTCATTTATTATTCATTTCATTATTGTTTCCAAGCTTCAAGGAGTCATTCTAGTAGCACATTAGGATCAGCTCCAGGTACATTTGGCAGAATGTTAAATATTAACTTATGAAAGAGTGCCCCCTATAAATAAATTTTCCTCTATTTGGTTTTATATTCTGTCTTCCTTGACCCAGCACCTCAAGACCAATTCTCAGGAATGTTCTCCAGGTTCCTACTGGTACTTTTAAAGCCAGGTTCTGCAAGTCATTTGATGAATAATCAGTTTTTGTCCTGCAACGGAGATCATACTTTTCCACTCAGGTCATGCTGAGACTTGATCATAGTTATTTGTTTAGAAGCAATGATGGGAGATGGGAGAAGAACCTGAGAAGGGCCAGCATCACTTTACAAAACATCCTCTTGAGGTGGTACCTTTACATTTAAATTGACTGTTCTCTTGGCTGGACCAGAGTTTCAGAAGAATTTGCAAGTTCAAGATTCTTAAGGGCATCTACCTAAATATTCGATCTTATATTCAGAGCTAGCCTTGTTAAGTCCCAACAAACTTAAGTTGAGTTTTCCCAGAGGAAGTTCCTGGGAAAGGACTTGAGTGGAAGTAGTTTATGTGGGATATGAATCTAGTAAGCACCGGTAGAGGAGTGGAGGTGGGAGAAAAGGAAGGAATGGAAGCCAATAAAGGACAAGTCAAAGGGGAAGTTTATGCCTGTAGGAACCTAGGGCTTAATCCCAATGGGGACCTCTGTGAGAATGCATAGAGCATGCCTTGAGTTGTTCTTCCTGAGGGAGAAGGAAGCTGGGGTATTTATTCCCCAATTCCCACTATCATTGGTTGCGGGCTGCTCCTGCCCACTTTAACCCCCTGGCACTTCTGATCTTTCTGGCTCATGGGCCAACTGCACACTGGAAAGAGTCACAAATTCTTACAGTAGGAAGCCATGGGCTTGGTGCTCATTGAAACAATGCATGCCAAGGGAATATGGGCAGGAAGCCCATAAGCCTGTGTTACAGAAGATAAAGCTTTTGTGAGTACATTATGAATATCAATGGAAAAATAATGCTATTAAAAAATAGTAGCTACCTGCAGCATATCAGTGCCAGATTCTTGTGTAAACTAAGGTATCACCACATATATTATGTTTCTTTCCATGTTGATTGGTCTGGCACCTTTCTTGGCCAGTATATTAGAATATGTTCCTCTGATTAATCAAAAGAAAGTATACACACTGCTTACCTTTTTGGCCTCAAAGTCAATATGAAATTAGATGCAGATGGAATAGACTTACCTCAGCTTTCATAGTACCCAGCAGTTCCTTGGAGTATTCATTTCCCATCTACTCTTTGAAATAAAACTTTAGAAATGCATCTTGAAAAGCTTGGTTACACAGTCAAAAATAAAAGTTCACTATGCTAAGACACTTCAAGCACTTTCAGAAATAGGGAGACAATGTCTTTGAATGTTTTATTTTTCACTTGTGAAAATATATATATATATATATATGATATATATTACAAGTATGGAAGAGTCCCATTGCTTGTGTCAGAGGAAGCTAACAGAAAGGCACATAGAGGGGGCAGGCATTTTCACACCATTTTCAGTTAAATCAGCATTCAAGGCATTGCAAGTGACAATGAGGGCAACAGAAGCACAGGAAACCTGTGGACATGACTCTGAAAAGCTAAATCAGACAACTCTGAGGTCCTCTGAGAATGGAGCCCATCTCGGGAGCAGATAGCGTTTTTATTAAATAGGCCTGTCAGAACATCAGAGGACGTAATGAAATCTGGACAAAGACACCAGGGGCAAGGTGACAGCCAATGCTTAACTTGACAGCTTGTCTGCTCTTTTCCCCACTTCTCTTTAAGCCTTGAGGCCTTTGCCGATTTAAAGGAGCAAATACTATGCCGGCTCTGGCCCAGACATTTTGGTCAGCTACAAGACAGAATTTTGCAGCAGACTAAGTATTGTAAAAGCTTGTAAACACTGCTCTGATGGTAGGGAAAATCATAAAACGTAAAAGAACATTTTCTATTTTTCTTTCTAGGAAAGATACAGGTGCAGATGTCTGGACTGCCACAGGTATATCTCTATCCTGTCATTTACCGGAAATGGTAAAAATTGAGGCACAATGTATGAGATGATGAGGTTATTGGCACCATATACTAACAAAGAAGCCCACTAGGATTTGGCACAGCTGGAACAGCTGGCCATCTTTGGCGATGAGAGATGGGGCTTCACGATATCTGGCTCAACAGACTCCATTAGGTCACACTCGTTTGCAAGTATGTGTTTCACCAGGCATCTGGAGGCTTCGTCAATGTTTATGTTTTCCTAAGAGAAAAACAAAACAAAACAGCTTTTCTTACTCAATGTTAGAATAACTCTGGGGCAGAGTGACCTGTATGTGATGAAAGAGTAGTTCATTTAAATATTCTTTCCTGTATCTCTCTCCATGAACCATCTTTCTATTCCCCTCGCTCTCATTCATTCCCTTCAAATAACACTACCTTTTAGAGCTTGACAAAAGTAAATGGATTTATTTTGCTTTGTTAAAGAGGAAGAACAGTGTTTGGTGATTTCAGAATTTTCACAGGCTCTTACACTATATCGTAGCATGGTAGAAGAAGCATATGTCTTCCAGTCTAACTTAGGTGCATAATTACCCCCTCTCACATACTATTTGTTCTTGATATGAAATAGAAATACCAATACATCTCTTGCAGTGTTCATTGGTGCTTTGATAAATATTTCTGGCTCTCTGCCTTCCAATCAAATGATGGGAGTGAGTGCATTGTTCTGACCTCTCTGAACTTAGGCATGGACACATGACTTTCATTGGCCAATGAAATGTGAGGAGTGACTTGTGCCACTTTTATATAGGAGCAATGAGCCACTGCTCAATTCACCATTTTCTTTTCCCCCTACTTCCACAATCATGGAATCACAGAGATGGGACTTCCCTTGGCCTGGGTCCATGGGTGAGGATAAAATATAGTCAAGTCCTCCAGTCTGCATATAATGAGTTACACATAGCATGAGTGAGAACTAAGCCTTTGTTGTCTTAAGCCACTGAGATTTGGGGGTTGTTTACCACTGTGGCATTTCCTAGATAATCCTGATAGATATACCTCCTTAAAAAGGGAAAATATGAAATCAGAAATATGAGTCCTGTTTCAAGAATGAAATAAGCTTTAATTTTGGGAAAATATGACATAAGCATTTGAACCTAAAATATGCTGTTTATTCAATTACTATAGATTAATTTGCCTTTTCTCTGCTAGTCAGAAAGCCAAGAAACACAGAATGTTTACCTGCATACTAAACAAAGAATCTACTTGTTGAGATAAATGAGATAAAGTGAAGATCTCTAGTAGAGTTAAATTTGACTGTTTGTATCACAATTTACAGAACCTCTTTGATATGTTCCCCCATATTCAATGTAAAGAAATTTTTTTTTGTCTAATTGTTTTACTGTAGGACCATGTTTTCCAAATGAAGTATAACCACTTATCTTTAATTTTTGTCAAGGTTTTTGATACATGTCATGACCATTGCATGAAATCATACTACATGGTAAATGGCAGAAGTAGTGAGGGTTTCCAAATTATCTATAAGACTAATGACATTAGGTGGAAATAGTCATTAGCATAATTGCCATCCTTCAAGTGCCACCCTGAATATGTCCTTGAGTTCACCTGCTACAAATGCTTAAGGTAACTTTTGGAGTTACAGATAACAGCCTGCTTATTTGTCTCCCCTATACAGAGTTTCAATAAAACTGTTTCTGAGGGTTTCTAAACCCAAACCACAAGGTGAAGCTCTAGTAGCTTTGTTTTTGTTTGTCATCTTCCTTTTGTTATTAGTTTTTGTCCTAGACAAGACCTCATGTCTCTGAACCTCCATTTTCTCATCTATAAATGGTGTTGAAGGTAATACTTACCTAATAAAAATTCACTTTCCATGACAGTGTGTGGCAGTCAATGTTGCTTTCACAATTTTATGTACATAATCTTATTGAATCTCATTTAAAACCCTATAAGGTAAAGTTCGTTTTTTGTTCTTATTGATGTAATATTGGAGCTGATGAGGGGGGTGATATTTCTGCCTTCAGCTTAATGATCTGCCTCAGTCCGTGGAGAACACTTCCTCCCTGCTGTTCAGGGTTACTCTGCTTTAAAGGTACTGAATGCCTTCTCCTCTCTTTCTCCTCCTGATGTCGCACCTGGGTCGCACTTGAACAAGCTGCTCCCAGACAATAATCTGATGTAGGCAGGGCCTGGAGCAGCGAAAGCCCCAACTCAGCACTTTGTTCTTGAGTCCAGACCCTGTTTATGTGGCTGATTAGGAGCCTGTCCTGCACTGTCTTAGAGTACAGGAAGATGGGAATGGGTAGCTTTGCTTAGGCTTCTGGACTGAAGCCAGCACATCTCACTAAAGAAGCTCTGCATTCGGGTGGTGTGGCATTTTGAAGTTATTTATGAATTCCAAAAAGAGAGATTATGTTTGTATACTGGTCTGTTCCTCTGGGCGTGATCCCCTTTGATTGCATTGAATTCAGTTAAGATGTCTTTGATTAAAGTATGTTAATATTAGGGCTTTGATTCTACCAAGTCAGTAGGGTGTAACTCAGTTTAAGTCCCTGTCCCCTTGGTGGGCTATATAAATTGACACTCACACAAGAAGACACATAGAAGAAGGCATAGGAAGAGAGCTCCATAGACATGGCAGAGGAGAGAACTTTGATCCTGTGGCCCCGGGAAGAGAGAAGCCTGATAGCTTTCAGCTGAAGAGAAGAGAACAGATGAGCTGAGGAAGCCCAGAAAGAAACAAAGTCTATGTCAGCCTACAGCTGAGATCAGAAGAAGCTGGGCCCATAGAGCCTTAAGAGGAAGAAGGAAGGAGAGACCAGGCCCACCATCTTGCTTGAACCTCTGGCAGCTGACTTGGGTGAGAAAGGACCTCCTATGGTACCTTGAGTTGGACTCTTTAGGGCCTTATAATTGTAAGTTTTTACCCCAAATAAATACCCTTTATAAAAACCAACAGATTTTCTGGTACTTTGCATCAGTACCTCTTTGGCTGACTAATAAAGGTGGTTTTAAGGTAGTTTACCACCCATTAAAAAATCAATAATTTGATCCCCATTTTGCTATTGCTTTTGTGCTGTGGAAGGAAGCAACAAAATCCTACCCCAAATACCAAACATGGGGTATTATCATATCTATTTACGGAAGAGAAAATTTAGGTTTGGAGATGTTAAGGTCACACAGTGGGTGGATTGAAGGGTCTGAACTCAAACTAGGATCTGACACCAAAGCCTGGCTCTTACTAAATCATATCCATTTTCAAGATTGTTTTGAAGATCAAGTCCAAGAACAAATAAAAGTTCTTAGCAGAGTATTAGGCCCAGAATGTGCTAAATAAACCTTAATTTATTTCTCTTTCATATATTATAATAAAAACATGTTTATATGACAGGAAGAACAATTTTTATACATTAAAAAGGTACTTCCACATACAATAAAAGTTAGATTTGCCAGCAGCATTTTTGAAAACTTCCACTCATATATTAATGTGCAGGTTAAATAGTATCTTCTTTCAATAATGTGCAAATTGGCAAAATCTACTAATGAGGAGAGTTAAATGCTGGTGTGGACAAATCAATGAAAATTCATCATTGTTATGTGAAAATCATGTAAAATTTAAGCCCACTTAGTGGCAGCCTAGCAGCATTATTTTAGTCAAAGATAAGATGATGGTCAAAGATAAGACTGTTTGTAAAATTTAATCCACTGAATGTAGAATGGTACAGCCACTGTGGAGGACAGTTTGGCAGTTCCTAAGGAAGTTGAATACAGACTTGCCATGTGACCTGGCAATACCATTACTAGGTATATACCCAGAAAAACTGAGAGCAGAGACACAAACAGACATCTGCACACTGATGTTCATAGTGGCATTATTCACGATTGCCAAAAGATGGAAACTACCCAGGTGTCCATCAACCAATGAATGGATAAACAAATTGTAGTGTATTTACATGATAAAATATTATGCAGCAGTAAGAAGAAATGAAATCATGAAGCATATGACAACATGGATAAACCTGGAGGACATTATGTTGAGTGAAGCAAGCCAGACACAAAAAGACAAATACCGTATGATTGTGCTCTTATGAATTAAATATAATGTGTAAACTCACAGAGTTAGTAATTAGAATATAGGTCGCCAGCAAATAGAAGGAGGGTAGAGAATGGAAAGCAGATGGTTAATCCGTGCAGAACTGGTAAAAAGGTTGTTTGTAAATCTTTGGTAAAGAATAGAAATGGTTAAACCATATCATGGTGTTTGTAACTAGCAGTGCTATTGTATGGGTATGACAGTGGTTGAAAGGGAAAGTCTAAGGTCATGTATATTACTAGAAGGAAAGCTAAAAAATGTAACATGGAGCTCTATAAGATAGTGAAACCATGTAAAACACAAAGAAAAAAACCTAAGCCACCAAGCAAAGGCTAGCTAGAGTTAGGACTGAGACATGAGAGGAAGCGAAAGAGGCTCTAGACAAAGGAAGCAGGTAGAACCAAGGAGCGGCAGTATCTCTTTACCATACTGCATGTACCAACAAAGTATTGATTCTTTGTGACTGAGCCACACTCATTTATTCAATTAAAATGATTTCGGGTCTCACTAAATACTAGGCATACAAAGATAAAAATGATAGAACAAGTCCCATTCCAAGACTGAGCTTAGCAAGGTTTGAGTAAATGACAAAGGAATAATAAGGCTAGAAAGGGCATCTGGGGCCAGCATGTGGTAGAGGCTCAAATGCCCATTTGTCCACGTGGAATCTTGGAAGTTTTTAGCAGGGGGAGTATTAATAAATCCAATACTATAAAAATCCATTACTATAGAGGACTAATTCAGAGTTCTTAGCACTCTGTTTTGCTAATTAATCGATCATTAAGTATTTAGTGAATACCTATTATATGTATTATGTGCCAGTCACTATGGCACACATATTTTGGATTAGAAATTTTGAAACGGAGCTGGGGAGAAAAGTAAACACTAATATTTACCACTATATTTACATGGGCTTACTACAAAAAGGCACAATGCTTATATTTAGAGCACAGATTTGGAGACAGACCCATTTGGGTTCACGCCTCAGCTCCCCACTTTCTGGTTGTATGACCTTGGAAAAGTTACTTTACCACTCTGTGCCTCAGTTTCCTCATCTGTAAAAAGATTTTTTAAAAAATCTACCTCACAGGGAGCATAAGTTCATATATGCTGTACTTAGAGCATGTGAGATATTTAGAGCAATGAAGGGCATAGGGTATACATTCAATAAATGTTATCTATGTACTCTCCTCATACAATATCTTATTTAATCATCAGAAGAACATGACAATGTGTGTATTTTGTTCCTTCATTTTGCAGCTGAGGAAACTGAGATTGAGAAAAGTCAAGTGGCTGGCTCTGTGCTATCTACTGATAGGTGGGGACACCAGCTGTGAGCCCAGGGCTGAATGGCCCCAAAGTGTCTGCTCTTTCTACGACACATATCATTTCCTCAAGTAAAAGGAGCAGAATTGGTAGGGCACTTGGCCAGCATAAAAAGGACAGGAGGATACAATCAGGACCTTAAGGCAAGGCTGGTTTGTAATGCTGGCCCAGTTACAAGAGTTTGTTTTCTTTCCTCTTCTCATTCTATCACCATTGAAGTTACGGACAAAGAGCTTAGGCTAAGAGAAGGGATAGCAATACAGAGCAAAATTCCATCTCACCGTCTATCCCAGACAGTCCTTGCTAATCAAATCTGGGTTGATAGACTTGCAGGTTCAGACCTTTGACCAAATAGATTGTGTTATAATTGGCTGAGCTACTTGGCATCCAAGGAGATGCAACCAAACTCACATTTGCCAGGTGATTGCATAGGAACAGAGCTGCTGGCTTAAATGTAAAACGCTACCTGGGAATTTTTATTTCCATTTATTCTAGGAGTTAAGTAACAATATCTCTAGGAGTATCTTTTGCTAAAAAGGAAATTTATATATTCTATAACTTCCAACATACATACACTTGGACTGAATCTGACTGTGATGTATTTATATATTTGCATAATGTTAAGATGGTCTATTGTGCTGACTGCTTTAGGTTGATATGAGCTCATCTTTGTGCCTCTTCTCAGATAGGCTTAAAATTCCTAACAAAGCATTTTACTGAAAATTAATGATAGTAATTACTGGAGTTATTATTGAGTGCTTACTACATGCTGGGCACATTGCAGGTGCTTTATTTATGAAGTAATTTTCACATCCAATACTAGCAACAATCTGTTGGGAGAACTATTAGCCGTATTTTAAAGAGAAGAAAGCTGAATGACAACAATGTTAGGTAACTTACCCAGAGCAGGGAAAAATCTTGACCAATCTGTCATTCTAACCATGATTGGCCTAACTCCAGTTCCCATTCTGTTTCAGGTGCATTATATTACAATACAGTATCTCCCATGATTAAAACGGATATCAAAATAGTTTCAGATCTAAATCATTATTTCTCAATTATGGCTGCATCTATAAATCACTTGGGGAATTAAAAAAAAAGAAAATCTGTTACCAAAGCCCCACTTCTGGCCATTAACCTAATGGTGGATACTTTTTAAAAGATGCCCACTTCTTTCAAATGTGCTGCCAGGCTTGAGACTTAATTTTTTTTTTTTTTTAACTTATTTCTGCCCCATCCCTGAACCCGCCGTTGTTTTGCGCTCGCTGTCTGCTCTCTGTGTGTTCTTCTGTGTCTGCTTGTCTTCTCTTTAGGCAGCACCAGGAAACAATTCTGGGACCTTCTGGAGTGGGAAACAGAAACTCAATCTCTTGCACCACCTCAGCTCCCTGGTCTGCTGCGTCTCTTATTGCCTTTCGTCTGTGTCGCTTTTTGTTGTGTCATCTTGCTCTTACAAATGAAGAATGGCTCTAAAGACACTGTCCGTTTTATCTCAGCTGTAGACGTTCTAGAAACATCATTTAATACTGCAATTCCAAGCTGCACTGATTCTGATCTTCCCACAGAGGGAGACTTATAAATCTAACTAGTTGAAGTTCTTGGTACTTGTCAGCGTTTTAATTAGCTCTTGAGAACATCTGTCTTGTGGCAAGTTATTTAATCGCTAATCCCACCTCCCTCCCCCCAGTGCCAGAGAGAGAAAAAAAATCCTAGCAGAAAACCTTCACATCTGCCTAGTTAGAAGTTGGCAAAGAAATCATTCTCTCGTAATCTTTCCAAATACATCAACTTCAAAAAACACACCACGTGTAGCTGAGGCTCTGAGGTTAGGGCACTAAATTCCTCAGCCCTGTGAAATTTTAATTAGAGCATATAGTCCACTGGATAATAACACCAAGATAAGAAGTCTCACATAGAACAGGCATTTTAAAATGCTTTCTCCAAGGAGATTCAACACTCATTTATTTAGCATACAAGTGTCAAACATTTCGCTAGCTTTTGTTTACATTAGCTAACTAGCATACTGGACACCTGTATCTTTGTCTGCTTAGCACTTCTTCCCTCATTCTTCCCTCATACTACCCCATTTTCCTTTGGGGAACTGCTTCCTCCCACTGCAATCATGAGCTTTTATTGGGGCTCACTAATTCTGAGAGCTATGGCTCCGACATTGTTCATAGAACTTAATTTCACTTAATTTTCATAATAAGGCTGAAGTAGGAGTTATTACCCTCATTTTACAGATTTTACAACAAGGGTCAAATTTGCCTTCAAACTCTTCTCTTTGGAGCTCCTACATTTTCTTATTTTCTTCACGTTGTTGTCTTCTTAGGACTCACAGCCAATAGTTCCTTGTGCCCAAGAAGATCTGAACATAAAGCCCATGGCTTTGTACCTTGGCAAGTTTCCTCCATGAAAGGAGTGGAGGATGTGATGGCAAAAGAAACCAGGACT
This sequence comes from Tolypeutes matacus, assembly GCA_026826555.1. NCBI lineage: Eukaryota > Metazoa > Chordata > Mammalia > Cingulata > Chlamyphoridae > Tolypeutes > Tolypeutes matacus. Next base: position 2,244,598 of record JAKSZT010049426.1, on the reverse strand, counting down.
TACTGATGCCCTATTGACTGAAAGTCACCAGACTTTGGTCTAACAGAAACCAGGAAGGACAGAGTGATCCATATTGTACTGATTCCAACATATGGCAGAGTCACATTGTCAGCCTGGAGATATGGGGTAGGCGGAAGAGAAGGAAAATTTGCAAATAAAGCCAGCCCCCAAAATTGTGTCCCTCCAACAACACCTTCCCCATCCCACTCTAGCCTTACCCCAGCTTCTGTTCTTTAGTTGTTCTAGATGCCAAAGTCCACATCAACTCCTCTTTCTTCCCTCTTTTCTGTAGCCCCCCAAAATTGTACCTTATCACTATCATCCTTTATCGGCCAGGATATTTCTTTCCCATCATTCTAGTAGACCCTGGTACTCCACTTCTGCCATGAAACATCCCCAAGCTTACAGAAAATTACTGAATATTTAAGAAGTGGGGACATTAGAAATCACTACCTCAACCTGCTCTCTTTGACACATCTGGAAATTAAGACAAATAAAGCAGTGTCTTGCCTGGCCTCACACAGACTATGGAAACTCACAGGGAACATGCTCGATGCTTCTCACCTCCTACTGGCCTGGACTTCTCTTAGCTTCAGTGCTCCCCAGCCCTTGGTGTGCACCTCCAACGGTGTGTACCATTGTATCAGAATTGCCTCTTGTCTTTCTCTGCACATGGTTCATCTGCCCCTTCTGTTTGAACCTATCCTTGGTGATGGAGTTGGTAGGTGTATGTCCAAGAGACTTGAATTTTGGGCTGTCCATGTGCCACCTGGACCCTGACCCTCAGTGGAGTTACAACACCTACTCTCCAGTTCATTGGACTCACCCAGGACAACTAAAAAGGAGGTGAGGATTGACAACCACCATACCAAGGGAACAAGAGGGCCTTCAACTGCAAGCAAGAGAGTCCCATCCATTGGCTGTATGGGACCGAAGTTCCCTTTCAGTTAGAGGTGGAGTGAACATTACCATCCTAGAATCCTCAGGATTGGGGAATGAACTATGGACTAGAATGGACTTACTGGTATTCTACTATAGACTTGTGATTCTAGCAATGGAAGAAATTACAGCATTGATGTGGAGGCAGCGGTCACTGGAAGCTGTGGGGGCAGGGGGAGGGAAAGACAGGTGTAATGAGGGGGCTTTTTCGGGACTTGGGACGCATCCTGAATGACAATGCAATGACAGATATAGGCAATTATATACCTTCCCATAGCCTGCAGAATTGTGTGGGAGAGAGTGTAAACTACAATGTGACCTATGTCCATGCTCAGTGGCAATGCCCCAGGATGCGCTTATCAATTGCAATGAATGTGCCACACTAATGAAGGGTGTTGTTTATGTGGGAGGGTATGGGAGGTGTGGGGAGTGGGGCATATGGGAATCCCCATATTTTTTGTGTAAAATTTGTGTAATCTAAGTATCTTTAAAAAAATAAAAAACATGTATTAAAAAAAATAAACAAACTGTCTATTGTCTACCGCCTTTAAGTCAGGGATTGCATCTTGTAATCTCTGTGTTCCCAAGTCCCAGCACAGTGCCTAATGCAGAAGAGCTCACTAAACAATAATATTACCAAAACTAACTGATATATATTGACAACTTATTATGTACCAGGGACCATTCTAAGTACTTTACCTGTGTTAACTAAGGTAATCATCACTGAAACCCAGATGAGGAAACTGAGCTATAGAGATGTAAAATAATTTGCTCAGCATCACACAGCCAACAAAGTCAAACTTATGCCACATGGTTCTCCAGCCCAGGCTCTCAGCTACCACTCATATGACCCTTGAAAGTTCCAGCCTTACTGAATGGCAGAGCCAGACTGAAACCCAGAGCACTTCTCTTCTCTCTGTAAATGTTTGCTGAAGGAATGAAGAGGCAAGTGGACAGTGCCTTTTTCTAAATCCCAAAAATTATCTTCAAGTTGTCCACAGCATGTTCTATTTGGCTCACAGAATTGTCTTTTTATTATTATTTTAAATGTCCTTAAATGGCACATACGTACTCTCTCATTTGCCACCTACCTCACTCATTTATGTTAAATTCCTGGTCCATGGAGGAATTTGAGTTCATCATTGCTGCCTTTACTACCAGGTCCAACAACCCTAATATTAGGCAGATGCACTTCCCCAGATACTTTTCAGAGTCTACCTAAGATATTTACCAATCTAATATGCAATGTACAACTCACCACTAATGACCATTAAGAACGAGAACATTCATACATTTTTGCCTCTACTAACATTTTGTTGTCAATTTAGCGGTTTTTTAATTGCCCTCATTGTGAGTCTTATATTGAAATGGTGCTAGAGAATCCAATAATTGTTCTTGAAAGAGAAAAAAGAATAAACATGAGCATAGAAATTATCACTTTCCAGACTTAATAAACCCCATTAATGAACACATAGCAGACTTCAGTTAAAATACTTTCTCATTTTTCAGTTTGAAAACACACTAAAGAGTAATCGTAATAATTGCTAACATGTATTTAACTATGCCAAGTACACTACATACATAATATCATTTAACCCTTTCCACACTCTAAGAGGTGAATATGCTATTAAGCCTATTCTATAGATGAAGAGACCAAAACACATATAGAATAACCTACTTATAAGCTATTATTAGCAGCGGTATTTGCTAGTCTTAGTCAATTCAGTTTAAAGTGATATTTGCCGAGTGGCCATTATAGGTAATAATCTGTTTTATCATCTATTCCTATAATAGTAACATGCTTTTATCCTGACACCTCTATGTGCCATCTGAGAACTGAGAATGGAGCATTATTGTCCCAGGAGCAAGAATCTAATGGAATGAGAAGGAGCTTGGAGCAAAGCTTTAAAACTTGGTTCTGCCACTTCTGTGGGACAAGTCCAAAGCCTGAACCTCCATTGCTGAATCTGTAAAATGGGGCCAGTGAAACCTCCACTCACAGGGTTCTTGACAGGATTCAATGAAGCACACAGACAGAGCACCTAGGCATTATACAGCAGGTGCTCACATGAATACAAACTTCCTTGTAGTGTCTCTTTTTCTTCACCTTCTCCCTTCAGATATTCTTCAGTGATGACCTACCATCGGAAGTAGCCTCTGACCCCCCAGGCTGAGCAGGCACCTCTGTATTCTGGCATCTATCACTGTCAATATGTAATAGCCTATTTGTCTGTATCCTCACTGGACTGAATATTCCTTGGGACTTCACTGCTGTACCCTAGTGTATAGAACAGTGCTGGGCAGATAGTAAGCACTCAGAAGATGTTTGTGGATTGAATGAATGAATGAATGAGTAAACAAATGAATGGGTCCCAGCAGGGTGACAAGTTCAGGCTTCAGCCTGAAATAGTTCTAGATATGGGTAATTTCCGCAGGGAGGAAAAAGGAAAACATGTTCACAACAGAATTGACTTCATATGTCAAACTGCCCGTTCTTATCTTGTTCTCCAGTTATTATTTGACATCATTCTTGTTAGGTGAAGTGAAAGGAAGCCTGACTGGACTGGTTAATAAAAATTGAGTTGAATTACTAAAGGCTTTGCAGTCAAGCAGACTTAGGTTGGAGTCCTAATTTTGCCCTTTAAAAATTCTTTATACCCTGTTGTTCCATGAACTATTTCATTTAATAGTTTAATATTTAATATGAATCTATTGTTATTTAATAGATTCATAGCTATATCTACATAGGCAAGATACTTAATTGTCTTGAGCCTCACTTAAAAGATAGAGATAAGAGTATACCCATCTGGCAGAATTATGAGGATTAGAAATTTCATATATGGGACAAAATTGGGTAACCATTGTATATTATTTTATGACTATTTAATATATAAGTTTATTTTAATATCATCTTCTCCTCTTAAAAACTTTCATTGAATGGAACGAATGGCCAATTCCATCTTAACAATGTCCTCTCAGGCCTCTAGTTTTATCTTTTCATCAAGTCTACAACTAACTCTTTAGTGGAGAGTTTGAAGCTCTTGCTTTTCCAGATAGAATAAATCAAAATATTTCTACCACCATTGCTAGAATAATGTTAGCTTAGGTGAAATTATATCAGAACGTGAATTTTGTGTAAAAATGGATGTGCTGATAAAGCAAAAGAAATCCATCTTTGATAACCTTTTTGTATTTGGAATGTTAATGATACTAGCTAACATCCAGAACTCTGGCTTCAACCCTAGAACCTAACTCTCCCCCTCCCTACCAAATCCCTAATGGTTAACACCTAAATTCCACAGTCAGATAAAAAGTCATTTTTAGCCTGGACAATCTCCCTAAGGAAACTTTGGCATATACTATAAAATTTTCTCCTTTTTGATCTAGAATAACACAGACTTGTAAGTAAAATGGGGAAGATGCATCAAATTGAAATTCCTATCATGTAACTAGCTGACATATCATATAACTAAATTAAATAATTTATTATTTGGCAAATAATCATTGAGCACATTCCATGGACCAGGCACTTTTCATCAAAGGCTTTATATGCTGTCCTTCATACGTTTTGGAGTCAGTCCTTAAGTGATTGCCTTATTAGTCCACAGTTTTTTCCACTTCCACCTGGAGATGGTGATGGCTGTGATGTGCTTTCTTCTCACCATCATGGTGACATCTCACCCTACTTAAGGCTCAGCCTAGTACCTTCACTGGTCCGCACACTTCCCGTTTCTTCCGGTTGTGCTCCATCCTCAATATTCCTGCCAGATTGTCTCCTGATTACTCTAATTAAAGTGAAGTTACCTTCATACTTACCCCTAAATCACAGCTCAAAAAAACTTTGTTGGCTCACACTGACTACTCAGAATAAGACTAGATCACTAGACTATGGGTCAACCAACATGGCCATAAATTAACCCGGCTGCCTCATCTTCCCCTTATTTGGCTGGGCTCCAATTGAAATAGATCAGAGGCCATTCCCTAGATGTGTCCTGCACTTTTTCTCCTCTCCAAGCCTTCCCATGTATTGTTCTTACTCTCATCCTATCTGTAGATCCCCTGCCCATCTCGAAAAAACACAGCTCATTTGGAAGTAATTAGCTACTGACATATTTAACTGATTTGCAAGAATTTCATTTTACTCTGCTTTGAAATTTTGGATGAAATTTAGATACATTACACAGTTTCAGAATTCTTCTGGTTCTCTTGAATTTTTATTACTTGCTTATTTATTTATTTAAGTTTAGGGGAAGTTGCAGTAAAAAGACTTAGAACTATCTCAGCTCTGCCAATGGCTAGATGTGTAACCTCAGGGAAGTCACCATAACCTCTCTCTGCACCTCAGTTTCTTTACCTCTGATCTTTGATTAAAAATTAATGCCAATTTCACAAAGTTTGAAGATGTATATAAAATTAGATAGGATATGTGGAAGAACTCAACAACAGTGCTGGCATACAAGTCTTGAACATAAAATGTGTTCAAAATAAAACTTGCAAACAATACAAAAATGCATAAATATTATTGTCAAGTTGTATATGAGAAAATTAGGAGGTACAAACATACTTCTGTGCTAGAGTAAGCCTTTCTACCATGGGTTCTGAAGTTTTACAGGATATAAGAGAAAAAAAAAAAAAGGCATCTTATGGTTTAAAAAGTTTGAGAAATGTTAAATTAAAAATAATTCATCAAGGTTTATGTATCATAGGGTTTCTTAGAGTCTTAAAGCTCACAGAATGTGGCATATGATTGAACTACTTGTACTAAAGGGAAAAGCAGTTGAGAATCCTGGGTAGGAGGGAATGAGTGGAAACAAGGCAATATGGCGGAACTGGGAACAGAAGGGAATTGTCAAAGGGCAAATTTAGGTTGGAATGGGAGTTGGAAAGAAGTAAGCAGCTCCTCTTTCCACACCTTCTAATTACATTATAATGTGAACATTCATTTTGAATGTTTAAGCAAGAATTGAGTATGCGATATTTCATAAACTTATTACAAAACTCTTATCTCATGCCATTTCTCATGGGGCTCATATCCTTCTTTGCACAAATTGGGAACCACTGACCTGGAGTGGTAACGTAGTTACGGTTGTGGATGGGGTGGGAGGATGGAGAGAGACATTAACTAACTGATTTTTTATTATCCTTTTGGTTTTTACCCTTACCTAAGGATTGCTACTTCCAATTTTTACCTTTCTCCATTTTTCTGAGCCCAGCCCCAAATGAAGCACATGTAATTTTTAATATTACTTTAAGAGAGTAGATACCCTCTTACACAGTACCCACTGGGATTCCCATGTTGCCCACCTTATATTTATACGTCATTTTGCAAATGTTGGTATGTATTGTGAAAATTTTGATTTTTACCCACAATAAAAAAAAATAAAATAAAAAACAGGAACACTAGATAATGAATCAAAAACAGATGAATGTCAGTATGAGAATGTAAGGAGGGAGAATCATAAACTGGAAGAAATAAAGATGTAACTATTAATAAAAATCTGATGACCAATTAGAGCAAAAAAAAATGAGAAAGGAAAAAAAAAAAAAGAAAAATTAAGAGAGTAGAGTGAAATCATGCTACTTGAAAAGTCTGAACAACAGGCCTGACTGGTTATAGCAAGGTTCTGACATCATTATTAACTCTGGAGAGACATCTTTGGCCAATTCCCTCCACACCCCAGCAAGTACACTGGATTGGGTGCCTCTCCCAGTTGCTTCCACAGCAACCCCCTACAGCAGCTATGCAATTGCAATTACTTTTTTTTTTTTTTTTTTTTTTTAAGGTACCTGGGCCAGGGATTGAACCTGGGACCTCGTAAGTGGGAAGCCAGCACTCAACTACTGAGCCACATAAGCTCCCTTCTGTTGTTTTTTTATTTGTTCATTTGCTTGTTGTTTGTTTTTTGTTGTTGTTTTTAGGAGGCATCTGGAATCGAATCCAGGACCTTCCATGTGGGAAACAGGCGCTCAACTGCTTGAGCCACATCTGTTCCCCTGCAATTACTTTTAGAAATTTATTTTCTCACTAGGTTGGTTACTTCTGGAGGGGAGAAGTGGCTCTTATGTCCTGGAGTGTTACCAGCAGCTATACAGGACCTATTGGCACAGAGGTGCCCTACTAGTAATTAATGAATGCACTTTCTTGTGAAGGGGAAAGAAAATGGATGAATACCAATTAATAATCACATGCAAAAAAAATTATTTGATCTGTTCTAGGTTGATATCCATTATATTGAAGTTCATTTAAAATCAGGACAGCTTAGGACAGGAATTAGGAGACCTGAGCCCTAGCCCTGATATTGCTACCAACTAATTTGGTCAGAATGGCATCAGTTTCATCACCTGCAAAAGGAAAGAACTTGTATGCTGTTTTTTTGCAAACAAGATTGAAGGTGACCCTTGAGACCAGTCCTTGACTCATGTAGTTAAACTTATGAGAGGCCTAAGAATAATGTTCCCTTAATGGGAAATATTCCTCAAATTGAGAGTTTTAAGTATAGGGCATTTGTTTAAGCACTCATTTACCAGAGCAAGTGCATTTTATCAACATGCTTAACCATACATTTTGGTTGCAAAAATCAGAAACCCATTGAACTTCATAGGCCATCTGGAGGGTAGCACCCAGGAGTGAGGTAATACCTGAGTGATTCAGGAACCTTAGGAAATAAAATCAAATGATCAAACAACATCAGGTCAGCTTCACCTTCTGCCCAGCAGCATATCCTCATGGCTTTGCCACCCAAGAGAATAGGGTTCCTACACCAAACCTAGGTTGAAAAATCCTGGGGAAGGACTCTGATGACTTTGATCTCAGTCATGTGTTTTCACTCAAAACTAGAGCAATTTTGAATGCAGGAGAGAGTGGTGTCCTGAGTGGCCCAGCTTGGGACATGTGGACACTACAGGCAGTTGCTGTCACTTGAGAAATGGAGTATGTAAGCAATGTAGGAATGTACATAGTACAATTGGGGGGAGGGGGCAGGGGAGAGGAGAAATGGCTTTCCAGTATTCTAAACATAACTTAGCTTTTTTTTGCTCACCTTGGGTTACCATTATCCGGAGGAGAAATGGCTTTTCAAAGAGATGTGTGTATGTATGTGGGAAGAAGACTGGGGGTAGTAGCATGATGCAGGCCATGGGGAAATCATTGCAAACTGGAAAACCCACAGGTTGTATTGACGATATCAGCATTCTGGACATTTGCATCATCTACGTCAATGAAGATGTATGTACCTGCATTTTAGACAGACCTAAGCAATGCATGTTTTAAAAAGTAATAGAATTATATTTTTCCATAAAGTTCAGTATCAAACAGATACATATCTAGTGAAACCTGGTAACTTTAACATATGCAGACTAAGTGGGCAATTGAGGCTACAAGTACTGGGCATGCACAACGGGGATATAAAGAAAGTAAGAATTGGAATATAAATGACTTAAAAAGAAGTAGATCTGATTATAAAGGCATAAAGTAGTTAGTTGCTCAACACATTTTTCTGAAAGGAAAAAAAAAAAAGGAATAAAAGGAGCTTTTGGAGTTTAAGACCTAACCTCACTTCTGTTTTTCTGGATGTTTTTACAGAATACCATTGAATCAAATAGATTTAAAAGAATAATCCTTTTGCCAGATAAAGGATGCTTCTACTTCAAATGCAAACTTGAAAAAGATTAATGTTGGTAGGAACCAATTAAAAGATTTTACATCTTTTCTTGCATTATAAAACAGTATTCAAAAAACAACTTAGCTTTTTTTTGCTCACCTTGGGTTACCATTACATATATCCATAATTGTGCCTTTTATTTTTTTTCTCTCTTCTTCCTCCTTCTGCTGTTTTTGTGTATATGTAGCTATAGTTCTATAGCTAATGGGCCAGTTCTGTGAGTTAACACTTTAAAGAAAAATATGGTTTAAAAGAAATAAGAGGGAATACTTTTTAATACACATAGTACTGATTAGAAAGAAACAGACCAAAACATGAAAAGTGAAATCATTTGGTGGTTTGATTACACGTGATTTTAATCCTCTATTTAATAATTCTGGTTATTTTCTAAGTTCTCCATAGTAGCACAAATTATGTTAATATTTCCATTGAAAGATTATAAAAATAAGAAAAAAAAAGAGTGCTCTATTTGAGCCTTGGACAGGTTAAGAAGTGATGTCCTAATACCTTTATTTTACTCCTGAAATCCACAAGAAGCATGCAGGTGTGATATGCACAAGATGACAGAGTAAGATCCTCTGTGCCAAAGACTTCCTTCCCTGCCCACCCCGCTGGAAACAATGAAAAAACAAACAGAAACAGTCAGAACCAACTTTCCAAGAACTCTGGAGGGCACTAAAAGATAAACAGTAGCCAAACAAACATGGAATAAGGACTTAAAAGAAAACCAAAAAATGGTAGAAAACCATCAGGATGCTTCCACTTGCCTGTCCCCTCCCAGAGCTCAGCAAGGCACCAACAGCCGGCAGCATTCCCAGTGCAACAGCCCTGCACTCCCAGAGATGCAATGCATGTCCCCAGAGCCATCACCTGCCCTACCAGACCTAAAGGGAGGTCTCCAGACTGAAAGGAAAGGACACTATACAGAGGATCAAAGCAGCCTAAAGAAATAAACAACTGTGGTAAATGTAGCACTATGGATAATTATAAATGTCATACTATTGTGTATTTTGGTATGTAACTCTACTTTTTACTTCTTATAAGTTCTAAAATGTTAATGCATTAAAAAGTAATGATAATTTGCATATTGATGTTCTAAGCATCATTATTCACAATAGCCAAAAGATGGAAACAACCCAAGTGTACATCAAATGATGAAAGGATAAACAAAAGGTGGTACATACATATGATGGAATACTATGTTGTGATAAGAAGAAATGAAATCAGGACACATATAACAATATGGATGAAACTTGAGGACATTATGTTCAGTGAAATAAGTCAGACACAAAAGGACAACTACTGTATGGCCTCACTAATATGAACTAAATACAATAAACACATGGAGGAACTAAATTCTAGTGTATAGGTTACTAGGAGAAAGGATGAGGGCTGAGAAGGGGTACTGATGCTTAATGTATGGAGAATTTTCAATTAGCTTCACTGTAAAAGTACAGAAATAGATAGAATTGATGGTAACACATAATAGTGAGTATAAATAACATGGCTGGTTTACAAATGGGATTGTGGCTGAAATGAGTATTCTAGGGATGTAAATGTCAATTGAAAGATAGCTAGACGATAATCTAGGGACTGATTAACTTAGTGAGCCCAGTGGTGGATGAGGATTGTGGATAATAGTACAAATACAAGAATGTTCTTCTATGAACTAGAACAAATTTATGTACTGTTACAAGGTGTTAAAAATATGGTGATGAATGGGAAAAATACAATTAATGTAACCTATGGACTATAGTTAACTGCAATATTTTAATATTCTTGCATCAGTGTCAAAGAAGGTACTATATCAATGCTAATGATCAATAATGGGGGGGAGTATGGAATTTTTTTCTCTTGGATTAAAGAAATTGTTTAAAATTTACTGAGGCAATGACCACATAACTCTGTGATGCAAGTGAGAGACATTGAGTGTACACTTTGGTTGGATTGTATAAGGCATGGGTCTGAACTATGTGGTGGATGATAGACTGTGGTTAACAGCACAAATATGAGAGCGTACTCTAATGAACTAAAACAAATGTATAATACTAATGCATGGTGTTAATAATAAGGGAGTGTATGGAAAAACGATACCAAATGTAAGCTATGGACCATAATTAGTAGTAAAATTTTGATGATGCTCTTTCATAATCTGTAAAAAATATGCCACAACAATGCAAGGCATTGGTGGAAGGGTGATATATGGGAATATTCTGCACATTATACATGACTGTTTTGTAAGCTTACAACTTTTCTAATTAAAAAACTTAAAAAGTAATAATAAATTTATGATTTGGGACATAAAATGTATAAAGATATAATTTGTAACAAGTATAACAAAAAGGTGGGGGGTTGGAGGGGTATAAGAACAATATCTGTGTATGCTATTGAAGTTAAGTTGGTATCAAGTTTTTACAGATTTAGGATGTTAAATTTAAGCACCATTGTAACAACAAAGAAATTATCTGAAATAGATATACAGAAGGAAATGAGAAGGGAATCAAAATGGTACACTACAAAAAATCAAATAAATATTCAAATATCCACTAACATAAGAATTGAGGGAAGACAAAAAAAAATGAATAAGACTTACAAAGATCAAAAGCAAAATTGCAAAAGAAAGTCTTAAGTTATCAGTAGTTACTTTGAATGTAAATAGATTAAATTCTCTAGTCAAAAGGCAGAGATTGGCAAAATGGATTAAAAAACATGACAGAACTATCTGCTGACTTCAAGAGTCTCAGCTTAAATTTAAAGACACAAGTTGGTTGAAAATGAAGTGATAGAAAAAATATACATCTTGCAAATAGTAACCAAAAAAGATCTGGAGTAGCTATACTAATATGAGATAAAATAGACTTTAAGTCAAAAACTCTTATGAGGGTCAAAGAAGGTCACTATACAATTCAACAAGAGGACATAACAATTATAAGTACCATGATAAATATTAGCAATAAATAATATTATAAATATATATATCTGCACCTAATGGCAAAGCCCCTAAATATATGAAGCAAATATTGACAAATTTGAATGGAGAAATAGAAGGATCTACATTAAAAGTATGAGACTCAATATACCACTTTCAACAATAGATAGAACTATTAGACAGAAGATCATTAAGGAATTATAAGACTTGAATGACAATATAATCCAACTAGACTTAACAGACATATATAGAATACTTTCATGCAACCAAAGCAGAATACACATTCTAGTTTAAATGGGTCATAGTGCAGGATAGAGCATATGTTAGGTCACAAAACAACTCTCAATATTCATACAATGTACCTCTCCTTCCATGATGGAATGAAGCTAGTAATTAATAAGAGAGGGAAATGAAAAGTGCACAAATATGTGGAAATTAAACAAAAAAATTTTAATCAGCCAATGGGCCAAAGAAGAAACCACAAGGAAAATTAGGAAATATCTTGAAGTAAATGAAAATGAAAACACATAATTCCAAAACTTATGAGATGAAACAAAGGGAGTGGTGAGAGAGAAATTTATAACCCTAAGTACTTACATTAAAAAGAACAATCTCAAATCAAAGATCTAATCTCACAAGTGAAAGATCTAGAAAAAGAAGAGCAAACTAAACCAACAGTGAGCAGAAGGAATGAAGGAAGAAAGATTTGAACAGACATAAATGAAATCAACAATAAAAAAAATACTAGAGAGCACCAACAAAAACAAAAGTTGGTTCTTTGAAAAGACCAATAAAATTGGCAAACATTTTAGCTAGACTGACAAAGAAAAACTTTGTCACACAAATAACTAAAATCAGAAATGAAAGGGGGGCAGTTAGTACCAACTGCACAGAAATAAAAAGGCTTATAAGAAAACACTATGAATATCTGTATGCCAACAAATTAGATAACCAAGATGACATGGACAAATTCCTAGAAACACACAAACTACTTGCCCAGACTCAAGAAGAAACAGAATATCTCAATAGAAAAATAAAGAGATTGATTCAGTTATCAATACTTCCCAACAAAGAAAAGCCCAGGAACAGATAGCTTCACTCATGAGTTTTATCAAATTCCAAGAATTAATACCAATCCTGCTTAAACTCTTCTAAAAAATTGAAGAGGACGGAATACTTCCTAAGTCATTCAATATTATATTTTAAGTTCTAGTCAGAGCAGTTACACAAGTAGAAATAAAAGGTATCCAAATTGGAAAGGAAGAATTAAACCTATCTGCATTTTACAGATGACATGATCTTAGATATAGAAAATCCAAAGTAACCATCAAGAAAACTATTAGAACTAATAAATTCAGCAAAGTGGGAAGATACAAGATCAAGATGCAAAAATCAATTGTATCTGTATATTAGTAGTGAACAATCTGAAGAGGAATTTAGAAAACAATTCTGTTCACAATAGCATCTAAAACTAAAATATCTAGGAATAAATTTAATGAAAGAAGTGAAAGACTTCTATAACTGGGAAGTATAAAACACTTCTGAAACGAATTTAAAAAGACCTAGATAAACGGAAAGACATTCCAAGTTCATTGATTAGAACACATAATATTGTTAAGATTTCAATACTACCCAAAGTAACTTATAGAGTGAGTGCAATCCCTCCAAAGTTCCAGAAGCCTCTTTACAGAAATGGAAAAGCCAATCTTCAAATTCATATGGCATAGCGAGGGGCCCCAAATAGCCAAGTCAGTCTTGATTTCAACATTTGCTAGAAAGCCACAGTAATCAAAACAATATACATATAGACCAATGGAATATAATTGAGAGTTCAGAAATGAACCCTCTCATCTATGACTGGCTGATTTTTGACAAGGGTGCCCAGTATATTAAATGTGGAAAAAATAGTCTCTTCAACAAAGGGTAGACCCCTAAATCACACTACATACAAAAAATAAATAAAAAGTGAATTAGGGACCTAAATATAAATATTAAAAGCATAAAACTCTTAGAAGAAGTCATAGGGAGAAATCTTCATGACTTTTGATTTGGTAATGACTTCTTTTATATGACATCAAAAGCATAAGCAACGAATGAAAAAAATAGATGAAAATAGATAAAATGGACCTCATGAAAATAAACATCTTTTTGCAATAAGAAAAAAGTGAAAAGATACCTAGAAATGGTAGAATGCTGCAAATCATATATCTGGTAAGAGTTTAATACCCAGAATATGTAAAGAACCACAACTGAAGACCAAAAAAGACAAATGACCAAATTAATAATGGGCAATATAGTGCTTCCTTGACTAAGATGGGTGAGTGACATGCTTCAGGGCTTCATCCCCCCACAGAAGCTTTGAACAACGAGCAAGGACCAGCAGAAGCAGCTTTCTCAAAGCTCCAGAAAGGAGTTAAAGGACTTTCAAGAGAAAAACTACCTAAAAGCAATAGGATCTTGTGGCATCCTGGCTGGTCCCTCCCTCACCATGACCAGCTCAACACAGAGCTAAGCTGTGCTCCCTGTGTGGATTCCTGGTCCTAGTTCTGGAGGGAGCAGAGTAACACTTGTGCACATACTGGGAGCATGTATATCTGTCCCAATCTGTCTGGTGGTGGCATGAAGGACTAGCCATCCCAGAACTTGCCCAAAATGTAGAAGGCAGTTCACAGAGGTCTCTTACAGAACACCGTGGGAAAGCAGAGCAGTCAAGTGTTTGAATGGGGAAAGAGAGTGCTGACTTTAGGATATAGAGTGCAGCGCTTGGTACAGTAAAACTATATCCTAGGGAAGAGGGGATATTCATGTCTCTGTAAACACGGAAATCCCTAGGGCCACATGCTTAAGCACAAGGAAAGACACATGTGCAGAAAGGATCCAGGTGGCCCCTATTCTTCGGCCTGGAGCTAGTCTCTAAAATCATTGTATAGAAATGTTCTAAAGGAGAATGCAGGCACAGGTCAATCTACAAAGACAGGAATGTGGTTTTTTTTTTTTCTTGTTCCTCTTCCTTTTCTTCCTTCTGCTCCTCCTCCTCCTCCTTCTTTGTCTTTGTCTTCTTTTTGTTTGCTCCTGGCAGTCAAAGAAAGCACTGCCATAACACTAGCTGGATAGAAGCTTAAGGAACAGATGCCTCAGAGTCTAAACCCCAGCAATAACAATTTAATATATCAAAATGTCCAGGTTTCACTAAAAGATTACAAATCATAGAAAGAAATAAGAAGTGACAGCCCAGATGAAGGAGACAATTAAAGCCTTAGATACCATCAATGAGGAGAACCAGACCTGAGATACACCAGAAAAAAACTTTTAAGAATGTTCCTAAATATAATCAAAGAACTAAAGGGAAACATGAACAAAGAACTAAAGGAAATCAAGAAAACAAGAGAAGAACACAAAAAGAATATCAACAGAAAAAATGGAAACTTGAAAAGGAACCAATCAGGGCTGAATACCATGATAACAGAAATTAAAAATTTCCTTCAGGGCTTCAAGAGCAGATAGGAGCTGGAAGAAAAAAGAACCAATGAATGTGAAGATAAGACAATTGAAATCATCAGTCTGAGTTGAAGAAAGAAGAAAGAATGAAGAAAAGTGAACAGACTGAGCAAGCTGTGGGACAAAACCAAGGGTACCAATATACATATTGTGAGAGTCCCAGAAGGATAAGAGAGAAATGGGCAGAGAGAATATGCAAAGAAATAATGACTCACTTGACACTTTTGGGGTAGGGAGGGGACGAGCAGTTGAAATACAGGGGCTTCTTTGGGAGTTGGAGGTTGTCCTGAGTACTGTTGTGGCAACGGATGTAGGCCATTTTAAATCAGCACACACCACTAAGAACTGAGTGGGAGAGAGTGTGGTCTACAGTGTGAACTGTGGTCTATGGTTGATGGCAAGGCTCCAGGATGTGTAAGTTCATTGAGGGTGGTGGGCCACACTGTGGGAGATGTTTGTGTGGGATGTGGTGGGAGGTGTGGGAGGTGGGCAACATGGGAATCCCAGTGGGTTCTGTGTAATATTTTGGGTAATCTAAGCACCTCTTAAAATATATGTGTATATTTTAATATATATATAACATTTTTGTAAGCAAATACACATATATGCATATATATTTATATATCATTTTGCAAATGTTTGTATGTATTGTGAAAATTTTGATTTTTACCCATAATTAAAAAAAAAAAAAGAAATAATGACTGAAAACTTCCCAAATTTAATGAAAGATATGAATATACACATCCAAGACACTCAATGAACTCCAAACAGAATAAACACAAATAAAGCCATGCTCTGACGTGTTATAACCAGACTTTCAAAAGCCAAAGATAAAGGGAGACTTCTGAAAGCATCAAGAGAGAAGCAATATGTCATGTACAAGGTAGCCTCAATAAGATTACATTCCAATTTCTCATCTGAAACTATGGAGGCAAGAAAGCAGTGGGATGACATATTTAAATTGCTGAAAGCATATATTGCTAAACAAGAATTCTATATCCAATAAAACTGACATCCAAAAATGAGGGAGGGAGGGGCTTCCGGGAAGATGGAATCAGAATAGCTAGGCAGAGCTCAACTATCTCACAAAAACAATGGAAGAAGGGCAAAAAGCTATCCGAGGAAGCTGCTTTGGGGATCTGCAAAACAGGATAGAGAGACAAAGAGGCCAAATGAAAATCATGAGTTACTGACCCCTGTGTCAGGGAATGGCATATATCCTCCACCCTCAAGGAGAATAGCCTCTGTAAAATCCCTGGCTCAATGCAGCCAACTGAGAGGCAGAAAAACAGTCCTCTTCTCTGGGAGGAAGAAGGTTTTAGAGGAGGGTAGGGAGTAGTTTCTCTTTAGTGAATTTGGCTAGCTGAGCCCACTCTGAATCTCAGCAAGTGGAGGTTAAAAGTGGCCTATCCATGGGGTAGTTGAAGGACAAGTAGGTGTGGGACAGGTACCCAGCAAACTCAGAGAAAGAAAAATATAAGTGGGAGGGGAGATAGGGCAGGCAGAACAGAAAGGAAAAAAATAAAATAAAAATAAACACCCCAGCCAGCACTGAAATGGCCCCAGGGAAAGGGGGAGGATCAGATCCGGTAGGCTGTCACACCCCCTGGTCCTGAGAGAGAGAACTACCTCAGTGAGGGGGCGGGCTAACACGAGTCTAACAGCCGTGAAGCAAAGGAAGCCAGGAGAGATACCTGGCAAACTGTTAGAAGTCCAACTTACCCAAGGGGATAAAGGGAGGGAAGAGGCAGATAAGCTTTCAGAAGCCTACCTAACACATGGAGTGGGTATAGCACAGTGGGTAAATGCCTGGCTCACATATACTAGGTCTCTGGTTCAATTCTTGGTACTGCAAAAGAGAAGGGATCCAGAGAGTGATCCAGCGGGTTGTCAGGCATATAGCTGGCACCTTGTGACAGGGAACTTAGAGACTAAGATTATTTTTTAGGTTTTTTGATCTGTTATTTTATATTAATTAATTAATTTTTATCCTTTTATTCTCTAAAACTGGGTACCTTAAGTGTGGAGGGCAGGCTGCATGATGATTGGTTGATAAGCACTGGCACCCTGAGATGGTTCCTAGTGGCCTAAGAGGGAAGCCTGTTTTTCCTGGGGTGTTTTTTTGTTTTTTGTATTTTTTTTTTGTTTCCTTTTTTCTTCTTTTCCTTCTTTTTTTATCCTTAGTTTCTTTATTCCTTTGCTTTCATTTTTCCCTCTTCCATTGCTTTTTTTTCATTCTACCTTCTCTTGCTTGGTCTTCATTTTTTTTCCTTCTTTTATCCTCTTTCTGGAATTTTATTTTATTCTATCTTTTTCTACTTTCATTTTTCTTCCTGTTTAATTTTTCATTCCATTTTTTAATTCTTATATCTTTGTATTTTTATGATTTTTCACTCTTATTACTTATTTTTTCCTGGATCTATTATGGTTCCTTTTCTATCTTCTTTTTTCATTATTACTATTATTCTTTTTCTCTTCTTCTATCTTTCCTTTTTTATGGTCTTAAAATTTTTTTCAGGGAAACACAGACAACTACAAGGATATACAATAAGTGGAATTAAGTGTCAAAGAGGAAGCATAGCAGAAAAAAATAAAACAAAATAAAACCTTACAGTAGAAGCCCAGCAGGATAAACAGACACCTAGATACCAGCAAAAAATTACAAGTCATACTAAGAAACAGGAGGAGATAGAGAACATGGAAGAACTAATCAAGGATGCACAAACAAATATCATGAATCCACTTAATGAAGTGAAGGAAGAGATATAAGATATTAAGAAGATACTGGGGGAACATACTTAAGCAATTGTAAACATACATAAAAGATAACAGATCTGATGGCAATGAATGGCACAATGCAAGCAATCACAAATATGATGGAAAGACATAACAGCAGATTTGAACAGGCAGAGGAAAGAATTAGTGACATTGAAGATAATACATCTGAAATCACAAAGAGAGTAGAGCAGATAGATAAAAAGATAGAAAAAATTCAGTGGGGAATTAGGGAATCGAATGACAACATGAAGCACACAAACATACACATAGGCATTTAAGAAGAAGAAGAAAAGGGAAAAGGGGCAGAAGGAATGTTGGAGGTAATAATGGCAGAAAATTTTCCAACTTTTTTCAAGGACATGGATGTACATGTCCAGGAAGTACAGCACACTCCAAACAATATAGATCCTAACAGGCCTACCCTGAGACATATACTTATCAAATTATCAAATGCTCAAGACAGAGGGAATACTGAATGAAGAAAGATACAAGAGATCCATCACATACAATGGAGCTTAATCTTAAGTGCTGATTTTGCATCTCTAATCATGGAGGCAAGAAGGCAGATGTATGACATAGTTAAGGTGTTAAAAGAAAATAACTGCCAGCAAAAAATTCTGTATCCAGTAAAGCTGGCATTCAAAAATGAGGGATAGTTCAAAATATTCACAGATAAACAGAAATTAAGATTCTCAACAAGAAACCTGCCCTTCAAGAAATACTTAAGAGAGTTCTGCAGTTTGAAAGGAAAAATCAGGGAAGCGGATGTGGCTCAAGTGATTGGGCTCCTGTCTGCCATATAGGAGGTCCAAGGTTTGATTCCCGGAGCCTCCTGGTGGAAAGCAAGCTGACTCATGCAGCAAGCTGGCCCACACAGAGTGCTGGCCCACGCGGAGTGCTGGCCTGCATGGAGAGCTGGCACAGCAAGATGACGCAACAAAAAATAGAGACACAGAAGACAGACAATAGAGATGTAGCAAACCAGGGAGCTGAGGTGGCGCAAGAGATTGAGCACCTCTCTCCACTCCGGAAGGTCCCAGGATCAGTTCCCAGTGCCACCTAAACAGAAGACAAGCAGACACAGAAGAATACACAAAGAGCAGACATCAAATATAAAACAACTAGGGGGGAGGGGTGAAATAAATAAATAAATCTAAAAGAAATGAAATGAAAAAACAAGAGAGAGGGGGTTGAGAAAAGTATAGAAAGGAAAATTATTAGTAAGAATAGCTAAAAAGGAAAAAGAGAAATAAAAACAAAATAAGATTTTATTATTTTGTCTCTTACAAAAAAAAAATTTTGTAAGAGACAAAGAGTGACACTATATATTAATAAAAGGGGTAATCTATCAAAAAGAAAAAATAATCATAAACACTTATGCACTATATTAGTCAGCCAAAGGGGTGCTAATGTGAAATACCAAAAATGGATTGGTCTTTATAAAGGGTATTTATTTGGTGTAGAAGTCCACAGATACCAGGCCATAAAGCGTTAATTTTCTTCTCTCACCACAGTCCATTGCCACGTGTTAGAGCAAGACAGCTGCAGGCATTTGCCAGGGTTCAGGCTTCTGGGGTTCCTCTCTTCCCGGGGCTGTGTTTCTCTTCGGGCTTAGCTCCTGTTTCCTCCACAAGGTCAGCTGTAGACGATCAGGCAAACGGCTCGCTTCTCTTCTCCTGGGGCCTTCTTTCCAACATCAAAACTGCTTCTCAAAAAAAACTGCTTCAACTCTGTTCCTGCCATGTCTTTTATATTTGATTCCCCACCCACCAAGGGGTGGGGCTCAACGCCCTACTGATGTGGCCCAGTCAATGCCCTAATTATAACTTAATCATGCCCAGATTAACAGATCCGTTTACAAGCATGATCCAATTATATTTTTGGAATTCATAATTACATTAAATTGGCCAACGGCTACATGCACCTAAAGAGGGAGCCCCTAAATACAGGAGGCAAACATTCATAAAACTAAGTGGAGAAATAGATGCCTCTACAATTATAGTGGGGGACTTTAATACACTATTATCACCATTAGACAGAACAACTCACCAGAGGGTCAATAAAGAAACAGAGACTTTGAATAATACATTAGAGGATCTAGACCTAGTAGACGTATACTGAACACTGCACCCAAATTCAGTAGGATATATGTTCTTCTCAAGTGCACATGGATCATTCTTCAGAGTAGAGAACATGCTAGGCCACAGAACAAGTATCAGCAAATTCAGAAGGATTGAAATTATTCAAAGTAATTTCTCTGACCACAATGGAATGATGTTGGAAATTAATAAGGGGCAGAGAAACAGAATAGGTACAAAGATATGGAAGTTAAACAACACACTCTTAGATAATCAGTGGGTCAAGGAGGAAATTGCAAAACAAATCAGTAAGTACCTTGAAACTAATGAAAATGAGAACACAACATATCAAAACCTATGGGATGCAGCAAAAGCAGTGCTGAGAGGGAAATTTATAGGTAGAAATGCTACATTATAAAAGAAAAAAAAATCTAAAACAGAAGACCAAACTACACTCTTGGAGGAATTAGATAAAGAAAAACAAACTAATCCCAAAGCAAGCAGAAATAAAACAATAACAAAGATTAGAGCAGAACTAAATGAAATTGAGAATAAATAAAAACACTAGAAAAAATTAACAAAACCAAAAGCTGGTTCTTTGAGAAGATTAATAAAATTGGCAAGCCCTTAGCTAGACTAAAAGAGAAGATGAAAATACATAAAATAAAAAATGAGAGAGGGGATCTCACGATTGATCCCACAGAAATGAACAATATCATAAAAGGATACTTTGAAAAATTGTATGTCAGCAAAATGGATAACAGATCAAATGGAAAAATTTCTAGAAAAACACAACCAGCCTACACTGATGAAAGAAGAAATTGATGAACTCAACAGACCAATCACAAGTAATGAGATTGAATTAGTCATTAAAGAAAACCCTCCCAACTAAGAAAAGCCCAGGACCAGATGGTTTCATAGGTGAATTCTACCATTCTGGAAAGAACGAACACCAATCTTGCTTAAACTCTTCCAAAAAGTAGAAGTGGAGGGAACGTTGCCTAACTCATTCTAAGATGCAAATGTCACCCTAATACCAAAGGCACATAAAGACACCACAAGAAAAGAAAATTACAGATGAATCTCTCTAATGAATCAGGTTGCTTAAATCCTCAACAAAATATTTGCTAATCATATCCAACAACACATCCAACAAATAATACACCATGACTGTATTACTCAGCCAAAGTGGGGATGATGCAAAATACCAGAAATCAGTTGTTTTTTATAAAGGGTATTTATTTATTTATTTTTAAATGAATGATGTGCATTTGTTTTGTTTTGTTTTAAAGGTTTATTTATTTGTTTACTTTATCCATTTTACATACCCCCCCATTTGCTGTTTTGTCTCCATTCGCTGGGCAGTTCTGTGTGTCTGTTTCCTGCCCTCTCTTCTTATCCTTTTCCTCCAGTCTTCACTGGGATTCGATCCTGGGGACCTCTGATGTGTGAGAGAGGCATCCTGCCACCTGCAACACCTCACTTCCTGGTTTTTCAGCGTGTCTCGTCTTGGCTCTCCCCTGTGTCTCTCTCCTGTTATGTCATCAACTTGCTGTGTGGCTCGGTGGGGCCTGGCAGCATGCCCGTGCACCACACATGACTTCATATTTTTTTTAATTTTACCAGGAGGTCCTGGGGATTGAACCCAGGTAAGGGTATTTATTTGGGGTAGAAGCTTACAGTTACCAGGCCATAAATCATAAGTTACTTCCCTCACCTAAGTCTGTCACCATGTGTTGGAGCAAGATGGTTGCCAAAATCTGCAATGGTTCAGCTTCCTGGGTTCCTCTCTTCCCAGAGCTCATTTCTCTTCAGGCTCAGCTGCTCTGCTTTCTCCACAAGGACAGCTCTAGATTATCAGGCGAATGGCTCATCTCTCTTCCCAGGGCCTCTGCTGTGTGTAAATTGAGCCTTCTCTCTGCTCCTCTGTATCCTTACTTCCTGGGCTCCAGCATCCAAAACTCTCAATTTTCCTCTCTGTGGTATGGTTTCTCTAACGTCCTACTGATGGGGCCCAATCAAAGTCTCAATCATTATTTAATCAAGTAAAAGTGAAACCTCTGAATCCAATATAATCTAATATTCCCTGAGGGACAGTGCAGTATACAAACATAATCCAATATGTATTTTTGGAATTCATAAACAATATCAAACTGCTATAATGACCAAGTGGGTTTCATCCATGGTATGCAAGGATCGTTCAATATAAGGAAATCTGTCAATGTAATACACCACAATAACAGATCAAAAGGGAAAAAAACACATAATCATCTCTATTGATGCAGAAAAAGCATTTGACAAAATACAGCATCCTTTCTTGATAAAAACACTTCAAAAGATAGGAATAGAAGAAAACTTCCTCAACATGATAAAGGATATGTATGAAAAACCCACAGCTAATATCATATTCAATGGTGAAATGCTAAAGGATTTCCCTCTAAGACCTGGAACAAGACAAGGATGCCCACTTTCACTGCTCTTATTTAACATTGTGTTAGAAGTACTTGCTCAAGCACTTTAGGCAAGAAAAAGAAAGAAAAGGCATCTGTTGGAAAGGAAGAATTAAAATTTTCACTATTTACAGATGACATGATCAAACACCAGAAAGCCTTGAAAAATCTACAACAAAGCTTCTAGGAATAATAAATGAGTTCAGTAAAGTGGCAGGTATAAGATCAAATATGCAAAAATCAGTAGGATTTCTGAACACCAATAATGAGCAAGCTGAGAAGAAATCAAGAAAAATTCCATTTGCAATAGCCACTAAAAGAATCAGATATCTAGGAATAAACTTCACTAAAGATGTAAAGGACGTGTACACAGAAGACTACACAACATTCCTAAAGAAAAGGAAAGACATAATAAATGGAAGAATATTCTATGTTCATGGATTGGAAGACTAAACATCATTAAGATGTCTGTCTTACCCAAATTGATTTACAGATTTAATGCAATCCCCCCAAAAATTACAACAGCATTTTTTACTGAATTGTAAAAGCTAATTATGAAGTTTATTTGGAAGGGCAAGAGGCCCCAAATAGCTAAAAACATATTAAAAAAAAAAATTGGAGAAATCATGCTACCTGACTTTAAAGCATAGTACAAAGCTACAGTGGTCAAAACTTCATGATATTGGCACAAGGACAGACATACTGACCAATGGAACTGAATTGACAGTTCTGGCATAGATCCTCACAAATATGGCCAACTGATATTCGACAAAGCCCTGTTAACTGGGACAGAATGACCTCTTCAACAAGTGGTGCTTGGAGAACAGCATACCTATATCCAAAAGAATGACAGAGGATCACCATCTCATGCCCTATACAAAAATTAACTCAAGATGGATCAAAGATCTAAATATAAGAGCCAAGACAATAAAGCTCCTAGAAGATAATGTAGAGAAGTATCTATGAGATAGTTTAGTAGGAAATGATTTCATAAACTTTACACCCAAAGCATGATCAATGAAAGAAAAAATAGATAAATGGGGCCTCCTCAAAATAAAAATTTTGTGCTTCAAAGGAATTTATCAAGAAAGTGAAAATGCATCCTACTCAATGGGAGAAAATATTTGGTTACCATCTATCTGATAAAGGCCTAATATCCAGCATATATAAAGAAATCCTACATCTTGAAAATAAAAAGACAACCCATTTTTTAAAAAAGTGAGAGGAGATTTAAATAGACATTTTTCCAAAGAAGGTATACAAATGGCTGAAAAACACATGAAAACATGTTCAACATCACTAGCTATTAGGGAAATGCAAATCAAAACTACAATGGGATATCATCTTATACCTACTCAACTGGCTGCTATTTAAAAAAAAACAAACAGAACTACAAGTGTTGGAGTGGATGTGGAGGAATGAGAACCCTCATCCACTCCTGGTGGGAATGTAGAATGGTGCAGCCATTGTGAAGGACAGTTTGGCAGTTCTTCAGGAAGCTAACTATAGAACTGCCATATGATTCAGCAATCCCACTGCTGGGTATATACCCAGAATTGAAAGCAGGAATATGAACAGATATGTGCACATCAATGTTCATAGTGGCATAACTCATTATTGGCAAAAGTTGGAAGCAACCCAAGTGTCCATCACAAATGAATGGAAAAGTAAATTGTAGTACATACATACAATGGAATATTACTTAGCTATAAGAAGGAATGCAGTATTAACACATGGGACAACATGGATGGATCTTGAAGACCTTATGCTGAGTGAAGTAAGCCAGCCGGTCACTGAAGGACAAATATTACATGACCTCACTGATATGAATCAAGCAAATTGAGCAGACTCTCAGAGCTAGAGTTTGGAAGATAGGTTATCAGGAGACAGAAATGGAGTAGAGTATGGTGAGCGGATGCTCAATATGGGCAAAACCTATGATAGGGTGGAAAGGGATGGTTGGGCAGTGGATGGGAGTGATAGTGGTGCAGTGATGTGACTGCGGTCGACAGTGCTGGAATGTGAGCAGTAGTGGGGTGGAAGATTGGGTTGGACTAACCGTGGAACTGGGGGGAAGGCTGGGGGAAGGAACAGGGCAACTCTGGGAATTTGTAGGCCTGTGGTTTAAACTAAAATGGTGGGAATGTTCTATTGGCAAATATAGCAGGGGCGGGTTACTGGGGCAAGGAGTTCCAGGAGGGGGAAATATGTGATATAAGGCACACCTGGGGCATGTGTGTTAACTCAGTGGGTGGAGACCCACACAATAAACTAGAAAATATTAAACCCCCATCCTGGGGAGACCTGCTATGTTCTCAATTAGAGGGGCAAGAATTTCTCAAGAACATAGGCAGTGCCTAATAAAAGAAAACAGACCAATATGTCAATCCTTCAATATTATTGCATGTAACTATGAACCTTATTCTTCAAAAATTGAAACTTAGTGGTTACCATAGGTCCTGAGGGGAGGAGGAGGGAAGAATAGAATAGATGGAACATAGGGCATTTTTACAGCATTGGAATTGTTCTGCATGATATTGCAATGATGGAAACAGGCCATTATAAATTTTGTCAAAATCTATAAAAATGTACGGTTCAAAATGTAAACTATAATGTAAACCATTGACCATGGTTAGCAACAATGCTTCAATATTTGTCCATCGATTGTAACAAATGTTCTATACTCATGTAAGATGTTATTAATAGGGGAAAATTTGAGAGGGGGAGGGAGTGGATTATATGGGAATCCTCTATATTTTCTATGTGACTTTTCTGTAACCCAAAACTTCTTTGAAATTAAAGCAAAAATAATAATAATAATAAGACACTGGAGGAACATACTGAATAAATTGTCACTGTACATAAAAGATAACATATCTTAGGTGATGAAAGACACCATGAGAATTTTTTTTTTTATTTTTACTTTTTTATATTATGTGTTATTTCATTATTGCTATTTAATTTTTAAAAAATTTGTGGGTTTTTTTGGCCTTGTTTTGGGGGTGTTTTGGATTGTAGAAGGTTCTCAACAGTGGCAGGTGAGGATCACTGGTGCAGGGCATCAGTGATGGGGGTATGTGTGTGGAGGGGTGCACCTGGGGCATGCCTCTATGGAATATGGATATGTTCAAGTGGTCATGGGGTATTGTCTTGATGGATGGAGTCTGTATTAGTCAGGGTTCTCTCGAAACAGAATCAGCAGGAGATATCTGTGAATAATATGGAACTCTAAAAGAGTCTCTCACGCGACCGTGGGGACTCACAAGTCCAGGTTCCTCAGGCAAGCTGCAAACCAGGGGCTCTGATGAAAGCCCGATGAAAGGTCGTTGATGAGTCTCTGGGAGAAGTTGCCTGTCCAACGACGAGCTGGGAAATTCTCTCTGAATGTTGAAATCACTTCCACTTTTAAGTCATTCAACTGATTGGGTAAAAGCACCATCCATTGATAATGTAATCTCCCTGATTGATGCAGATGTAATCAGCCATCCACACAGTAAACTCACTGGTGATTGAAGTCCATAAATGCTCTTGTATTACAATTAGCCCAGTGCTTGCTGGAACAAACACCTGGACACAACTACTTGGCCGAGTTGACACATTAGCCTAACCATCACAGAGTCCCACACAATAACCAAAGGAATATTGTCCTTCTACATTCTCTAATAGAGTGGCAAGACTCTCTAGAGCATATGGACAGTGCCTAGCAAAGGAGGACAGACTAGTACTCCAGGCCCTTGATATTGATGCTTGTACTTATCAACCTTTTTCTTGTGAAATGGAAACTTAGCCTAGTATTATATATTGCCTAAGTGTTACCTCCTGAAAGCCTCCTTGTTGCTCAAATGTTGTTTCTCTCAAAGCCAAACTCAGCATATAAATGCATTACCTTCCCCTCACTGGTGTGGGACATGACTCCCAGGGATAAGCCTCCCTGGCACCAAGAGATTATTACCAAGCACCAACTAGCAATGCATTTGGAAAAAGACCCTGGCCAAAAGGGTGAAATATTAAATATAAATAAGTTTTTATGGCTAAGAGATTTCAAAGTGAGTTGGGAGGCCATTCCAGAGGTTACACTTATGCACATGACTGCCACAGTAAATGGTGCCTCAAGTGTGTGTGTGTGGGGCGGCTCTTGATGGCTCTAGAGACATATAGACACTATAAGCAGGGCAGACAAGCTCAGAAATTCAGCATTCTGTCAGTGGGCCTTACCTTGGAATATATGTTCCCCAATGTAACAGAGTTAGACTCATTTGTAATTTCCCTACATATAGCTCTCCTGTCCTTTTTATGTGAATCTATAATTAGCAGTATATTTGTTAAATATAAGTCCCAGAGACTTAAATCTTTGGTCTGTTGATGTGCTGGTTAAGCCCTGAATCACAGCAGAGTTGCAACACCTACTCTCCAGCTCATTAAACTTGCCCAGGACAACTAATAAAAGGATGATGATGGACAATGCCCATCCCCAAAACAAGAGAGTATCTACAACTGCAATTAAGACAGTTCCATCCATCTTCCAATGGCATCTAAGCCCCCTCTCAATCAGAATCAGAGTGGGTATCACCAACCCTAAATCCTCAAGATTGAGCAATGAAGAAACATAAGGGAGGAAAGCAACTATGGACTAAAGTAGACTTATTATTATTCTACCAATGGAAGAACGTGTAACATTGATATAAATGCAGTGGTCACCAGAGGTTCTAAGGAGAGAGAAGAATGGAGATAACATTGGGCATTTGGGGGACATTGCAATTGTTTTGCATGACATTGCAATGATGGATACAGGCCATTATACATTTTGTCAAAACCTATAAAATTGCACAGTGCAAAGTGGAAACCATAATGTAAACTATAGACCATGGTTAGTAGCAGGGATTCAATATGTGTTCATCAATTGTAATGAATGTACCACACTGATGAAAGATGTTTTTAATGGAGAAAAGTGTTTGAGGGGGAGGGGGCGGAGTTTAGGGAAATCCCTATATTTTCAATGTAACATTTATGTAATTTAAAGTTTCTTTAAAAATAAAAAATTAGCTCAAAAATAATAATAAAAAAAGAATACATCTAAGATGAGTTCCCTTTCTCAAGGAGCTCATAGTATATATGAGAGCACAAATATATAACCTCATGTTTTCCATGCAGAGTGACAAGTGGCATTAAAAAAAGTAGTGTTCACATTGCTATGAGTGCAGAGGAGGGCAGAACAGCTGACAAAAGCAGAGAATTCCAGAAATCCTACAATATAATTGAAACTTTGACCTTGCCCAGAGGAACATCTTCTTAGCAGTCCTCTGGAGGTCACCTATTCTTCCCTCTCCTTCCTCTCAGAACCTCTGGTGGCCATTGCCTTTATATCAATGATAAAAGTTCTTCCATTGCTAGAATAATAATAAGTCTATCATAAAACAATAACAAGTCTTCTTTAGTCCATCATTCCTTCCCCAGTCTTGAGGATTTGGGGATGGTGATGCCCATTCCGCCCCTAACTGAAAGGGAGATTAGATCCCATGGGGCAGGTAGATGAAACTGTCTTGCTTGTAGTTGCAGACAGTCTTTGTTCTTTAGGATGGGTGTTGTCCATCATAATCTCCTTGTTAGTTGTCCTGGGTGACGCCAATGAACTGAAGAGTAGGGGTTGCAACTCTGCTGAGTTTTATTTTTGATGTAATTTTTCTGTAATCTAAAAGATCTTTAGAAATAAAGTTTTTAAAAAATAAAATAAATAAAGAAGTAGAAGGCAGACTCAGTTGTTAAGTCTTTTCCCCTTAATCTTTCCAGAATACTACTTCCAGTATGGCATGAAGTTTGGGATTGAAGCAGTGTGGCAGGTAGAATTCTAAGATATCCTCAGATTCCCACCTCCTGGGGTACATGCCCTGTATAATCCCCTCAACTTGAGTATGGGTGAGTCCTGTGAATATGATGGGATAGTCACTTCTTGATGAGGTTACCTTATATAAGTCTTGGAGAGAGTTCCTCTTTCTGATCTTGAAGAGGTAAGCTGCCATATTGTGAGAAGACCACATGGCTAGAAAATGAGGGCAGCCTCCTGGTGCTCAGAACAAGCCCCTGCAAACATCCAGCAAGAAAATGGAGACCTCGATCTTATAACCACAAAGGACTGAATTCTGCCAACAATCTGGATGAGCATGGAAGAGGACCCCAAACCTCATACGAGACTGTAGCCCCTGGCCAACATCTTGATGTCAGCCTGGTGAGATGCTGAGCAGAGGACCCAACTAAACTGTGCTGGGACTACTGACTCACAGGTAACAAACTTCTATAGTTTTAAGTCCTTAAATTTGAAGAAAAAAAGAAAGAAAGAAAACTGATACAAGTAGCCAACTTGTGACCATGAAGAGGAAAGCAACATGCTGAGGCTGGTTAAGCAGGAAATTAGAAGGATGATCACACCTTTATCAGGTTCCTGAGCTGCTGCTTTAGCCCGGGTTACATGCCTCCAGACTTGATACATGTTAAATATGAACTCTTATTTGGTTAAGTCAATGTTTTTAGGGTCTCTTTCAAAGGTAGGTGAACATAACCCTAACTGAAATGGGCATGTTTTACTTTCATATAAAGAAATAATAAATTAAAAATGAAGCTAGAATAATAGATCCAATTCTCAGAGTAGAATTTAATAGACATAAATATAAAATCCTATACTTGGGCTCAAATTATGAATAACTAAAATGCATTAGAACTCATTTGACACATTATTTGCTAAATATTTGCAAAATAATTTTATATTATTTGAAAAAATAAGGGGACTTTTAGTTGACTATAAGTGTAGCATGTGTCAAGAGTTTCATCAAGCTGTTCAAAAGGATTGATGTGGTACAACACCATGTAAATAGAAATACAGTGACCCATGCAAGGTGGATTAAAACTCCATTTTGTTGTGCTCTGTACAGTCGGTACTGGCATATTGTCAACAGATTTATCCACTACACTTAAAATGGCACAAAGATTACAGACGATCCAGTGGGGCAACCAGAATGCTAAGTGTTCTTCAAGCTGTGTCACATGCACAGCAGGTAAGAGTTCTTAAGAAAGAGAAATCTTAAACAGAATAGCAAAGAATCACTCTGTGCTAGGGATTTGTGAAAGCCAAATAATAAAAGAGATGAAAGTAGTATGCAAATGTGATATATTATTATATTTTTTAATACTGTCAACAAATAACAAAAGGAGCCTTTCAAGCTAGATGATATATTGATTTACAAAGTTTTAAAACATCTTGGCCATTTTGTAGATCTGAATTTTAACATGGCATTTTATGCTCTGAGGGTTAGATTTAAATATTTCCAACCACTATAAAATTTGATCAAAACTTTGCTCCTATCATAACCTAGACACCTCTGACCTACGTTAGAAGTCCCAGTGATTTAAAAGAAAATGCACTGTTACAACTTAATGATGTCGGTTGGGCAATGGGAGGTCTTAGAGAAAGACCTCATTTTAGGATAGGAGGGTTCTTGACACTGGTGAGAAAGAATTCAAGGACTAGTCAGATAATAGCAAGAGTATTTAATGCAAAGCAAAAGTACACACTCAAGATGCAAGTGCCCTACCTGCGGCTGGGCAGGCTACTATGATGAATCTTGCCTGCTGAGGCTGGGGGTGTGGCTTTTTTAAGATTGGGCTTCCCCCCTCTTTCCCCCTCCATGCAAATGAGGACTTGTGAGTTCCAACGTCCTCATTGGTTCTGCCTTATGCAAAAGAGGGTTTGAAAGCTACACTTTAATAAGAACTGTCCAGGAGAGGGTTTGGTAAGCGTGTGGTGGTCAGGTGATGGGTGGGCCTCCCATCATCTGATATCTTCTGGTACCAGGCCTTGGGCAGGTACTTCTCCACTGTGGTAAGGAACTATCTGATGGTAATTTTCCGTTGGTTCTCTTTAGACAACTGCTGAGTTGTCTCCCCTTCCTACCGCAATACGGGAGATAATCATTTAATCACTTCATTTCTTACAACTTTTTAAGACCTACAACTGACAAAAAAGCAGTAAAGAAGTCCAAGTTTTGATTATTCAGGGAGAAAGCCAATGTTGTGTAATGTTGCTTTATTTCTTATCCAACATCTTTCCAGTTTACTACTCATATGAATGGGCACAAGGAAAAGAAGGTGAAAACTCAGACTAATCAAATGTAATCTTAGGGATGTACACTGGGAAGAGTCCACTGAGTTTCAGTCTTTGCTCTTTTGCAAAATACCTATGTCCTTTCCTCTCTCTGTAGCCGAATTTCCTCATCTAAACGTGTGAATGCTCCAGAGATCAATCCTTACCTCTCTTCTTTTGTCTATCTGTACTCATTTCCTACACAATCTCAATGGGGCTCATAGGCTTCAAATACCATTTATTTGCCCACAATTCACAAACTTCTATCTGCATCCTGGACTTTAAACCTGAACTTCAGAATTGTGCACAACTATCTACTTGATATCTGATGTCTAGCAGTCTTCTAAATTTTAATATACACAAACCTGAGTCTTGATATCTACTCCTCATTGATCCCTCTACTGAATCTCCCATCTTAGGAAAGAGCAACTATATTCTTTTTTCAGGAAATCCTCTCTCCTATGCTTTCAGAAATGCATGCAAAAATTTGACTATTTCCCACCATTTCTATTTCTTGGAAACTGCAAACAGCTCCTAGTGATCTCCTGCTTCCAATTTTTCCCCCTACAGTATAGACTCAACATAACCACTAAGAAGAAGGTATCACATCTCTGAACAAACTCAATGGTTTTCCGTCTCATTCAGATCAAAAACCAGACTTCTCGCAAGACTCTAAAGACTCAGTGTCCCTGACTTCATCTCTATTACTCATCTCCTTGCTTACTCTGCCCCATCTACACTGGCCTCCTGACTGTTTCAAAAGCACAGCTGTCAATTCCCATAGCAGATTCCTGTGCCATTCTCCTCCCAGGAATCTCTTTGGCTCAATATCGCCCCTCTTTCAAATCTTTAATATAAAATACCTTCTCATTGAACTCTTCCCTGGTTACCTGTACAGAATCAGGCTCCTCTCTTTGCACTCCTCCTTATATCCCACACACACAGGCCACACATGCTCTGGGCTCCTTCCCTGCTTTGTTTTTATCCTTAGCCCTTACCACCACCTGGAAAACTATATATTGTAGTTATTTAATTTGTCATTACTTGTCTCCACCTACTACAGTGTATGTGCCAAGAAGGCAGGGATTTATATCTGTTTAGTCCATGCTTGGGCATAAGTTTAGTCTTCATGCCGAAAAGAGTATCTGTCACATTGAAGTTCTCAATAATTATTTGATGAATGAATGAATGGGTGAATCTGTAAAAGAAGGAGTTAGACCATAAGATGATTTTGAAGGGCTTTTCAAATTCTAATATTCTTGTGTTTTCATGCAAAAAATAGAAGAAGATATAATGACTTAACAACTGGAGGATAAAGCATGGGTTTCTGTCACTGTGGCAATACAGGACTTCTTTAGACTCTCATAATTCATCTTTACTTTTCAGAGCTGTAACTCTACGAAAATCTGAAACCAAAAAAACTCAACTACAGGGTGAAAATGCCCTTCCTAAAGGAACTCTTCATTCACAAAGAGATTTACACAAGGATAGTATCCATAATGAGCTCCTAGGGACATGGTTTAAAATGAGATTTGCACATAATGTTTTAGAAACATTGTAAGAGCAAAGACAGACCCACCAATGCCCGACACCCACTCTTTCATTTCCTGTTTCCCAGGAAACAGGAAAGCTAAATGATTTGCCTTAAGGTTCTCCTTAGATCATACTAATAAAAGAAAATTCAAAGTGCCCAAGAGCTTTTAAAGTTTTCAGTGGAATTGTCTTTCCCTGGAGCAAGCTTTAACAGGCAAAATTATTCTGAAAAGATGACCACTTCATTTAGTTCAAGGGAATGGATTTACAACTCCTCATTTTCTGTCACTGGCTTTTCTAAATTATTCTTTGGGCAATCTAATTACTTCAGAATATCTGTGGATACATCAGGCTAACCCAGTCTTTGAACACTGCCCCAGCACGTTAGGTCCGTGGACAGGCTGCTAAGGAGCTGTGGCTGCCATTTCTCACTTATGTCTAGTAGGATATTGATTTTCCCCCAATCC
This sequence comes from Tolypeutes matacus, assembly GCA_026826555.1. Classification (NCBI taxonomy): domain Eukaryota; kingdom Metazoa; phylum Chordata; class Mammalia; order Cingulata; family Chlamyphoridae; genus Tolypeutes; species Tolypeutes matacus. The sequence continues at coordinate 2,212,134 of JAKSZT010049426.1, read as the reverse complement.
CAGAAGGCTCTCTTGAAAAACCAATACCTCACTAGACAGTGAAGCAGACAGAGATGAAATGGAAGGCCTTGGGAGGGTAGAACTGTCACCCACAAATCTAAGAGTGCTTCAAGGAAGCATCAAGGAAGGCAGAGAACTAGAAAACAGGAGCTGCATAAAATCAATACTGAAAAAAAAGAAGAATCATTGGGAGGGAGAAGGCAAACATGTCATAGCAATGAAACCTATATTGAAACAAGGACGGAATCTTTGCCAGCAGTGAAGGCAAGTAGCAGTAAGTCTTGCCTATTGCTTTTCTTTCAAAAAGTAAAATGCTGGGGTAGCAAGGTCCAGGATAGATCCAGAATCAATCAGACCTGAGTTTAAATCCTATTTTTGATGATTATAAGTAGCGTGACTTCGAACAAGTTACATAAATCCTGAGTACTTTAGTCTCCACATAATAAAATGAGGATAAAACAATCCATAATTTTAAAAGAAACTTATGAATTAAATTACATCATAAACAGGAATGAGTCAAAAAAAGAAATAATAAGAAATAATAAAGAGCTCAGACACCTTCCAGTTAAGGATAACAGACTGGCAGAATGTCTTTATTTCCTTTCCATCCCAAGACTCGGTAAAAACAACTTAAAAGAAACAAAATATTTCAGATAGAACCTCAAGAATTAAGAGAATGAGAAAATGTAGATGAGCATTTAAGAGATTCAATAGATCTTTGGAGATCTGAAAATAATGGAGGAGTAGTCACGGATTTACTAGGGTAGAGATAGCCATGATCTAAATAGTGTAGAGGGAGATATTGACATTAAAAGAGCTAATTCATTTCTTCACAATCCCTAAGAGTCTCAAGACTCACCTGTTGAGGGTGACTGAAAACAAGTAGGCTGGTTAAAAGTCAGAATGGGGAAGAAAAGTTAGAATGGGGAATGTCAATCCTACCCTTCCCCCATTCCACCACATGGAAATCCAGCAGCCAGGCATCTACACCTCAAATAACATTCTGATTTATCCTCTCAATATAAGTAAAGAAAAGAGACTTGAGACTCAAGAGGTACCAATTGGTGTGCATTTGTGTGTGGTGTGGGTTGAAAATAGAGAGTCAACAAAAAGTCCACAAATATGACAGCAGGGTTACCCTTTTCCCACACAGAGAACTGTGGCATCCTCACCTCTAGCAGGACAGTAGAGAGCTCTTCTCTAGAGGAAAGACTTCCAACAACGGACATCTGGTAGTCCTCAGGGACTATCAACCTAAAGTGACACCTATAATCAACAATTAACACAGCAATCAACACAACCATCAATAAGCCTACCTACACACACACAACTCAGTATATGCTTTTAATTGTCTTTCTCCTAAATATGAATGTCCTGCCAAGGATCGTCAGATTGCATGTCACTGCAATTTCCTTGCTGTGCAGAAAGTATCTAGAAAGCTTTCTGGATGAACAGAGTTACATAATGTGGAGTCCTCCTGGGAAATACAGAAGTAAATTGATTTTCGTGCTTTTGTACAGTTCTCTAGGGATAGGAATACCCTTGCAAAGGCTAGGAAAAGAGAATAATATAGTAAAATAATCTTCTGGAAGACTCATTGGCAGAATATTCATCAAACGTTTTAATTCCATCCAATAAACATTGACTGAGTGACCTCCTCTGTGTGCAAGCCACTCTGCTGGTTGGGAACCAGGAGGATTTCACAGCTCAGTGCAGTGACTGAGCCCATAAAGAAACAATTTTAACATAATGTGATAAGGAATAGAAGAGGCTACTTGAGAGTCAGTAACAACTGATGCTGTAGACAAATCCTAAAGGTAAGTAAAGGTAGGAAGCATGTTCCAGGCAGGGGAGCAGCAAGGTGTCAACAGGGGCCTTGTGTAGCATCACAGTAGGGTACACGGGGAGATTTGTGGACAGACCTAGGCCTGGAGAGGCAGGAAAGAGTCTTACTATGGGGGTTTTCTATACTGGGGGACATAGACTTCACAGAGAACAGGAGTTGTCTGTAAGATAGCATGGTCATATGGGGGTCTGGCCTGGACGTCTGGGTAAATGTGGCATCTCCAAGTTAGAAATATTAAGAGGATTATGTTTTTAGAAAAGCTGATTAATTTGGTTTCAGGCATGTTGGGTTTGAGGGGTTGCCTGTGTGAAATCCAGAGGCATATGGAAATTTGAAGCTCAGAAAAAATCATGGCTAGAGATAGAGATCCAGGAGGAAAACTGACTCCAGAAGTTGTAGCTGGTTGTATTTAATCCTTCTTTATTTCTGGAACTAAAGGGGTGGTTTACTAGTGAGGCCTAGAAACCACAACTCAGTTCCAGACCAGCTACACTCAAGCAATACTTTCATTTCAAAGGCCACCAGGCCTCCCCCTGCTTAACTCAGCTTCTGCCACCCCCAGTTTTACATAGGGCTCTGCTTCAAATTAACCTCAAAGTAGGATGAGGCCCCAGGAGCCATCCTTTCTCCTTGAAACTCCAAAATATGGGCACGTAGGTTTCTTTTTTCTTTAAAAGTTTTTTTTAGAAAAACACTTATGATAGGGAGCTGAGAGAGGAGCAACAAAAAGTCCAAACATGGAAAATCCTCCAAAGAGCTAGCGATCCCACCACCCCGGCCTATAACTGCTAACTTCCTTTCTTTGACAGCACTAGGAAGCTCATTTCAGCCTTCTGAACTCTTCTTCTATACTTTAGGGTAGAGTTTAGGCCCCCCTCCCTTCTGTTTCTAGTCTACCTAGAAGAAGGTAATCCCCCAGCTTTGTTTTTCCAGTTTTCACATTTGCAGAAGTGCAATACTCCCATCAGTACACAAAGCCATTCTCAAAGGGGAAGGACACCAAGCAGTGCCTCATGGGGCAGAAGTATGTGGGAATTCCCTGAATTGTGTGTGCAATTTTGCATGCATGTGTTTTTTTTTTAAAGAGACCCACCATTTATTGTGTATTAACAATCTTCCAGGCATTTCACACTCATTGTCTCTGATTCTTACAACAATCCTGTGAAGGATTTTTCAGGGGAAAAGGAGGCTCCATATTATTAAGGGACTTGCGAAAGCCACAAAGCCTTGTGTCAGATGCAAGATTCAGACCTAGATCTTGCTGGTATCAAAGCCCATGCTTTCTACGCTCTGCCAAAGTGCCTCCCTCTCCTTCTCAGAGCTGATATTCCAGATCTCTGCTACACGGTGATCTCAGCACCTGAATTGAGTGGAGGGAAGGACTGCTTTCCTCGTGTCAGAAGGATGCAGTCACTCAAAGAGTTACCCACAGTGTGGCCGTGGCTCTCCAGGCAATGGCCATCCATCAGAAGAGGGGCTGAGCAGCACCGTGGGCTAGCCTGGGGGTGGGAGAAATGAAACCCCTTAAGGAACTCTGTAAGGGCCATAGTGTGGAGAGAGGAGGGGTAGAGGGGCTTGGAAAGTCTGTGGAGTTTCCAAAGGCAGAGCTGGGAGGGAAGGGTATTAGGCAGAAAGAAAAGCATGTGCAAAGAGAAAGAGCAGGGAGTGCTGGAAATGCTCAAAGTTCTGCAACCTGCTGGTCCCTAGCCATTAGCATAAACCCTTTCCACAGTGAATCCTTAACAGGCTATAGAAGCCTGAACCCAAAGATTCAAAGGACACTTATATACCTACTCAATTTTTCTGAAAAATAAGTGCCAACTAAGTAACAGCAACTTGTATCAATTAGTGCCTTTTCTTTAGAGAATTTGGAAAACACTAAGGTAAAGCATGGCATCTGGGGTTTCTCAGACTCAGCACTATTGAAATTTGGGGCCATATAATACTTTCTTGGGAACCCAGGGAGGACGGTGTGTGCTGTGCATTGCAGGATAGAGGCCTTCTACCTACGAGATGCCAATCGAACCCCCACCCCGACCCAGCAGTTGTAACAACTGAAAAGGTTTTCAGACATTGCCAAATATCCCCATGGAGGAAAGGCAAGATCATCTCCCTTCGAGAATCATAATTAAATGACATTAAAATAAGCATCAGAAAACTCTGTCTTGTGTCCTGTACAGCCTGGTCTTCTCTGGTAGAGGCTGAGATCTGTCTGGATCGTGCCTGAGAACAAAGTTTTAAGGCTATTCTCAAGAGGCCCTGGGAGGCAGGGGACATCTGGAAAGTGAAGTGGTTTCACGATGTTTCACTGTTGAAGGCGTCCTACCCCTACTTTTCCTCTATCACACACTGAACACAGACAAAGAGCATCAGCAGCCTTAAACATCGCGTATGGAGGAAATGTCATGGACCAAAGCACCAGAATGAGGAAATGGAAGAAGGCTGGAAATGGCTGGAGGGGTAGTACATGTGAGACAAGATCCCTCCTTGTCACTCCACCTTGTCACACTTCCTAGCAGACCTATTTACTAGTCTGTGTAGGTCTCAGACTTCAAGCTCCTAGAGAGCAGGGCTCCATCTTACTCATCTCTGTATCCCTAGTCCCTGACTTAGCACATATCATTTGCTCAATAAATAGTTACCACGTATATAGTCAGATTGGAAAAGGCTATAAAGAGGTGGCTGGGTGGTGATGTTGTGCGGTCGGTGTATCTGCTTTTTGAAACACCAAATCTACGGCATAACACCTGTGAGAGCTTTAGCTGGTCACCTAATCTCTCTGGTGTAAACTTTAATCTCTTCACCTGAAAAACAGAAATAAAAACAGTACCTATCTTACAAGGTTGTTTTAAGAATGGGCTAATGCATGTAAAATTACTAGTGCGGTGCATGAATGTTAGAAGCTATGGCTGTTATTCTAAGGCAGGGATCGACAAACGTTTCTGTGTCGAGTCAGATGGTAAATATTTCAGGCTTTGCAGGCAATGAGATCAATGTTACAATTACTCAGCTTGCAGTTGGAGAGCAAAAGCAGCCATAGACAATAGGTAAAATGATGAGCATGGCTGTGGGCCAATAAAACTTTATTCACAAGACAGGGGGCCCGTGGGCTGTGGTTTACCAACTCCTGCTCTAAGGCATCTGGACTTGAATCAATAAGAAGTGTAGCCTGCAGAGGGTTGAAATTTTAGTAGCATGCAGTATAGACTACCAGGGGCAGTCTGGAGACGGGCTATTAAATGTGTCCAAGCAGGATACAATAAGGATCTGAACTCTAAAGTAATGCCAATATGAACCATGATAGAGAATGATTTGTGCAATTCCTTCCCTCCTGCACACCAAAATAGGGGTTTTATCCTCTGAGAGTCCATTCCTAGTCTCCTACAGTTTCTTAGTCATAGATAGATCTCAGGTTATCTAGTAAATTATAAGCACAGACCTAGAGAACCTCTGGAGAAATAATTAGCAAAAGATAAAAATAAAAACGCTATTAATTTATACTGCTCCAAAAGCAGATGAGTAACTTGAGCCTGAGACTTTAGTACTCAAACCACTCTCAACTTCGGCAAACAATTTCCATTTTTCATGCAGAACATTAGGAGGCTGTCAGAAGTGATGGTTCAAAAAGTGTATTACAGACTGGTGGTCATTATGTGAAATGATCATAGCTATTAAACACAGGCATCATTTCCCTCAAATGATGCCTTCTAACTCTGCTCTGATTTCAGATTGGGCCCTTTCTTCTATGCCCCTAACTATAACCAGCTCTAATTAGTTCAGCTAAAAATACAGTGTTATATGTCCTGTGGCCAATTAAGTCAGTGAAGGCATATTCTACAAACCCATCCAAACTCTTTGGAGATAGATGCCTAAAAATTGGATTATCTATTTCTCATAGTGAATCCCAACATTTTAAGAATAAGAACAAGAGCCCAATAGTATGCTCTGAATGCAGAAAGATATGCATTGCTCATGGCATAGACCTGGAAACAACAGACACTTAATACAAATTGTATTGAATCAATGAACACATGAGTGACAGTGAAAAATTTCTTTGTGATTAGACATTTGAAAAACGGGAATTTTAAGACATGGCTTACTACTCCATAATTTAAAAATAAAAGGATTGTTTACAATGATGTCCTATACTCAACCCGTTAAAAAATAAATTAGAAGAACTATCTACACATGCACAGATGCAATTTTCTATTCATTTCAAGTTTGTATAAATGCATTATGTTTTCTCACTGCATATTTTCTAGAAACCTGTAAAAAGAAATGATGTGTGATACTATCCCTCAAGTAGCTACAGGAAACCAGACACTTCTTAACTGTTGTATATTTCAGTTTGCAGAGCGATTTAAAAATAAAATAAAATGAGCTCACTAAACTCAATGAAACACATATAAAACTTTCCTTTTGGAAGAGAAATCTAAGCCAGCATTTCCTAAGCATGTTGCACTATTTTGTTGGGTGTTATACATGGCCCAAAACATTTAGGAACTGCTGCATAGAGGAGTCCTCTTTCGGAGAAACTAGTAACAAAGCCATTATTTGCAAGACACGCCATCAGTTTAGAAGGCCAACCTGACTTTGGGTACACTTTGATTCTGAAGTGTTAACATATGAAGGAAGAAAAAGTATATCTTAGCATATAAAACTAGAATAAGGTAGTAGCTATGTAGCTTTAGGAAAGTCACCTAAGCCTCAACTTTTTTTTTCTTTAAAATAATATAGTAATAATGCCTACTATATAAGATCATAATGAGGATTGAATTAGTTCATGCACATAAAAATTTTAGTGCAAAGCTGACACATAGCAGGGAGTAAGAAATGTAGTCATTCATCACAGTCCCCAAATCCTCAAGATTGAGGATTGAACAAACATAGTGGGGGAGTGCAGCTATGGACTAAAGTAGACTTATTATTATTCTAGTAATGGAAGAACTTATAACATTGATATAAAGACAGTGGCCACCAGAGGTTCTGAGGGGAGGGAGAGAAAAGAACAGGTGTTACATGGGCATTTTTGAGACATTGGAATTGTTCTGCACGATATTGCAATGATGGATACAAGCCAGTAAACATTTTGTCAAAACCTATAAAATTGTATGGTACAAAGTGTAAACCATAATGTAAACTATAGACCATGGTTAGTAATAATGCTTCCATATGTATTCGTCAATGTAACAAATGTACCACGCTAATGAAAGATGTTGTTAATGAGGAAAAGTGTGGAGGCTGGAGTATATGGGACTCCCCTATACATACATACATACGTACATACATACATATATATATATATATGTATGTATATATATGTATTTATATACATACATATATATATATTGATTTATTTTTTTATTTTTTGAGGTACTGGGACCAGGGATTGAACCTAGGGCCTCATATGTGGGAGGTCGGTGCTTAACCACTGAACCACATCAGCCCCCCTGTGTTGGTTCCCTCATTTTTTTTTTTTTTTAATTGTGGGTAAAAATCAAAATTTTCACAATACATACCAATATTTGTAAAATGATATATAAATATATATGCATATATGTGCATTTGCTTACAAAAATGTTATTTATATATATATATAAATATATTTTAAGAGGTGCTTAGATTACCTAAAATATTACACGGAACCCACCGGGATTCCCATGTTGCCCACTTTCCACATCTCCCACCACATCCCACACAAACATCTCCCATAAGTGTGACCCACTACCCTCAATGGACTTACACATCCTGGGGCCTTGCCACCAACGATAGATCACAGTTCACATCATAGACAACACTCTCTCCCACACAGTTCTGAATGGTGTGTGCTGATTTAAAATGGCCTATATCCGTTGCCACAATGGTACTCAGGACTACCTCCAAATCCTAAAGAAGCCCCTATATTTCAACTGCACATACCCTGCCTGCCCCAAAAGTGTCAAGTGGCCACTGGCTCCACCTCATTGTTATAATTTCTTCCATTGCTAGAATCACCATATGTGTACAACAGAATACCATCAAGTCCACTCTAGTCCATAGTTCTTCCCCCAATCCTGAGGGGACTGGGATGGTGATGTCCGCTCCACCTCCAAGTGAGAGAGGGCTTATGTCCCATGGATATGGTGGGTGGGATGATCCTGCCTGCAGATGCAGGCCCTCTCCATTCCCTGGGCTGGCCGTTGTTTGCTCACATTTTTTCTTTAGGAGGCACCAGGAACCCAATCAGGGACCTTCCATGTGGGAGGTGGGAGCTCAATTGCTTGAGCCACATTTGCTCCCTCCCCTATATTTTTTATGTAACATTTTTGTAATCCAAAGCTTCTCTAAAAATAAAGGAAAAAAAGATATATTAAAAAAACACAGCCATTATGAATTCTTGAGGTTTAGAGTGCACATTAGAATGTCAGTGGTCCTGACAAGTCTTGCAGTAAGAAAAGCAGTTGAATGTATTTGATCATGTATATTAATCTAGGTTCTTAGTTGCAGAGGCTGATGCTGGCTGGGTAAATATGAGAGTTTGCTCATGGAATATTGTGTAGCTTGCAGAATTATCCAGGAAGCTAGAGAAGCAGGCTTAAGCCTAAGCTTCCAGAAAGAATACCCAAACCCCACAGAGAAGAAGCCTGATATGGAAACTGCTGCCAGCCCCCACAGGGCACTAGATTCTGTAATCTGCAAAGCAACCAGAAACCCAACTTGAATGCAGTGATTCCTGGGGCCAGGAGTGCTGCCTCTGTGTCAAAGACAGGACCCTGCAAACACTGCTGCTCCTCAAAGGTGGAGGTCTGCTCTGCCACTGGAAAAAATGGATTCTGCCCTGGGCCTTCTTCCTCAAGTTTCTCATCTGGAACAGTCTGAACCGTGGAAACTAGGCCATATTCCTCTGTCTTGTGGGAAAAAAAAGAGAAAGAAGAAAATTTCACAGATTCTTCCAGTAGGTGAACTTCCCATGGATGGAAGTTCCCCAATACAGCAAATGTGTTTAAAATAGCTGGAAAGACGAAAAACATGAAAAAGGTCCACTACCCCATGGAACATCTATTCTTCCCCCTAAAAAGCTAATAACTTCTTATAGAGAACTCTACTGGGAATACTCCTTTTCTCAGCAAAAGGGCACAATTCAACAGTTTTCTTTTTAGCTTCAGGGGGAGGGGATGACCTTGAAACTGAGTAGAACTTAAAGTAGGAAGCCTTCTTCCCAGGGTACCCACTCCCATTTTGGGAATGAGGACAATCCTAAAAAGTCACTAAGTAGGATAAAAAGAATGGAGGGAATATGTCAGGATTACAAGGTGAAGTGGAGGAGAGCAAAGGCAAGGGGCACAGCAAGTTCTTTGTGAGAATTTGATTCTTGTCTCCATTACTGGCCAGATAACAACTCACACTATTATTTCCCACCTATTCTTTCATTTTCCAGGTGTCGTATTTCTGAACACAGCTACACCTGGACCATTGTGCTGAAAAGCAGGATAGAGTAGCATGGATAGGGTCAGGGATAGAAACAGACCTGCCTACTAGAGTGCAGCTGTTCCCTGCACTGAGCCAGAGACAGATGGTAAAACCCAGACCAGAAGAGGGTTGGGCTAAGGGAAAAAATAATGGAGATAGCATGTATATTTTTGAGTGTATGCTAGACATAATGCATCCAGAAAACCCACATACATTATCTCATTTAATGCTCACAACAACTCTAGGTGAGGGGGTGTGGTCAAAACACAAAGAGAATGAATCGAAAAAGCAGCAACCAGTGGTGAGTCAGGCAATGGACACCAAGAATGCACCAAGTAAATTGATCAGCAGGTAGCAGGGCCCAGCCACTGAGATGGGTCTGGACAACAGCACTCTAAACTTTAGGGATGCACTAACCAAATAAGGGCAAGGTCCTCATCCGAAAAGGGGCAAGTCTACCAGAGCATATTATAAAACTAGGCTTGGACATAGGATACAAAAAATAGTCATTATTAGAGTTAAGTGACAATGTAGAGTGTAAGATGGAATCGAGCTCCTGATATATATAAGGTGAGGTATATCCCAATTTAGACATGCTCTTAATCTGCATTCCTACTTTAAGTTCATTCCTGCATTCCTGCATTCCTGTGGGTGTGAACCCATTGCAAATGGGACCTCTTGAAGAGGAAGACGTATTATTTAGTTAAGGTGTAGCCCAACTTATAAGCAGCAGAAACCAGAAGCCAGAGCCAGAGAACCATGAAAGTAGCCAGAAGCTGGAAGTCAGGGGAAACCTGAAGAGCAGACACAAAAGTAGAGGTTATTACCACATTATGGAAGGCAGAGATACAAGTCAATGAACCCCAAGGACTGCCAGCAGCCAGCACCAGAATGTTACAGACTTCAGAGAGGAAACAAGTCTTTCCAATAACTTGATTTTGGACTTATTCGAGCCTCAAAGCCATGTGCCAGTCAATAAATTCTTGTTGTTTATGCAGGTCATAAAATTGGGTTCATGGTGGTATTTGTGATGGCAGCTCTGGCAAACCAAGACATAGAGTGTTCATGAGAATTTAAATGACAAACCAGGAAAGAGGGTGTTGCTAATAAATATGCTGGGACAGCAGGCATAAACCAGAAATGTGCTGTGCAAAACGAGACAGATGATCACCCTAATTATATATTACTTGGCCCTAGAAAAATACACAGGTAGAATTCAAGGAAATACAGTTAAAAACAAGAAAAATGTGAAGGTTTAGAACCAAAGAATACCTAACAAAAGAGAGAATGTTTTTCTTTTAACATTGGGAGAGATGGTGTGAAAAACAAAACAAAACACAGAGACACTAGCATACATTTCTTTTTATTTTTTCTCTCTTAATTCATTAGCCATTTGGGGTTTACCACATTTGTTCTGGAGGCTCCCTGAATGAGAATGTGCTCATGGAAATTACACAAGGAGACTGAAAAGCAAAAGGGGAAATTTCCCTCCACAGTGGACTCAGTGGCCAAAGGACTGGCAAACTCTTCTAACACCCCACTGGTGTCACATAGGAGGTGGCCAGGCTGGTGGAGGTGCCCACAGGATTTTTGCAGGATGTGGCCATGAGACAAAGCCAGAAGTCATGGCCTTTGGCTCATTAGAAGTTTCAAAGACATAAAAAAAATAAATAAATAGAAAATCAGATGTTTATCACCAGACTAAATATGACGTTGCTCAAGAGGACTTTAATTGCTAACAGATTCCCTCTTTGGAGAAAAATCCTTATGGGAATTGTTCTCTGATCCCAAAAGTGGTCAGAGAATGAATTTGTAGCTGACCCCAAATGCTGCCACTGTAGCTTCAGGCAGACGGTTTGATCTGAGACCCAGTTTTGTAAATGTTGCAATACTGTATTCAGAAAGTAAGAAGAGTTTTATCAGAGATCGTTAGGAAGACTTTTTGAACAGTTTGACATTCCAGCTTGTGAATACTGCGGCATTGTTCCTAAGTTTTCAAGGTGCTGACTTTTGACATTTCAGGACAAATCTGGCACCAGGAAGTCGTTTTCATGGTTAAGACATTTAGAGGAAAAGCTCCATGGCAGTGTATTTGGAGGGAAAGGAGACGCTGAATGTGGAGTCTACCTATTAGAATGACACGTCCCCTCTTAGTGATATTAGAATTCCAATGGATTTTAGGTTTGTGCAATTCATTTCTCCCCCTGCCCTGCACAAAGCTTCTCCTGAAAGTTTACACTTGCAGGGATTTGGAGGATTCGAAGTCCAATATCCATGTACTGTCGGTCAGCCAGGACTTAAGTTAATGAACATCATGCCCTTAAGCAGGCTGCTTGAGTTTGGCACTGCAGTGGTTAAGGAAGGAATGTCAGAATGAGATGAAAGAAAATGTCCAAAATGTCCTTTGACTGGCAAGTGACTTAAGCTCACTGTTGGGGATTGAGTCATATCCCCACCAAAGGCATGTTCAGGTCCCAACTTCCGGTCCTGTGGGTGTGAATCCACTTGTGAATAGGACCTTTGAAAATATTATTAGTTAAGTGTGCGCAAACTGGATAAGGCTGGGCCTTAAGCCACTATGGCAGAAGTCCTTAGAAGCAAAGGAAATTGGACCCAGAAAGAGAGCCTCGGGGAGCAACCAGATTCTGGAAGTCAATGGAACCCAGAAGAGAAAGAAGATGCTGCCATGTGTATTGCCAGGTGACTGAAAAGCCAAGGAATCCCAATGAATGCTGGCCAGCCAGAAGATGCTGACCCCTGGAGGTAGCAAGCCTTCTAGGCTCTAAAACCATGAGCCAATAAATTCTTGTTGTTAAGCCAACTCATTGTATGGTATTTGTTTTAGCAGCTGGGAAACTAAAACACCTACCCCACAAATTTATAGGCCTCTTACTTTTTTTTTTTTTTTTCCTCTTAGCAATTTTCATTATCCAACACACTAAATATTTTACTTATGCTTTGTTGTGGTTTTTATTGCTATCCATGAAGGCAGGATTCTTTCTGCTTTGTAAATTGTTGCATTCCCAGTGCCTAAAACTCTTGCTTGGCACCTAACAGCTGTCCAAAATATTTGTTGAATGAATGGATGAATGAATAATGGAAGACCCCCACACACCCCCATATAAATGTGGGTCATTCAGGATAGCTTGCTCATGAGATGTAAAGTAACCAATTGAGGCAAGAGGTTCTCCAAAATCCTGCTCTTTCATCCCTGTGTCTGGAGGCTTCTGGACTGGAGAATGTCTCTTTGGAAAGAAAAGAATTTGAAGAACTATCCAGGAGCAATGGAAAGAAATTGATATGTGAGCCAAAGGATAAAGGAAAATAGGGGCATCCACCCACATTTTGGAATTTAAAAAAAAAAAAAAAAGAAAAGTGAGGTAAACATCCAGGAAAGAGAATTAGACTATTAAAAATGTCACGTATTTAAATTTCTGTAACATAATCACACTTGTCAGTTTTACTCCACCTGTCTCCCTATGCAGCGATACATCCTTCAAGCAGACCAACCAAAAAGGCTCAATGACAGCAAAGAAGTAAAAAGTGATGTACTCTGTGTACTGCAGCAACAGAAGACCCTTAAGAAATAGAAGAGAGAGAGTGGACTTTAAAAGGAAGGAAGGGGGAAAGCATATCGGATCACTGGAGCTCAGGAAGGAAGACAAGAACACCAGAAGCTGAGGTGTAAGAACTTCCAAACCTAAGACCAGCTTAGTGACAGCACAAAGAGCAGGCAAGCACGGGGACTCACAGCGAATCGGCTATAACTTAAAGTCCCACCTATGACAGAGAAGGTGGCATTGCCACCTCCTCCCTCGCCATAATCTCCCACTGAAGCAGTTGTTAAATTCTGCTAGTCTTTACACGTTAGTGATACTCTCTAATCATCTCATTCTTTTCAATGCCCATAGCTGCTATCCTCGTTCAAGGCTGCATCATGTTCCCACAGGAGCACGGCCATGACCCTTTCCCTGTCTCCAGATTTACCCCTCTCCAATCTATCTTCCCACATTCCTCAGGGCAGATGGGAACATTCTACTCTCCAGACCTGTTCAAAGCTCCCCTCCAGCCACTTTGAATGGTCTATATTCTAGTTATATTTTCAAATCACATTCTAATGATGTGTACAAATGTTCCCAATAAGGTCTGAGTGTGAATTCCCTAAGTACAGAGGCAAACTCGGAGGCCAGGACTGTCTTATCCATGGCTGAACAAAGAGCACAGTGCCCGTGCTCCCTAACTATATAACATTTGTGCTTCGCAAATACATAAAAGTGGAAAATCATGATATTAAACTGGATGCAGAATACAATCCTAGTAATACAGAATGTATATTTATATGCATGCAGAAAATACCAGAAAAATACTGTAAAATATATGTGGTTATCCCTGTTTATAGTATTTCAAGTTATTTTATTTATCATTTTTATGACCTGCAACATTTACTATGAGATATTTATTTTTTCCTCTGATATTGAGAAGCAAAAATATAGTGTTTAAAAGGCAAAAAGAACAAAACCGTGCACCTGACAAATCAGACAGCAGGGGACATAATGGGAAATATGACATCCTCCTCACACCACACCAGATTCTTTGTCCTCTGGCCCTGCCTCTGCCCCCACCTCCAGCTGTTCTTCTAGAGTTGAGTCAGCAGTGCCAAGCTATGCTATGCTTCTGCCTTTTGTACTTGCCTGATGCCTCTGTTGTAGTTCTATGTTCTTGCCATCTTTCCATTTCAAAGGCAAAGCACAAATTCCTAACATACAGAAACACTTAGTAAATGTCGTTGGAGTAATTTAACTAATACACAAATAAGGCAGGGACTGCTGACTTTGAGGCCCAGCTCTTTCATTTACTGTAAAGTGGGGAAACTAATCATATTTACCTCATAGGGTTATTGTGTGAACTAAAAGAGAACATGCATGCAAAACGTGCCTTGCACAAAATAAGTATTTAATAAATATAAGCAATTGTCAAGGTTATTCCGTAAGGTTGCTTTGCTCTCTTAACTAAAAGCATCTTAAATTGGGGATAATCATTCCTGTCCTGTCCGCTTCTTTGGCTGATCACAAGAACAAATGAGAAAGAAAGAACTGAGAGCAGTTTGGGAACTATAAATCACTAGATAAACACATCATTATCATTCTGAGGGGAGGAGGAGGAGGATGATAATGTGCCATTTTCTTTGCGACTCTTACCCACAATAAGTTTATCCTTTAAAGTCAAATTACCTTTGCTGAGGTTTCAAACCAGCCTACAAAACCATGCTCCTTGCAGAACTGGTCCATCTTGAGCCCATTGTTCAGGAGCACATCTTTCCCCTGGTCACATTTGTTGGCCAACAGAACTGTTGAAACTGGTTTGCCATTAGGAAGAGTTAACTTTGAGTCCAAATCATTTTTCCACTTTGTCACTGCTTCAAATGTGGCTGGCCTAGTGACATCGAAGACAATAAATGCACCCATAGCTTCTCGGTAATAGACCCTCGTCATGTTTCCAAATCTTTCTTGACCTGTCATCAAAAAGAAATACAATAAAAAACTTAATACAATTGTAAATGGAATCATGTATTGGAACTTTGTGAGGCCTCCAGGATGAGCAGATCAGTAGAGTGCTTCTTGATAGTCTTTAAAGAGTGAGCTAACCATACAACAAGGCAGCTTTGTTCTTGATTTTTGAATCCAGGAGGGAATTCATCCATTTAACAAATTGGTATTGAGAAACTTCTGTATTTCATGGAATGCTCTAGACTTGTGCTGTATAATACAGTTTGCATTAGCCACATGTGACTATTTAAATTTACCTTTAAAATTCATTAAAACTTAATAAGGTTAAAAATTCAGGTCCTCAGTTACACTAGCGAGGTACGTTTCAAGTGCTCAATAACCACAAGTGGCTAATGGTTTCATGGCTGAACAGCTCCAATGTAGAACATCTCGATCAGTGCCGTTCTAGACGCTTGGAATAAATGATTAAAACATGAAAATCTCTGCCCTCATGAAGCTTACGTTTTAGTGGGAAGACAAATGATAAGCAGCAAACATAATAAGTTACCAAATTATGTAATATATTAAAAGGGAATTCACAATCTCCTCTAACTAGGGGTAATAAAAGCCAGTATTTATTGTATGTTTATTAACCATCAGAGATGGGATTTCTAAATGGCATAGTTTTTTGGAATTAAAAAAAAATAAATAAAAGCAAGGCTAACATACAATAAAGAGGATCAGACTATTAACAATGGCATTTTTTCTTTTACCAAAAATTTAAGAAATATGACAGGAAGATAAAATAATTATCCCCATTTTCAAATTGAGGCTTAAAGCAGCTATCACTTGCTCAAATAATTCAGATGGTAAGCTTAGAAGCCACAATTCAAAACTGAGCTGTTTGAATCCAGAGCCCATGCTCATTTACCAACACCACAAACTCTTAACTACTAAACCATAGTCTTATGTCTTCTTCCAGGTTTGTGTTCCAGGAGTGCCCCATTTAATTCAATTTGGCAGGCATTTATTTGGACATCTACTGTATCTGTGGCAGTCTCTGGGCTACATGCTAGAAATACAACAGTGAACTTGATCTCTACCCTTAAGTAGCCTCCGATCTAATGATAGTGAATGTCCTCTGTCATAGGGGAAAAAAGATGAAGATAGGCTTTAGAATCAGTTGGAATCACCTGGAATCAGTTTTTCTCTGAAGCTTAATTTTCTTAGTGAATTTTGGCAAACTCCTTAAACACTCTATGCTTCCTCATCTGCAAATGTTAATATGTTCCTCACAGATTTGCCAAGTGGATGAAATGAGTTAACATATGTTAATTGCCAAGCACAGAACCTTAGAAGTAGTTGCTACTTGAATTTCCCTTTGCTTTTCTCAGCATGTTAAAAAATATGAAAAAGAGTATGACTGAGGTTCTGAAATCAGAGATCCAGACCAGAGTTCATGACCAAAAAAATTTCAACTTACTAATAAAAGTGAATAAAACCCTAGTACTTCTAATTCTGTCTTCTGGTGATTGCTGAAGCTAATAGCTAATCAAGACTGGGTTCACATGTTCTCAAACAGAAACCCCTAAAATATGTGGTCATACCAAAGTCTTGACATTTTGATTTGGGATTATATAAGTAAAAACAAAGTTAAGTGTACATTTAACAAGTCACCTTTTCTTAGAAAGAATAAAATGCTGAAACTGGAGTGTATCTAAGAAAATGCAGGCCAACCTAGCTTTAAGAACACTTTGAACTTTACACTCAATTTTGAGCTCAAAGTTTGTGATAGTGAGTTTTAATTCAAGTTTAATTATTTTGTTATATTCACATTGCCCTTAGCAGAGCAGATTGCAAGAGGAGAATGGTCCCTAAGCACTTAGTGAAAACTGATGAAGCTCAAGAGTTCCCCAAACGGGAAACTGACAACCCAGTGTGCTCAAGTATCACGGGAAAGAAAAGCATTTTGTCAGGTTTAGCATGTGATGATCTAAAAAAATTCTTACATAGGTTGTACAACAAAAGCATTTTTTTAAAGGAAATTTCCCACAGTGATCCAGTCAATGGAAGAAAGGAGTAAATACACTTCATGTGACATACGACATACAGATGAACTTCCATTTTTTCCCAAATGAGTTTTAAATTTCCTTTTCTTTTCTTTCTTTCTTTTTTTAATAGAATTAAAATTTCCTTTGATAATGTTCAGGGTAGCCATGACATTTCAGAAAGAGAGGGGAAAAAAGCTCTCTGTGAGCATTCAGGAGTCCAAAAGCCTTTAGGCTTTATAAGGATGTCTTATGATCTCCTTCAGGGAAATAGTCAGATGAAGAGCCAAGTCATGGGTTAGTTGATAATTCTTCTTGTCCAGGTTTTTGTGGTAGAGTAAGGAAGATTTTTACATTTCAAATATATGACAAAGTGTCATTTTAAAAACTATGCAAAAAGCAATGTACAAGTTTACATCTTCAGAGGATTCAAAAAGGAAAGCCTATTTTTATGTTTGTGAATGTGTGTGAGTTTGTGCATGTGTGTGTGTCATATCAGAAACCAGGAGAAAACTGATTTCTAGAAAGAAAAGACCTTTGTATATTGAGGTCACTGGGCCAGCAGAGTTTGAAAGATTGCATATTTGACATTGTATCCAGGGGTCACGCTCAGACTAGGGCATCTTCAGCATTCACATTTTACCCTTTCTTTGTCAACTGACAGCCCTCTCTGCTGTTTCTTATTAAATAATGAGAGCCGCGTGACTCTTAGTGAATGTCTACATATAGGCAAAGTAGAGAGTGGAAGTATGTATCATGAATAATTTATCTTATAAAATAAAATTTAAAAAAGACTATAGCTCAAACACATCCTTTTGCATTAGATAATTCATTCAACAGGCACTTAATGAAGAGCTAATAACAGTCCAAGTGCTGTATTTTGTGCTGCAGATACAAAGACATAAAAACTCCAGTTTTGCCCTAAGGATGCCTGCTCTGAAAATAATCCCATTCATCAAGTAGGGTCCCCATTTCTCTTAGTCTCTGAACACACACTCCAAATCCAGGGTAGATGTATCTCAGGATTCAGCTTCTGAGAGTGTTAAATGACAAAGCAACCGACTGACGCACAAAATTAATACAATGACTGCAGTAGTGATTGGATTAACTCGTGGCAGAAGGCACTGAATTGAAGGGTCAGAAGACATGGGTCTTGATTTTAATCATTAACCAAATGCCACCTTAGAGAAATGTGTTCTCCTCCTGAGACTCAGTTTTCTCATCTGTAAAATGAATTGGTCTGGCTGATCTCTAAGGCCTCTTCCTGCTCTTGTACCTTCTGGCTTTTGATTTACTATTAAATCAACACTTGGCTTTCTGTCCCAACAGTTAGAAAGAGTCTATTTGGGCCATGGACTCCTAACTAAAAAGACACAAAAGCAACACAGCTATCATGTGCATTTTTTAAAATATAATTTTTATTTTTTTTAAAGATATTTAGATTTCACAAATGTTACACAAAAAGTAGTATAGGGATTCCTAAATGCCCCACGCCCCACACTTTCCACACCTTCCCACATAAACAACATCTTTCTTTAGTGTGGCACACGCATTGCAATTGATAAACGCATCCTGGGGCATTGCCACTGAGCATGGACCATAGTTCACATTGTAGTCTATACTCTCTCCCACACAGTTCTGCAGGCTGTGGGAAGATATATAATGGCCTACATCTGTCATTGCAGTGCCATTCAGGACAATTCCTAACGCCCAAAAAACCCCTGCATTACACCTGTCTTTCCCTCCCTCTGCCCCCAGAGCCTCCAGTATCACGTGCATTTTTTAATATTTCACTTGGTAATTAGGACTATTTAGATACTCTCAGTAGATATAGCCAAGCAGTGAATCTTCTATAAATGGTAGGAAGCATGTCAGGTTTTCAATCAAACTAAGAACACTCTTTTCCAGTCTTTCCCTAACCAACTAGCTCTGTGACCCTAGATTAATCACTTTACAATTCTGAGCCTCAGTTTCTTCATTGATAAAATAAAGAATCTGAATTGGATACTCTAGAATAAATTCATTATTGTCTTTGGCAATGCCCTCTGATCAGCCCCCAACTCCCCCCTCACACATAGGCATCCGTTCTCTACATCCTAATTCTCCTGTGTTCCACACTCTGGTTTGTAGCCTTGCCAACCATACTGCCACCCAGCTTGGTACTTTCCATTCTTACCCCCACACCCAAAGTGTCTCTGCAGCCTAATGACTCCTCTTTTAGAATTCACTCTTGACAATGCCCCTGCCTACCCATCCAGTCCAGACCCTCATTGGACCTCACCTGGACCCCTGACAGCTACCTCACTGGGTATCTTGGTGTCTAAGCTCTTGGCACTCTCACCCTCTCTTAGTATAAACTACTCTCAAACAAAGGTCTTCATACCGTTGTCATTCTGACAGCATAAAAAATCACCTGAGGAATTTATTAAATGCCCATTCCTGAGCCACTCTCCTCAGAGATTCAGATTCAGAGATTCAGATTAGGTTGCTCTTGTGTGGGACCTAGGAATCTGCATTTTAAGCACTCTTTAGGTAAAGTTAAAGTCTGACCTGGGCTTGAAACCTCTATTTCTATCAGATTCCACTTTCAAAAAAATAAATCTTACCATGAAGGCCCTTCAATGCCCCTTACATGCTTTAAAAAAAAAGACTTTCATTAACACTACACATAAAGTTGTTTATCATTCGACTCCAATCACCTTTCTAAACTCATCTCCTGTCACTTCCTTCAAAGTGCTCTGTGGCCAAGTCAAAGTGAACTATTGCTTGTTCTTTCTAAAACACATCCTGCATTACTCACCAGATTTCCTTGCCACATATATCTCCATTTCCTCAGCCTTGAATGTCTGCTCCATCTCTCTTCCCACTATGTCCAATTAAATCTTCCATGGTGCCTTAAAATGTCACCACATTTTTGCAGCCTTCCCTGCCTACCAGCTTTAATCAATGACTCCCTCATTCACTGACCAGCAGCGTTTTCTTTAACCTACACCACACACACATATTATGCTGTGGATACATGTCCCAGCCTCCACCATGGCTCTGTAATATTCTGGAGAAGAGGTTGAGAATGTTTTAGTGTGGCAAAACCCATGTTCTCACACTCCATCTTTTGGGCATAGTAAGAGCTCAAAGTACTATGATGCATATAAGCCAAAATTAAGACTCTGTGATCTCTAAAATGCAACATTGACATGTATTCATGAACTAGTGCTGCATATCAATGAATATACTCTGAATTCTACTCTCATTTCCAGTAATAAATCCATAGATGTTCACCAATGGAGAAAATTAACATTATTCTAAGGAGGTTATATGCATATTTTTGCAGCAAAAAGTTTCAAACTAGAAAGTTTATGTTTTTGCAATCATTCTCATCTTCCTAAGAAAGAATCCCATGGAATCAATACACTATACTCCAAATAATATATATTTCGCTAATAGCACAATCAGTAGACCCAAATGTGTCACCAAGATAATCTCTTTACTTCCAGAGAGTGACACTAAGGCCAAAAGTAAACATGGACCTTGCACAAGGACCTGGAAAAAACCTATCTAATCATGCTGCTGATCAAACAATGTAAGCTGATTTTGAAGGCTCTGGGGAACCCTCTGAGATGGACCAATGTCAGGCCAAACATCCTGGTAAGCAAGGTTTTCTCCAGGCTTTAAGAGCTCACCTGTGGTTCTCAAATGCTTTCATCTCCTCTATCCAATACTCTGCCCCCCAAAACCAATGAGAGAAATGTGTAAATTGATCACCATTTTTCCAACTTGCTTAGGCTTATATCTTAGCTAAAACCCTGTGTAATAGTCTACAAAGTTATAAGCTGACCATGACCAGAACCAAGTGGCCAGCACTGCGCTCTGTATACAGTGAGTGTCCAATAAGGTCTCCTTGCAGAGCAAAGGAATAACCCCAAGTCCCTACCCCAATCCCAGAGGATATATGCAGGATGACCAGGTACTTAAGAGTCTTCTGCTGTCACATCTGTTGCATTCCTCTCTTTCTTTCTACTCCCACCAAAATCACTCTAGTTAAAGACTTTCTCATTTCATCACATTCTGTCATTCACTTAACAAAAAAATGTTGTGTGCCTATTATTTTTCAAGCACTGTTCTAGCCACTAGGAAAAAAAAGATTTAAAAAATCCTTGCCCTCATTAAGCTAACATTCTAATGGCTCTCCATTATTCAAACAGTATAAATAAGTAACATATGTACAATACTATGCTAATGGGTGAAATGTGCAATGGAGTAAAATAAAGCAGGAAAAGAGAATAGGGCAACTTGGGGTGGAGGAGTGAAGGCAAATTACAGAGTAGATAGTGAACACCAGACCTCACTGAGAAGGTCTCATTTGAGCAAAGACCAAAAAGAGGTAAAGGGGTAAGCCATATAGCTATTTAAAGGAAGAGGGTTGCAAACCGAGGGAATAGGAAACGCAGAGGTCCTGAGGCACAAATGTGCTTGGGGGAAGTGGATGTGGCTCAACCAGTTGGGCGCCTGCCTACCACATGGGAGGTCCCAGGTTCAGGTCCTGGTGTCTCCTAAAGAAGACAAGCAGACACCGCCCTTGCCGCAATGAGCAGATGCCTAAATGGGCATGTGCCACAAGCCAGCAGACACCACAGTCCACAGGGAATGGATGTGGTACTTGCCTCTCATGTTGGAGGTCCCAGGTTCAGTTCCTGGTGCCCCCTGGAGAAGGCAAGCAAATAATGAGCAGACCGACAGACAAGAGAACCATCAGGGGATGGGGAGAGGTGATTAATACAAAAATAAAGTAAATAAATAAATCTTTTTTAAAAAATGTGCCTGGAATGTTTGGAGAACAGGAGAATGGGATGACTGGAGAGAACTTTGCAAGGGGAGAGCATGTAGATTAAGACAGAGAGATGACTATCAGTGACTTTGGTGTCATTATACAGACATTGTTTTTTATTCTGGGTGAGAGAGGAAGGTACTGCAAGGTTCTGAGCAGATAAGAAACATGAACTGGCAGGAATAAATGGCTAACTATGGCCACTGCACTGAGAACTGACTTACAGGAGTCAAAGTTGGGAGCTGGGTGACCCTTTAGGAAGCTATTGCAATAATTCAGCAAGAGATAATAATGATTTGAAGCAATGTGGTAGTAATGAAGATGGTAAAGACTGGTTGGCTTCTGCGTGTATTTGGAAATAGAGTAGACAAATGGGACACAGAGCATGAGATGATTCAAGTGTGACTCTTGGACATTTAGTCGGAAAAATTGAAAATTTGGAATAGCCATTAGCTGAAACTGAGATGACTTGGAGAGGTGCAGGTTTTGGGGAGTTGATCAGGATTTCTGACATGTTAAGTTTGAAATGCCTTTTAGGCAGATATGTTGAACAGGCAGTTGGGTAAATGAGTTTGACATTACAGGAAGAGGTCAGGTACCTTAATTTCTGCACATCTCTGCCAGATTCACCTCCTCAAAGCACTGTTTTCACCTTATCACTTCCTTAATTAAACACTTTCAGAGCTCCAGTACTGCTTCAAAAACCCTTAGTTGGGCTGCTAACATGTTATGTGGCCCATCCAGGATTTGAAAACAACTTAAACTACTTTCTAACAGCTATAAATTGGAATATTTCTCATAAATATACAGATATGGGATATCTTGAAAACTTAGAACATTCAGACTCCTGGCTCCATATTATGGGAATAATGTCATGTCCAGGAGTTACTTCATTGAGCTGACCAGTACCAAACTCCCAATCCTAAAAACAACAACAACAAAAAAAACCTGTCCAGATATTATTGCTTTCACATTGCCGTGTACCACAAAAACACTGCTTTAAATTCAAATTTATGTATTTATATCAATTTTATAAAAATAATTTTAACAAAAAATTGAGAATTCAATGAAACCAATAAAATTTCATTTAAAAAGTAATCATGGTTATTTATTTGTCTTTCGTATCTAAGTCTCTTGTTAAAATTTTCCTAGGATTCCCATGTTTATTTCTTTGCACTGAAAATAATCTTTCATGCATTTTGGCTTGATCCAATACATATCCATTTAGCTGCATGAGATACTTGATAGAGAAAGAAAAGGGAGTAAGGGTTGTAAGGAAGCTCTGGTCCCATTTCCTAGGGAAATAATAAGCAGTAGCTTGAGTGGTCCAAAATTAGGAACAGATATTTTTAGAGAGGATATTAAAAGAAGAACAAAAGTTTGCTGGGCTGAGAAAAGAGTTCGGTCATCTTACCTCTAGGCTCTTGTGGGATTTTTGAGTTTGCACACCTTGGCCTATAAGTTCAAGGTCAAATCTTCAGACAGAGCCCAAGCTCCTGCTCAGCACTATGACTTGCTGGGTTCTGCTACGTTCTGCTCCTTGCTTTCACTCACACTCAGTCCAGGTTGCTCCCATTGCCACTGGAACAAATCATTACTCTCCATTTAACCAGATTCTACCCCTTCCTCAAGGTCCTTCACAAACTCCACCTTCTTGGAGCCTCTTCTGACTACTTGCCTATATGCACATCTCTTCCCTCCTCTGTTTCCACTGACTGTCACTGGGGCCATCTAATCAGGCTCTGTCTTGTACTGCTTTTTACATGCTTCAAACCTCTGCAGACTGTCTCCCTAATTACATTTTCAACTCCTGGAGCCTACTGCTGAACTACTCAATTACTGCCCTTTTATATCTCACTGCATGCTGCCCTCTAAGAGGCTCTTGGCATATGCTCACAATGGACTTGCAGAATAGAATGGAAGTGATAAAACAAGTACTCTTTACATAATGAAGTAACAATGAATATTGATTTCTTATTTTTAAGGGGGAACCTCAGTAGGTAAAGAATGGGCTGCACATGTGCCAGCTGTGCCTGGAAACTCGGTGGAGCTGCAACTCCTACTCTATAGCTCAATGGACTCACCCAAGTCACCTGGTGAGGAGACGATGATGGACAACGGCCATCCCAGGGAATGGAGAGAGCCTGCAGCTGCAGGCAGGATAATCCCATCCACCGTATCCATGGGATATAAGCCCCCTCTCACTTGGAGGTGGAGTGGACATCACCAACCCAAACTCCTCATAATTGGGGGAAGAGCTATGGACTAGAGTGGACTTAATGGTATTCTGTTGTAGACATATTGCGATTCAAGCAATGGAAGAAATTACAACAGTGAGGTGCAGCCAGTGGCCACTAGATGCTTTCGGGGCAGGGAAGGGAAAAGCAGTTGTAATACAGGGGCTTTTTCAGGACTTGGGAATTATCCTGAGTGACATTACAATGACAGATATAGGCCATTTTACATCAGCATATAACATACAGAACTGTGTGGGAGAGAGTGTGGTCTATAATGTGAACTATGGTCCATGCTTAGTGGCAAAGCCCCAGGATGTGTATATCCATTGCAGGTGATGTGCCACACTAATGAAAGATGTTTATGTGGGTTGTTATGGGAGGTGTGGGAGCTGGAGAACATGGGAATCCCTGTAATTTTTGTGTAACATTTATGTAATCTAAACATCTTTTAAAATATTTTTTAAAAAAACTATAATATTGTGCGGTGCAAAATGTAAACTATAATGTAAACTCTAGACATGGTTAGTAGCAATGCTTCAATATGTGTTCATCAATTGTAACAAAGGTACCACACTTATGAAAGATGTTGCTAATGTGGGAAAGTGTGGGAGAGGGAGGGGGTGGGGTATATGGGAATTCCTTATATTTTCTATGTAACTTTTATATAATCTAAAACTTCTTTAAAAATAAAGGGAAAAAAAAAAGAGTGAGCTACGTAAAGGAATATCTCTGATCCAACTCATTTATTTTCTCTGCCTACTAAACTCCTGCTCATTCAAATGATCCATTTTGAAAATATCCATCCCCAATCCAGAACCACTCAAATTCTTCTCCCAATTTCCTTAGTATCTCCTAAAACAACATCATCTCAGTGCTGGTTGAAATTTCTTATAGGTAAAACTTACTTCTATTCAAAAAGATGGCAAAGTTGGATGAGGTGTATTGAATTTAGTTAAAGTGTGCAAGATACTACTATGACATAAAAACTAATAATGTGTTTCTTGGGTGTCCATAAACAATAACTTTATAATAAGGAAAGTTGAATGGATTACAGTGATCTATTTTTAAATTAAATTTCAAAAATATTCTCATTGAATCAGAATTACATTTAAATTGTACTGCAGTGTATAGGGGCATGAAAATGAGTGCTGGTACAATTTTCCAGCACATTTTTGTCAGAATTGTTTAGACTGAGGCCTAATGCTACTTAACTCAAATAAAGCAACACATTTGGATGGAAAAACAAGATGATATGGCATCACTGTGTCCAAAGGTAGATGGCAGATGGGAATGAAACCAACTCACAGATGAGAGGCTGTCATGAATGAACATGAGAATGCATTTCTCACGCTTTTAATTAAACCAATAAGCAACCAAACTGATAACACTCACTGAGTCAAAGTGTGTATAAGTTCCAATATAGTAAATTAAAAGCTGTCTTTGAATTACTTACCATTTGCCTCAACTCCTCAAGTATACTTTCAAAATGTTTAGAGATAACTCATAAGAGACCCTGAACTTTGGGTTTCACTCCTAAAGAATTTCCAAATTCTTCTTGAGCACTAATTCTCCAAACATGTGCCAAAACAGGGCCTCAGTAGAATAGTTTAAAACTTCAAGGCAAATACAGCGGTATTCAGCATCAGTCAGACACCACAGAACTACTAGCTTGAGGTAGTTCAAAGTTTTAACATTAGATCGTGCTGCATTCCTTTTGATGCCATCTTATCTTTGCAAAACTGGGGCTCTGGCAGTTTGTGTCATAAAAAGCAAGGATCATGTGACTATCAATGTGAAACGGGAAATGTGGGTGGTTGTGCCCACTGGGTTCAAAGTTTGAGATGCTGTTCAGTGCTTCAAAGTCATACACATGTCCTTAGTTAGGAGTTGTTATTTAAAATGAAATAAAAATAGTTTCTTTTAATGTATACATTCTGTTGTTTTTCAAGCAGCTATTAACATGTTAGGGCATAAATGCAGAGTAAGTTGTTTGGTCTTAAATTTACTTACTAAACAGAACTGTAGGTATTTCTTTTGTACTAGAGACACCTTGGTAAAATTACTTTGACATTAAGGGTGCCATGGACCGAGGAAGTTTGGGAACCTTAATCTAGAGTATTGTTTTCTTTGAGTTTAAAACATGCAAACATACACATACATACCCTTCTACCCCATATAGGATTTAATTTGTATTCTGATACCATCAAGCAACACAGCTACTCTCAGCTTTAATTCTCAAAGTACAGACTTGTGTCCCCCAGGCACTGTGGTTTTCCTGGCTTAAAAGAGTGTATGAAGATGAGAATGAATAAGCAAAACAAACCACATGATCTTAGCAGTGATGTGTGCAAAGAATTCAGCTCATTCAATTCCTTTTTTTTTTTTTTAACTTTATTTCAACTTCAAAAAATAAAATAACAAAAGGCAATTTAACTAATTATGGAGGCATTACTTAAAAAATCCTGTCCAGACACATTTATCTTGTTTAATCTTAAAACCAAACTCAACTGTTTCTCCAGTGTTCAGAAAGATGAATAAATGAGCACAGATTGGTTAAATGATGTAATGGTTAGGCTAATGTGTCAACTCGGCCAGGTAATTGTGTCCAGGTGTTTGGTCCGGCAAGCACTGGGCTAATTGTAATACAAGAGCATTTATGGACTTCAATCACCAGTGACTTTACTGTGTGCGTGGCTGATTACATCTGCATCAATCAGGGAGACTGCATCAGCAATGAATGACACTTTTATCCAATCAGTTGAATGCCTTAAAAGGGGAAGTGATTTCAACATTCAGAGAGAATTTCCCAGCTCGTCTTTGGATGGCCAACTTCTCCCAGAAACTCATCAAGGACTTTCATCGGACTTTCATCGGAGCCCCTGGTATGCAGCCTGCCTGCGGAACCTGGACTTGTGCATCCCCATGGTCGCGTGAGAGACTCTTATAAAATCACATATGATTGACATATATCTCCTGTTCCTGTTCATTCTGTTTCCCAAGAGAACCCTGACTGATACAAATGACATGACCAAGGTCTCCTTATTAATGAAGAAAAAAAATTTTTTAAATGCTTGATCATATTCATATCTCATAAAACCAAATCCCATATTCTTTTTTTTTAACCTTTAGCATTGATATAGTAACTTCTTTGCCTTTGCTACAAAATATTGCAATATTACTGTTAACAATAGTCTATAAGCTACATTAGTTCTATTTTCCCATGTATCATCATATTCTTAACATCTCATAATAGGAGAACATTATTCTATTTGTTTTATTAACCACAATCCTCATCTACCACCCGAATCACTATATTATACAGCCCCAAGATTATCCTCGCTGTCTTTCAATTAACATTAACCTCACTAGACTACCCCTTTGAGCCACAATTATCTTTCTAAATCAGCAGTGTTAGTTATACTCATTATAGTGTGTTTCCATCAACTCTATCCATTTCCACATATTTACAATCGACCTTATTAAATTCTTAGTTCTAGCCCAAAGTGTAAGGTTCAAAAAATTAAAAAATTACTTCCTTATAGTATATAATATATACTATAAAGGAATGTAAACAATCTAGAAACTGTGAAAATGAATGCACTGTTTATCATGCATTAGGAAGTAGTAGAATAGAGTAGTTAGAAAATGGGATCTGTGGCTATTCAAACTTTAGTTTGTATCCCATATCTGAGCCCCTACCCACTCTATGTAACTTTTGAAGTTTTGCTTGTTTGTTTGCTTGTTAATATGTTTGTTATCCTCTTTAAACATAGTTCTCTTACCTCTAAAGTGGGGTTAATAACAGTTCCTACCAGATAAGGTCATTATGAGCAGTGAATGAAACTATACATATAAATACTTAGCACCATGTGTGACACATAGTAAGACCCATACATGGTGACTATTAATAACACATTATATTGTAGGGGGGAAAGTCCTCCCAACAAGCAATTTAAATCAGTTTGTTTTAAATTCCACCCTATTAATTAGATTGCAATTTGCTTGACTCTCTCACACTCTAGAAACTTTCATTGTCTGCATTACACTGATTAAGTACACAAGAAACTGTGTTTTTCATCGTTCTTCTTGAAAGCGTAGTTTTATGCAAGTAATCAAAAGTTAAATCCAAATATAAATAATGAAGAATGGGGGTTAAATGATGCATCGAGATAACATAAA
This sequence comes from Tolypeutes matacus, assembly GCA_026826555.1. Lineage (NCBI taxonomy): Eukaryota > Metazoa > Chordata > Mammalia > Cingulata > Chlamyphoridae > Tolypeutes > Tolypeutes matacus. The sequence goes on along the minus strand of JAKSZT010049426.1, from coordinate 2,184,064 downwards.
TTACAAAAGGTAGAATCTCAGAGCAAAAAAAAAAAATCAGGAAAATTATTCTGATTTCTCTGAAACATTGGAAGCTGTTGACTACCCTCTTCTTAAATTTTCTTGCCCTGGCTTCCAGAAACCTGCCCTTACTTGGTTCTCCTCCTACATGGTGACTTCTCCATCTCTATTTCCTTGCTGACCCCAACCTCATTTCATTAAATTTTTAAACAAACAACTCATCCCAAGGCCTTCAAGAAATCATGAAGGATATCTGGACATGTACAAAATAACTCTGATACAATGCTTATAAGGAGAAAGACTACAAGGGGCATAAAGGGAAATTGCAGGGATGTGGTGGGAGGTGTGGGAGGTGGGCAACATGGGAATCCCAGTGGGTTCCGTGTAATATTTTGGGTTATCTAAGCACCTCTTAAAATATATGTATATATATATATATAAATCACATTTTTGTAAGCAAATACACATATATGCATATATATTTATATATCATTTTGCAAATGTTTGTATGTATTGTGAGAACTTTGATTTTTACCCACAATAAAAATAAATTAAAAAAAAAAAAAAAAAAAAAAAAGGGAAATTGCTACAGGATTTGAGGGAGGAAGAAACTAGTACCAGCAGGAGAGAATTAGGGAAGGTTCTGTAGAGGAGTTGCCACTTCAGATGGGTCTTAAATGAGAGATAAAATGTGCATATGTGGAAATAAAGGAATGGGCATATGATCCAGTGGGCTGAAAGCAGCAAAAGCACAGATGCAATAAACATGGGGGATGTACAGGGAATGGGAAGGAGTTTGGTTTGGTCAAATTTTAAGCCTCATAATGGAGGGCGGCAGGAAATAACATTAGATATGTTACTTAAAGACAGACTTTGGGTATCTTTAATGCTATGTCTTCAGCCTCTCTTCCCCATTGCATGAACTCCCACAGTGCCTGGTGCCTACCCAGTTCAATTATGTTTGTGCCCTGGTGCAAAAGGCAGCCCTGAATTACCTACTTTTCAAAAAATAAGTGTTTAATTCTTCCACATTCATCAGTGAAAGAACAGAGATGAGATATGGTTCCAGTTTTGCCATAAACTATCTCCATGGGCCTCAGAAACTCATGCCCCTTTGCTCAGGATCACAGCTCCCTCATCTGTAAAATAAGGGGTTTGGTTTAGTGAGTCCTCAAGGTCACTTTTAACTCTGAGATAATTACCTTTCAAGAAGTTATTACTTCAGCCAAAGTATCAAAAAATCACAACGAAGAGGCAGTTTTACCATTTGACCTCCAAATGAAAGTCACATCATTCCAAATCATTGAGACTTTGTAGCTTTTAATAATTATCTTTAGGGCCACTCCTAAGGTTTGATGGTGGGAAAAGAGGGGAAACCACTATAAGAAAAATGTTTACCATATTTCTCAATTCTAAAATGTATGTATTTTTACATTTTAATGGTTCTAAAATAATGGGAGTCTTAAATCACATTTGAGTTATTAAATTGTTTTTCTTCTATTTTCTTGAAGAAAATTTTAAATCGATGATACATCTTAGAATCAAAGCAACGCTGGATAATTGAGTGAATGGATTTCACTGAACAAATATCTATTGAGCAACTAGTATGTGGTCAAGCTCTGTGCTATTACCCATGGATACTTTTTTGGGGGAAAAGACATTTCAGTGTAGCAAAAGAGGGCTTTTAAGTTGGGGTTCACATGGAATATCATGGGAGTGGAGAACCAGTGTCACCCCCAGTCACATGGAGCCAATAGACACTTTCTGGAGAAGATGGCATGGGTTGAGCGATGAAGGACACATAAGAGTTATCTAGGTAAAGAAGAGAAAAGTGCACCCAGAAGGAATCATGCAAGCTTCAGTGTACGGGGGCAGCTACATCATTTGAAGCCACTGTAAGATATCTGGAATGGTTAAGAATCATAGGGGGCAACGATGACACTTGGAATAGATGATAGAAGCCTGATCTTGAAGGATCTAAACTTTCATACTAAAAAGTGTAGGCTTTAATTCTTAAACTGACATGGAGCCACTGAAGGATATTAACCTGGAGAACATCACCATGCTGAGGGGTGTTGCCATAGCTGTACTGTGGATTACGGACTGATGGGCAGGGAAGTTGGAGGAAGGGTTGAGCATTAGGCTCTTTGAAAGGAGGGATAAGATAAGCGGTATTCTACAAGATAGAAAAGATAGGATTTGAGTAATTCTTGAGTGTGGGAAACAAAATGGGGAGAATGGTGAAAGTTAAAACCTGAGTTATTTCCAAAGAGTAATTTTAAATCATATAACTTCTCAGCCAAGTCCCAAGCAGCCCAAGAAGTCATTGGAACTCAGAAATTTAGAGCTCCAGGCTACAGTCCTAGACTTAACATTGCAGAATAGAAGGAGATCACGCTAGTACACTAATCTAGAAGATGAGGACCTTCACTTGATGGAGTAAACCTGATTCCAGCCCGAAGCAGTGGGGCCTCCATAGCCCTCTGGGAATGCCCATCCCAGAAGCCAGAAATAAAAGAAATAAAAAGGGAGGTCAGCAGTTTGAAAGCTTTGAAGGATCCAGAAGAGGGGGAGAAAGGGCTTGGAGCCTACCACAGACAACTACCTCAAACAGTTATCAAGTGAGTGACAACTTTAGTATGGAAAATCAATCCCAGTGACCATGTAACACCAAAACACTTTTACTGAGCAACTACAAATTCCTAGGCATCATGTTCTCCTTAAGCATGCTCCAGCTTCCTCAACTATAATAATGGGACAAGATATACTTGCCAGAATTATTGTGGCGTTTAAACTGCAAATACTACTTATAAATGTAAGTAATTATCACCATTCTTACCCTTACCCTTTGTGTTAGCATATAATGTCCTTCCCTGGTTTGTCTACGGTATCTCTTTCACCACCTCCCTCCTCATACCTTGTAATTTGCAGCTATGCAGATTATCCATAGTCTGAACTCATTGTGTCTCCTCACCTCCATGACACAGCTAGGGGAGGTTCCCTTGTTTACTTTCTTCTAGCACACTATACATCTCCCACAGAGTACTTATCAACACAGTAGTTAAATAATTATCTCCACGATTATTTTTTAAGTATCTTATACCTCACCAGATGATAAGATACCAGAAGAGCAAAGACTAACCCAGGGGAGCAGATGTGGCTCAAGTGGTTGAGCCTACCTAAAAACAAAAACAAACAACAAGCAAACAAATGAAAAAACCAACTCAGAGGGTTCAGTGGTTGAGTGCTGGCTTCCCACGTATGAGGTCCCAGGCTCAGTTCCTGATCCTGGTACCTCAAAAAAAAAAAAAAAAAAAAGACTAAACCATATTTTTGACTCCTAATCCCTCTGCTTATCAAGTAAATGAATAAATTTCCCTAAATAAGATTTTACACCTCTCAAATCCCTAAATCTTAGAACTAATTTTTGAATAAAATGCAGTAAAATGAAACAAAAGACAAAATAAATACCACTTCACCCTCAGTTGGGAGTTACTGTGTTCCTGTCAACAAAGGCACCATGAGATGGGTCTTGAGTTTCCTCTTGACCTGGAAAGGCTTCAAGGATTCCAGTTTTTTGGTTTTTTTTTTTTTTTTTTTTTTTTTTGCTTACTTGGACTCAACTCACAAACTCCTCCCTCAATAGCTCTAAGTCTCAGGACCTGCCATTCTCTAACAATCCACCTTCCCATCAGCTCTTGCATTGTCTCATCATGATCTGTATACTCTTAGTCCATGGGGTAGGGGATGGACACCAAAGATGTTTTGGGAAGATAAACCTGGCCCTGGTCCACATGAGAATTGGACTACGAGACTAGGAGTTAGGTAGCTAAGATAGTAGAACAGGGAAGTCATGGTAGTGCTGTCCCTGGTCTACTGCAGTGGCAGGAAAAGCCTGCTGAGTTGGAAATCAGTGGTATGTGAGGGTCAAAGGAAAAGGAGAAAAGAAGGCAGAGGTTTCAAGTTTAAGTGACTAGGAGAAAGGTAGCATAGTTACACAAACTAAGATTCCAGGATGCCTAGTTTAGAAAGATGTCTAGTTTAGACTTACGAATACCATTATTTACTAGTTATCATTAAGTGGTATGATTGTGGGTATTTTCTGTTTGTGGTTTTTTTTTTCTTTTGTATTTTCCAATTTTTCTACATGGAGCATATATTGCTTTATTAATAGAAGAAGACAATAATCCTATTTTTAAAAAAGATTTATTTATTTTAATTATTTTAATTCCCCCTGCCCCGAGATGGCATCCTAGTCTGTCTGCTCGTTGTCTGCTCACTTTGCCTGCTCGGTGTGTCTGCTCGTCTTCTTTAGGAGGCACCAGGAACCGAATCCAGGACCTCCCATGTGGGAGGCAGGCACCCAATTGCTTGACTATCCGCTCCCCCAATAATCCTATCTTAATGCAAATTTTTCTGAAGGCATATGGATCTTGTGGGATATGTGAGATATCCTAAAGGAGATGTCCAGCAGGGTCTGAAGTTCAAAAGAAGTCAAGATATAGGCACAGTTTTGGAATCATCAGCATGGAATGTAAAACCATGGAATAAAGAATGAGATTCCCCAAAAGGAGGTGGAATTTAAAAGGGCCAGAGGATGGACTTTCGTCTCAAGTTATGCAGCCCTGGAATCATTCACAGGGACTAAGTGGTGTTAGGTGAGAGCATCACCGAATGCAGCTGAGCGGCATTGTCCAACCTGCCCGTGTTTAGTCTCAGAGAGTGGAAGGATATTGTGTGGAGAGGGGGCCCTACTGTACCACCAGAGTACTTCAAGGTTTCCTCCATCATTATACTCTGCTAATTGTTACAGTGATTTGCTTAAGTCATCACCTCTGCTAAACTGTGAACTTCTCGGCAGATCAAGCATTATTCAATCCGGTATGCCTTTTTGTTTTCCCCTCACCTAGCCCAATGCATACACCAGGCATTTAACATACATTTACACAATGAATCAACCACACCTGTCAGAGCTACTCCTCCCCACTCCATCCATTCTCTCAAATGACTTGGCTTTTCTTTGCAAGCTGCTACCTGCACTCCTGTCAGAATTAGTCCTCTAAAGCTTAGATGATAAGACATGCCCACGTGCCTGTTGCCCACCCGTGTGTGACAGATCCAAACTCTCACGATAGCCCGGCAAGACACCCTGCAGTGCTTTTCCCACACATTCCTGCCCTTACTTTGAAAGTTCACCATTTTTGCATTTGTGCACATTATTTACCTGGAAGTACCTAGCATGTTATTCTGCATGGTGTTTAAAAAATCTGTAATTAGCAAGGCAATACCCTGCCCAGCAGAGAGCGGCCCAGTCTTGACATGCAATTTTTCTCTTGTTAGCTCTACATACTGGTTGCTCAATTTAGCTCTTTCTACATTTCTAGACCAATTCACCTTAACATTTAAGACCTCGAGTCTTATAAAACTCTATGGAGAATTACAGTTTTAGAACTAGGTACTGAAAAGATGATTAAGTCCAAACTCTTGGTTCCACTGAAGTTCATAACCTAGGAGGAAGCATGTTACAAACAACACACCACTGTGACCACACAACCACTGTGGTGTGGGGCATCAGCTGCCCTCAGGGCCCTGCCTCTAGGCTGGGCTTCCCTGCACCCTGTCACTCTGCTTGTTGGATAGTTAATGTACCACTACTGCATCCTAGTCACATGGCTTACCTATACATTAGATGTGCCCTGCGTGGAAATATTTTCCTTACAAATTGGATCTTGTTTAAATGTTTAGAGGCATTTGTTGATTAGTAGAGCATGGCAATGAATCTTTTACATGGTGAAGTCGCACTGTTTAAATTGTTTAATTCCAAATTAATTTTTTTTCTACTATGCTTATTAAATCCAGAGTTGGCTCTGTCTCTGCTACTTGCTAGCTCTTGTGACCTTGGACAAGTCCCTCACCTCTCTGATTCTTGATCTTCTCTAATGTAAAATGGTTGGAAAACCATTTGCTTTCTGTATAACCTCAGTGATGCTTGAGAAGATCAAGCAGGAAAATGTATGTGAAAATAGTTTGTAATAATAGCAATTAAAATGACAAAGGTGATCACTGACATTTATTCAGCAGTTATTATGTGCCAGGCACAGCTTCACAAAGATGTATTCGTTTAATTCTTTTAACAACTCTAAGACATGGGTCATGGTATTATTCCCATTTTACAGATAGGAAACCAAGGCAGAGAGGTTACACAACTCACATAAGTCACAAGACTGGTAAATAAAGAATAAGCTGGTGCATACTGCCTACACCATGGGCACAGTGAAAATAACAGATATTAGAGCTGATAGAGAACTGTAAGAGATAAGATAGTCCAAATGTGTGACACCACAGGGAAAGAGAGCATTTTCCATTTAATAGCTGGGACAACTGGGGTCCAGTAGGTTTCAAGGCTTGTCCTATACCAAACAGGACTTGAAATATTCTATTTTTAAATTGAGGGAGGCAGTAGAGCAAAGCAGTTAGGAACCCACAACTGCCAACTTTTATATTGCCAGCACTACCACTTTACCAGCTATTTTACTGGGAAATGAAAGAGTAAATGTGCCGGGATGATTGTAACAATAATAACAATAATTGCACAAGAAATGCTTAGCTACTAATGCTATGACTGTCTCAATTCCTGCAGCCAGGTCCCAAGGCCCAACAAGAGTTTTAGACAAAGTTGTATAGTCCCCTTTGTATATTTTTACAGAGGAATTATAATTCAGTTGTACAGAATTACAGTCCCTGAATATGTAGGTTAAGAGGGAAGGAGAGTCTGAAGTATGAATTTATGGGTTACTTTTTCCCTGATAAATCTATAAAAGGAAAAAGAAAAGCCTATAAATGTACATCGTAACTAAGAATCGATTTTTCAGAAATAGGTTTTCATTCCATTTCCTTCCCCTGTTTCTGCATAATCCTACTTAGTAATAGCCAAATCCCAGTTAGAAATAGGAAAAGCAAGACTAACCCTCTACTAAAGAGTCAAGGCCTTTATGGCAGAAGAGGGCAGAACCCCTTCTTTTGCCCTTGCCAACTTGCACCAAGCACTCACAGGTCTGTGGTCTTAAAGGGCAAGGCTGAATGCCAAGGCAGACAGAACTGGGTCAAATCTGGTTCTTCCACCTTTTAGCTGGGTGGCCTTGGGCAAAGTTACTTAATTTCTCTGACTCTATCAAAGGCTTCTAAACTCAGAGCTGACCCAGCTGCAGTGGAATCACTGGCAACCAGGGCAATTGCCCTTCCCTATAGAATTTGTAGACTCCATCACCTGGGTTTCAAGGCCTACCTCACAGGCCACTAAAAGATATTTTTTGGAGTCTTTCAGGATCAGACTGGACAATCTTAGGAACTACAAGAAATACGTCATGGGAATTCATTGGACAAATAGAGTACTAACTGGCATTAAACCATACGAATGTTGACAGTCTAGCTGAGCAAAGGTTTGCTCTAAATTAGGCAGATGTGATATCCTATCAGGACAGTGCAGCTGATGAAATCTCCCCCCTACCCCATTCAAACTAGGCCCATCACTACCCATTCTTTCTGGATACATACCACAGTAGAGCACAAAGGAGGGAGAAAGGCATTCTTATCTCTGGACAGAAAGGCTGCAGTTTGAAGGTAGTATAAGGTACACTTAGCTGATTAGTGTCTGGGTAGACAAGTGGCTCTGGATTTTATATGCACTAACTACCCCCATGGCCACCTACGCAGTTTGAAACATGTCGGTATTATGTTCCAACCATCCTTTCTCACATTGGTCCACCTTTCTCCAACCAGCTTTGTCTGCTGCCCAATCTTTAACCCAACCCACAGAGACTTTGGGTTTAAAGACTACCAAAGACAGATAACTATGAGCATCAGAGCTCTGGCAAAAGAAGCTCCCTGACTAGGATATTGTATCTTGTCTGTAGAACTGAATTTCCAAAGCTTCTCAGGTTTCTTATTTACACAGACATCTCTGGCTACAGCCCCATCGGGAGGCAGCAGGGATCAGCCCAGAATCATTCTCAGGAGGCATTTTGAAACTTGGGTGTCAAATTGTTCATGAAAGTATGTTGTAATATGGGTGAAGCTGAAAAGTGGTGCTGGGTGTTTTGGAACAAAAAATATACACAAAATCAGGATCATAATTTATTAGGACTTTATCAAAATATATAGATCATGTCCTTCATACTTTGTCTAGCAATTAAAATGCTCTTAAAAATGGTAGCTAGTGTGATACCAATCCTTGCAGCTGTCCTAATGGGAACTATGGCCTTTAGCTAGCATTTGTTGATCACTATGTTTCATTTGTTGGAAGAAAGAATTCTCCATGTGCACAGATAAGGAAACTGAGGCAAGAAGTTAAGTAACTTGCCTAAGACCACCCAGTTCATATGGGGTAGAGCAAAGATCCAGACGGAAGCAGTTCAAACTTAGGCTTTAAATCACTACACTCTTCTAGCTCCCCTGTTAGGTAAGGAGCCTTAGATACACAGGCATTTTGTGACATGTCTGAGGTTACACAGTTAGTTAGATTTGACACGGATGTCCAAATTGCAGCTATATTCCCTTTTAAATAGGAAGACATTCCATATCAGTGTCCCGGAGACTTCCAGGCAGCTGGCTGCATTTTCATAGACCAAAGCATGCAGCAGCAAAGTATACAGACTCATAGTGGATTTTCTAAATAGAAGCTCAATCAGATTCCAAATGCATGAATCTGTCCACAACCCAAGGGCTTTATCATAAGACCTGGCAGCTCATGACTAAAGAGGCACTGGAGTCTCCAGAACCAGAAATGCCCTTTCAAAAATTTTCCACTTTTGTTCTCGCTTCAAGCAATGATAGAATATTTCCGGTCAAATGCATCAGCTGAAATGAACCTATTGTCTGAGAGAGAGGCAGCTAGTTTGGGCCCAGCATTTATAAATTTTCCTGGTGCCATGGGCCATAAAACAGTCAGAAATAAAGTAGGATTGTTTGAAGTAGTTCATTAGTGAATCCCAGATGATCCTAAAAGTTCTGAGCAGGAAGTTTCCCAGGTGATCATAGCCCAAACCCTTTCCATTCACCAGGAGGAAATGGAGCTGAAGGGACTTGTCCAAAGACTCTGAGCAAGTTGGTGAGGGCAGAGTCAGGATACGTAAGGAGGGACTAGACATGTCCAGGTTTAAATGGTAGTGAGGGTGCTCAATCTTGCCCTCCTTATTAGTCAGGGCCTCATTCCTGTTGCAATCCCTCAGAATCCACTTCTGATTTCGACGTGAGGGAGCTTCTCACTGACCAGATTGCACAATGAAAATTTTGGGAGGTAATCAAGAAATCTTACGGCAAACGTCATAAGCCCGTTCACAAAAGTGGCCTTACTCCTTCTGATAGACTACAAAGAGCCAGAGAGATGGAGAGACAGAGAAATAATACTTTGTTTCCAAAACGGACAGAGTTGAGGGCCAAACCTTTCTCCAGGCTCTTAAAGGAGAGTAAAGTGACCGAATTTGGAAAAATGCAAGCGCTTGAAGACAGGAATTGGCAAATTCCAGCCAGGGACTATCCCGGTTCTCTCTGATAACCAGGCTAGGGGCTTCCCCTCCGTTGGTCCCGGCACGGAAGCGCGGGAGTAACACTCAAGGCAGAGTCTCTGCAAGATAACTCCTGCCCGGAAAACGAGCTAGAGACTGGAAAGCCAAGGCAACTCCAGTCTCCCTCTGGGTCCCTGGGTAGACCCGCGCTGGGCAGAGATCGCAGCGGAGGGTGCCGGAGGGAGCTAAAGCGCGGAATGTATTTTAACAGGGAAGGAGAAACTTTCTTCTTTTCTTTGAAACCAAGTTTCCAACCCACCCGCTAGAGTCCCTTGCGGCGCAGCGCCCCGAGATCTGGGTCACACGCTGGGCTGCAACCCGCTGACCTGCTCCAGGCACTCGCTCCCGCCCACCCTCCGCTCTCAGCGCTTACCTGCAATGTCCCAGAGTTGCAGGCGCACCACGGTCTCAGGGTCCCAGTGGAGCACCTTGAGCGCGAAATCGACGCCGATGGTGGCCCGGTAGTGCGAGGAGAAGTTCTGGTGCACGTAGCGCTTGATGATGCTGGTCTTGCCCACGCCCAGGTCGCCGATCACCAGCAGCTTGTACAGGTGCTCCTTGTGCGGGACCTGCATCCTGGCCGCCCACCCACGGTGCTGTGCCGGGGCGGGAAGCGCGGCCGGGGCTCAGCGCCGGAGAGACTCCCGGAGCGCGAGTGTGGGTGCCCGGGAGAGGCGGCGGCGGGGCGGGCGCCGAGTGGCTCAACTCCTCCCCGAGTGCCCGGAGAAACGCCCCGGAGAGGCGCCCAAGGGTTAATTCTCCTTCCTGCCCTACCCTGTGGCTGCTTTGGAGAGGGGTGGAGACAGGAGCGATTTCTGGGACTGGAAACTAGGGGAGTTGTGTGTTAAGGCCTATAGCAGTGCTTATTTGTACAGCGATTTACAGTTTCCAAAGGGCCCTTCTCACCTTATTGTACCTGTTTTGCACGCTTGAAAACTGAGTGTCAGCAAAGTGATTTGTGGGAGATGATACAATAAGTGACAGGCCCAGCTGAACACTGGCCTCCCGAGGACCCCGGACCTGCCACCACCCCACTCTGAAGAGAGCTGAGAACAAAACATCAGGAGGAACAAGGGGTGGGTTTGGGTCCTGCATGCCTCCAATTGGCGAGGTGAATCACATTAAGCAAATCATTTGAGCTCCTTCAACCTCCGTTCCTTTTCACTAAAACAGGAATTGGGATGCTGACTCCAACTGAATGCTTTCACACTTATTCAACTCTTAATAGTCTAAAAAGATGTCAGCTGGACTGAAAATGCTTAGTGTCCATGGCTTTGAGCTTCCTCCTTTTCATATCCAGGGTCATACAGCTAGTGACACAAAAGCCAAATTCAAACCAAGATCTTTTGGGTGCCAAATGTTATTTTTCAGTCATTCATTTAACCGGTATATATTGAGTGGCTACTATGCACTATGCACTAGGCACAGTTCCTTGTGTCTGTATCACAGAAATGATAACATAGGCAAGATTTCTGGCCACATGAAGTTGATTTCTTGTGGGTGGAGATTGACTATACAAACAAATAAGCAAAATGTGCCATGAGCATTCCTTACAAAAATGAGTTATTTTGTGGGTGAATATACTGGGAATGGAGTTCATTATCACATTGCATCTTTTCAATCACCTTAGGAAGTGGGATACTTTGCTCAATTTATGAATGAGGATACCAAGGCTGAGAGTGGCTTTCCCCCAAAAAGTGACAGATGAGGGATTGAAACACAAGTATGTGAAACAGAGAACAGGAATTCCAGGATGTTCGCTGTCATTCTGCCTTTCTCCTCATACATTCCGTAACCCATCCTTCAGCCTCCACCAGCCATAAGACAAGAAGAAGGATGCTCTTGATGTGTGACCTGGGCAGATGATATAACTTCTCTTATCCTCGGTTTCCACACCACAAAATGAGAAAAATACTATCTACCTCAAAGAGTTGTTGAGATGATTAGAGATAATGTAGATAATAAAATGCTGGCCCCCATAATAGGGGCTGAATAAAAGGTAACTATTCCTAGGAAAGGCAGGACAAGCTCGTTACACCATGTTGTTTGTTGATAGCACTATGTCTTGTTCAGCTTTACTTCCCCTCGGAAGGAACGCAGAAGCTTTGTTCATAAAGGATGCTAAGTAAAGGCGTGTAGAATTAAATTGATTTGAGTTTTATTGAAGTATTTATAAGTAGGTCTCGTCCACTGGCTTCTTCCCACACAGGGACACACCAGGTAGATTATAGCTAACAAGTGAGACGAGTATTCTGCCTGCTTGAATCATTGGCTAACACTGTGGCTTCACATTACAGGGAGTGAAATTCAGGAACCTCAGATTCTTAGGCCATTCTTAGAGCCTACAAAATTAGAGATGATGACTAAATATGACTCTTGCCAAATGTAAACTCCTGGTTCTTTAGATCTAAAAGATGAGTTTCTTCTGAGCAAAGCGTTTGTGGTAGTAGAGAAGGGGAGGATAGAAATGTGAGACATAATGCAAGCAGGAGTTCAAATTTAAACGTGACCCAACTTCTCTGCAGGCTCCAGCTTGTTTTTCAGCTAAGTCTCGGCTGAATCATACTCCCCCTCACCTGGTCTCCCCTTCTGATGAGGAGCATACTGGAATATTAGATGATTAGACATGATGAGGGACAAATAGGGCAAGAGCCACCCTTTCTGGGGCCTAAAGCATATAAAATGGGGGATGGGGATATCTTTTAAGCAAAAGAATACAAAATTACAAATAGAAAATTAGGTCCAGGGCCTTGGGAGGTTCTGAAGCTTAAGCTTCATTGCCTCTTAGCTAATTTTCCTCTAGGAATAGGAGAATCCACTTTCAGAAATAGCCATCAACCATGGTGAGCAATCTCCCTGGCTAGGCAGGAAGCATGTGCAATTTGTTTCCAGAGGCATTCATTTAGATCTCATGACAATTCTTCACAGTGGGAAAAAATTACTTTTGGTTTATATTTTTAAGTCTTTTAGACTGGATTGGCTAGCAGTTCCATGAAATCACTGGAATAAGCACTCTAGGTCTGAACCTGAAAGTCCCCTGGGTAAATGGAGGAATTGGTTTATGAGATCTTTAGAGAGTCCTTTCAACTCTGAAATATCAGGATTCTGGCTTTTCTAGACATCCCCCAGTAAGAGTGACACCCTAGTTGATTCTTGTCACCCCACAATGGCACCATTACCCAAGAGGTGGAGTTTTCCATCCTGCACTCCATTCAGCCTCTCTTTAAAAATTGTGCTGCCCTAATGAAAGCTGTTGTTAAGTGTGGGAGGGGTGAGGGTGGGTATATGGGAATCCACCCATATTTTCTATGTATCATTTATGTATCTAAAGCTTCTTTTAAAATAAAATAAAATAAAAATTCCTCAACATAAAAAAATAATTGTGCTGAATGAGGAGGGCAGGGGGATTTGGGCAAAAGGTTTCAGAAGGGACATTTCAAAACAAACTTTATGCCATAGTTCTCTTCTAGTTTCATGCCTCTTTTCTTTCCTCAGCTGCTGCATATTTTCCTCCAAAACAAAGGCTCTCCAAGGACATTGTTTTGATGGACAAAACTTTCTCTGCTCACCTGCCCTGTGATTTGAATTTATACTCTTCTCTTGCAGCTCAGCCACAGATAGGGAGCCCTGCAGCTGGAGAGAAGCTATAAACTGGATTGAGGCAAGAGAGTCTTCAGATGGAAAAAATCACAGATGGGGAAGGCATTAGCAAGCAGTAGATCACCTGAACCCCACCAATATGGTGCTTTTTAAGAAGTTGTCTGCCCTAACCTGAGAAGCCCCCTGCCCCAGATGTCCGAGGACAACCAAACAGCATGCCCAGCTCCATCCCAACAAGAACCCCAAAGAAGCTGGCTCTCCTTCTCTCTAGAGAGGGTTGGTTGCAGTTGTGCTATCTGGCTCCCCCTCCCAGCAGCTGTGCCCTGCCACAGAAACCTGTTTTCCCCAGTAACTCTCAAAGCACCTCTGGCAATGGGTTGACAATCTTTCTACCCTCCAATTGCCAAACCACAGCACACCCTCTCCTGAAGAGCAGGAAGGTGACTCAAGCCTGTAAAAGCAGTGTGAGATCACAGTATTCAGAATTCAGGTTTGGAATGGTATTGCAGAAGGCATGCAGTTAGATTTCACTAATTCTCTATTCCCTTCCTTTCCAGTGTGGGCACACATTCTTGCACTTATTAAATAGAGAAACTAATTAAAATGATTGGAAATCGCTTTGCAAATATAAATTCGAAGGAACACCCTTACATTTCCCTTCCAGGGCCGCTGTATTAGGTGAGTCCCTGTAAAGTTACTTTATTTGCTTTCTCCAATAAGAGCCATAGGGAGTTATTCATTAGCTAATGTGGGCTCTTAATTATTGCTCCAAAGAAATACTTAAATGACTGCAAGAGAGGGTGCCAGAGGCTCTGTCGTAAGAAAGGTGAGCTAATTTTCTTTAGATTAATACGAAGAATGTGTCTTAAAAGAAATGGGCTTTACCCTGCAAAAAGCCCGCAAGAGAATACCATGTAATTTGTCACCCAAACTGGGCCTCTTGAGAGTGATAAGGGCACCATTAGTAATTGCACTAAACAACAGGCATAAGTCAGGGCTGTCTTAAAGAATGTTCATTCCTGAAACAGTGTTAGAGTTCTCAAAAGGGATCTACAAATAACAGTGGCATTTGAAAAATCTCTTAAATCACGATTTTAATAAGTAGTTCTGCCAAGTTAAGGCTGCAGCTCATTTCTCTGTTGTCTTCAAATAGTTCCTCTTTGATCCACTGGGCTTGTCTAAAACCTGTGCTAACTTGCAATGGGAGTTACATCCAGAATTGATTCAGGATTGCTGCGGTTGTCTGGAATGGGTAGCAACTTTAAGATTCTTTGGAGAGAGATCAGGACAGATTCTGTGTGGGAAGCACTTATGGGATTGCATTTCAGTCCATGAGGATTTCAATGTTGAACTTTTTCTTCAGAAAGAAAGTCTATAATAAGATATTTACTGATTAGTGTCCGAAATTCATTGTGGGAGCGTTTTGTACCCACCATTAACCTAGATTATAATCAAGAAAACCAGATTATGCCTTAAACCCTTTTCTGCAGTACATTTATTATCAACTGAAATGGTCGGCCATAGCTGCAAGGCATCAGACTCACACTAGACACACATGGCAGAACTGGGTCTTGTTTCCCTCCTAACCCACCCAACAGGGTGAGTAGAAATGAGCTATGGAATGCCTGAAGGCAAGCAACTGAGAAGAGGAATATGGAGCAAACTTACTTTTTATGAACTTAGTTTCCGCTTCTTTGTATTGGGTCCCTACAATGGGCTAAGTCTGTTAGTTTGCTTAACTTATTTAATCTTCACAACCACCCTGTTTGTAGACACTAACTTTATAATGAGGGAAATGAGGCTCAAAGAATTTAATTAATTTCACAAAGTCACAGATACAGGGTGATTTAATGAGAATTCGAACCCCTAAATCCCAAATCCATGCTTTTTCTACTATTCCACACTCCTTCAGCATGCGATAAAACCAAGTCCAGATGTCTACTCTGGCTTTGTTTCTGCTATACTACTAGACATTCCAGCTGTAAAGAAAAGGGCTTGATTCCACATCCATTTTGCAAAGTCTTAAGTATCTAGGGAAACATCCAAGAAAGGAAGAAAAGAGAATTCTATCAAAAATAAAAGGATGTAGCCCACACTCATGCCACAACTCAATTAAAAATGACATGCTGAGAAGCAGATGTGGCTCAAGTGATTGGGCTCCCGTCTACCACATGGGAGGTCGCTGGTTTGGTACCTGATGCCTCCTAAAGAAGACAGTGAGCTGGCATGGCAGGCAAGTGTTGCAAAGCTGATGCAACAAGATGACACAGCAAGAGACACAAGAAGGAAAACATAATGAGAGACACAACAAAGCAGGGAACAGAGGCTCCCGGTTCCTCCTAAAGAAGATGAGCAAGACAGTGAGCTGATGCAACGGGCAGGCATGGCAAGCTGACACAACATGATGTAATAAGAGACACAACAAAGTAAGGAATGGAGGTGGCACAGGCGATTAGGCGCCTCCTTTCCACATCGGAGGTCTCAGGTTCAGTTCCCAGTGCCTCCTAAAGAAACAAGGAAGATGAACAGACAACAAGTGCAAACAACAAGGGGGTGGGGAGAAATAAATAAAATAAAATCTTTAAAAAAAAATGACATGGTATTCTTTCGTGAGAGAGATCTTACCCAGCGTATGTGGAAAGCCTACATAAAAGAGACTACCTCAGTTGCTGTCATAGAAGGCACTAGATTAATAACACTGAGGATCTGCAGTGAAAGAGCCCCTGGTTCATAACAGGTGAAGGCACATGGATGGGTACTTGCTCAGCAGGGTAACTAGAGAAAATTACTAACAGACCATCAGAATGTTTCCATTCTGGTTCAAGAGTCAGCATGCATGCACATACATGCGTCAAATGGCCCTCTTCCTACCTCTCTGCCCTCCTTCTCAGAGCCCAGTACTGGCTCCTTCCTTTCTTTTTTGCCCATCCATTAAAGTTTGCTACTTTCCATCCTTGGGACTCTGACTTTCCCTACTTGAGTTCATCCACCCCTGTGGCAATATAACAAACTAGGCTAGAGATTAAGCTCTGGAGTCACACAGAGTCATCTGATTTCATATCCATGTGCCATGACTGCCCAGTTGTAAGACCTTAGTAAAGTAATTTAAGTTCTGAAAGTCTGCACTCTCATCTGTAAAATGAGGATAATAATTTCCACCTCATGAAGTTGTTGGGAAGAATAAATGAATTAGTGCAGTGAAACACAGATCATAATGCTCGGCTCAGTGCAGGATATGCACTGCAAAGAAAATGTTAAGCCATCAAATGTCTGCTGAATTATTTTGATATCTGTATTTAAATCCTGAGTCTTACTCCTGCATTCCATACTCCTGCTCCAGCTGCCTCCTGGGCATTTTCGCCAGGCTTTCTTGCAGACATTTTGAATTCAACATGTGCAAGAACAAACTCATTATCTACCCTAACAGACTTGTTCCTTTTCCTGTATCCCTGGTTTGGGTTCAGCAGTGCCACCATCTCCATGGTTTATCATGCCTGAAAACTTGGTCACACTTCACTTCCCCTTCTGATTACCCCACACAGCCCATCAGCTCCAGTCCCCTAACTCTATCTCAGATTAATTCCTGAATGCATTTCCTCTACTCCATACAAGGACCATTCAAACATAGAGGTTAATATCTATTCAATACTATTGTGAGGAACGAGTTTTTAAACGTTATGCTAAAGGCAGAAATCATAAAAGGAAAAACATTTTAAATGTACATACATTAAAATTAACCAGAAGTAAGATCAAATAACAAATGCAAAATGGGGGAAATTTTTGCAACACTTCAGACAGACAAAAAGGGAATATACTTTATTTTAAAAAGCTCTTATAAATTATTTTAAAATATCCATATAAATAGAGGGACAAAAGATATGAATGATTGACAACAAAAGAAAAACAAAGACAATATAATGTGAAAAATACTTAACTTCACTAATAAAAAATATGGAAATTAATGATAATGAGATACCATTTTTCAATTTTCAAATTGACAAAGATATTCCTAAACTAAAAATACCAATATTCATGAGGATGAAAAGAAATAGATATGTCCTTGTAGGCCTATAATTTAGTAAAAGGCTATCAGAGGGAAATTTAGTAATATGTATCTAAAACCTTAAAAATGTATGTGCTCTTTGACTCAACGATTACCATGAGATAAAGGAATCATTAGAGATGTGTGTAAATTTTAGTTTCAAGGATTTACATTGCAATGTTGCTTATAGTAGCAAAAAAATTGAACTTTCTAAAATATACATTGGGTTAATTAATACAATGGTATAATTATGTAACAGCACATTATAAAATCTTTAGAAATGATGTTAAAGGAAAATATTGAATGACTTGGAAAGAGATTTACAATATTTTTCCACATTTTAAAATTGGAAAAAAATAATCATAAAACACTGTCATCTCAAATTGAGTGGAAAATACATATTTTCTCTTTTATATGTTATTCATAGAAGAAGATGTAGAAAATTATACAGTAATATGCTATCAGAGATTATCTCTATATGGTGAGAGTACTGTTTTGTTTTATTATATATTTCTGCTCTCAAGTTTTTCTAATTTTTCAACAAGGAACATTACTGATTTCAAAATAAGAAAGAAAACAAAGGGCTTTTTGTTTTGGTTTGTTTTAAACAATTGTGCACTAATTAGGTCTTGGGTGATGATGTCCAGCAGCCCCAGCTCCAGGCCCCATTGTGCCATCAACTCTCCCTTGTTCTCCCCACCAAGTGCTCAGGATCAGTGTTTCAGATTTTAGGTTTTTTTCTGGCCGAACTTTCTCATCCTGGTCCCTCAGATCCAATCGGTGCTGGGAAGCTTGCCCTCCCAAGGGAAGCAGCACACCATTTCATGGGTGGCACAATCAGGCTGACATGCCAGAACCAGTCTGACAAGGTCCCACACTGTCCTGGAGTGACTCTGCCACAGCCTCTCACGTGGGACTGGCTGGAGCCTTCAACACATGCTCCAGGTGCCTGCAAGCAAACTGGTTGTCTTTCTCCTTGAAGAGGTGGCCCTCCCATTTGGATCCAACATCCCACAGGGGTCACCCACATTGGAACTGTGATACCATCCTTTACTCCTTCCTACTTGTGCTCTAGTGACCAATTTGCCTGATTCTTCCCTCAACTGTCTTTTCCACTCATCCATTCTTTCCACTTCAGTCCCTCTTGCTATCTCACCAACTTCCTAAGGAGATCTCCCTGACTATGGTTTTCCCATGAGTTGACTTGTCTGTCACCACCCCCAGATCAATCTTCCTGAAATGCAGATCCCTCCAACGGGGTGCTCTTCTAAACACAACCTCTGAACTTACTTGATGTGCAACAGAAATGACCTCTTCGACTCAACCTTGACTGAGTTGGGTTTTCTGTTACATGCAGCCAAATCAAGTTCTAACTTACAGACCTATCTTGATTGCCACAGCAAGAGGTCATCTCTCTCTCTCTAGCACTCCTCCATACTAACAGTTTATAGTATGCCATTTCACCGTGCTACTGCCTGCCTTTCTATAGGTATCCTTCTCTCCTTTTTGACTCTTTGCCTGTGAGATCAGAGGGTAATCTGAGTAGGATACCTTCCCAGCACCTGGCACAGTACCTAACATGTCCTACTGCCTGTTTAAGATGTGTTCTGTTTTTGTTCAGGCCAGGCTGCATTTAGTGCCCTGACTTGCACAAACACCAAATTTTTTAAATGACAATTGAAAATATGAACCATATAAGACCATATCTTATGTTACTACCAACCACGTTAAACCCTGGATATGGTAAGCTACCTGTTTTTTCATAAGGCAGACAAGCTTTGCTGCCAGTATCCACAAAAAGCAATAGGAAGTTGGAAGTCCAAAGACTGCTGGATTGTAAATTAGAGGGTCTGCATTCCCTCTCTCGTTCTGCTGCTAACTCCCAAGTCAGCCGGGTCCCTTCACTTCTCACTTCTCTCAACCCTTTATCAATATCTTCTCTAAATTGATAAGACTTCTCAGAGACAATCATAGATTTTCAAGGCCGGACGTTTCCAAGCCTAAACATTTTGTGAAAGTCCTGCCTTTGGAGAGCAGGAATTCTGAAATTTTATTGACTTTGGAATATCTTTTCCTTGAACTCAACTTGGGACAAACTGTGAGAAAGGGAAATTGACTGGTTTCTGCTATTTGCTGCCAGTCAACTGATGACTATCTTTGATTCAAAAATTTTGGTGAGGAAGCTCTTGATGGTAAGACAAAAATGTATGTACAATGAGGAAAGATGGAAGTTTTTTTTTTTCCTAAAAACCACATCTCTTAGCTGTGGTCAGTATAGACTTGAGTGTAACCATTAAAGGGAAATGTCTTTCTATTGATCAAGCTTTGGATCACAGGCCTTTTTGTCAGGAGTTGGGTGGCTGCATCAGAATCCATACTGAAGATTGGTGCCAGCCCCCCTCAGCCATCTCGTCCTGCAGAAGAGGAACTTATATAGGCTGATGGGATCATCTTCCCCAGGTAATATATATAGTTGCACAAATTGGTTTATGTTACAGGGAACCAAGACCCAAGGAGGACCAGAGACCCCCGACATCTCTGTTGAGCTTCTTGAGGCTGGTAATCCCACAGTGGATTCCAAAAAGAGGCACCAGCCCCTCCATACTGCTCAGTACCAGAAGGCTCAGGAAGATCAAAGCTATGGGCATCCAAAACCCCAGGACTGGTGGGGCAACTATTTGCAGCAGTTAAGGGTAAGGGGTCTTCCTCCTCCAATGTCTTGTTTGGTGTTCCTGGTGAAAGTCTGTGATGAATCTTTGCTGCTGTTTCCTCCTCTGAAGCATTGGTTCTCCAATTGAACTTTTACTATTGAGTAATCAAAGTTGAGGTCCTCCAAGATAGTCCAGTCTGGGCACATAGTCTTGCTGAACATATCTTCCAACTGTTCTGGAACATATGCCAGCTGTTCTGGAATAAAGTTTATGCATCCCCAACAAGAACGCCTTGCCTTGGCTGACATGAGATGCTTTGGGAACACAGTAGTTCAATCAGCTAGGTCACTCCTGAGTCACTTGGTAGTATACTTTAGTTTATTCTATGCGATTTTTTTTTTTTTTTCTAATAAAGGATTTTATGGTTCATTAATTCTCCACCACTTAGGAAAATTTTTCAATGCTAAGAACTTTTTGAGTCATTTTTGAAGCAGCTTCCTTGGAGACTGACCATAAGGTAAGCAAGTTCCTGAAGCTT
Organism: Tolypeutes matacus; assembly: GCA_026826555.1. Taxonomy (NCBI): domain Eukaryota; kingdom Metazoa; phylum Chordata; class Mammalia; order Cingulata; family Chlamyphoridae; genus Tolypeutes; species Tolypeutes matacus. Next base: position 2,163,670 of record JAKSZT010049426.1, on the reverse strand, counting down.
CTCCATCTCCACCCTCTTCGGGGTCATGGCCTCTTGGATCCAAGTCTCCCAGCTCCTGGTATGTAAAGCTGTCATTCTTTCCTACTGGTACAGACTCCTGAGGCTCAGCCTGGGGGATTATACAGCTGCTTGCCCTTCGGATAAATAAGCCAAATAAATAATTGAAGATGAAAGGGATTTTCACAGTTTCAACTAACGCTAAGACGATTACATGTATTCTAACCATAATCACAGTGGTAGCTTTCACCTGGGTTCACAGAGAGGTCACAAGTCACCAGCAGTAAATTGGGGCCTTGGAAGAGCAAGTTATGTATCAACCAACATCTGCTGGTCGCTAATTAGGTAGGTGTTGCTCAGTGTTTATTCCACAGAGAAGATAGCAGAATGAGGGAAAGCAAGATTTGGAACACTGGGTTGAGGAGTGTTACTGAAAAGGTTGTAATTGTGAGTTCTATCCAGGGAGGCAATGGTCATCTAGGCTGAGAGGAGGAAGCACTTATAGCAGATCCTTGGGGCACATGAAGCTGGGAGGCTGAGCGTAACTCTAATTCTGCAATCATCGCTATTCATGTTCCACTGAAGTAACACATCATGAATCCAGTCCCAGCTCTACAACTCACTTGCAGTGAAATCTTGGGCAGTAATTAGACCTCTCTGAACTTCAGTTTCTTTAGCAGTAAAACTGTTTATTAAAATTATCCACCCTCTCTGGTGGTAAACCTCAAATGAGATAAATGACTGGGTGATTGTTTTGGAAATTGGAGAGATCACTATCCAAAGTAAGCTATAATTTCTCACTACTCCTATTTAATTTATATGGCTACAGATTCAATTGTAGAATCCTAAAATGAATCCTATTGCCCATGACACTAAAAGAACTCAAATTCAATCTCATCTAAGAAAGCATCTCTGAACGCCACAAAATAGAAGTGATTCCCTAGCCCCTCTGAATTTCAATATCATATGCTACTTTTCCATCAGACAGACTTGAGTTGGAACTGTAGTTCTGCCATTCACTTGGGGAAGCCATTTAACAATGTGTTTTGGAGGTTTCATCATGTCTGTATCCAGTATGTAACTCAAGCCCATTTTGTTAACTGGCTGCCCAGTACCATTATACACATTTATATAAGAAGAAACTCAGACTGAGAGGTTAGTTTCCTTTTCCATAGACACATCACATGTAAATACTGTAACTGGGATTTACATCCATAACTGTCAAGATCTGAAGTCTTCATGATGCATAATAAAAAATGCATAGCATATAGTAGACAGCAAGTGCTATGCATTGGCATAGTATGCTAGTTGAGAGTGTGGGCTGGGTTCATTAGGCTCTACCATTTATTAGCTACGTGACCCTGGGCAAGATACCCACCCTCTCTGTGCCTCAGTTTCTTTCACTGTAAAATGGAGATAAAAATAGTTCTACCTCATAGGGTTGCATATAAAGTAATTGCATGTAAAGTAGTTAGAGTGAGTGCTTGATAAATATGAACAACTATTGCTTAATAGCAATAATTTTCTGAACTTCTCTTCACCAATCTGGTATGTAAGTATATCATTTGTCACTTTATGAAGAAGCAAAATATCATCACTAAAAATAAGATAATTCATGTTTGAAGAGTTACTAGCAAGTCATAAATACTTCTGCCAATACATATTATTTAATGCTGATTTTTTTTTTACCATTCTGAGACAAAATTGCAGCTATTTTTCATTTTATCTTTCTTGTTATACATTTATACAGGCTCATTTTCAAGAAGTTTGTCAAATACAGGAAGTAGAACAAATAAATCACCCAGAGCTTCATCATCCAACACAATCATTGCCATTTATTGCTTTTTATTTTATTATTTATTTCTATCTTTATTTGTGTGGAATGTAATCTAAATTTATAAAAGTGTACAGTCTAAAATGTAAACCATAGTGTAAAACATTGACAATGTTTAATAGCTATGTTTCCCTATTTGTATATCAGTTATAACAATACTACCATCCACATATAAAAAGGTATTAATATGGGGGGAAGGGAAGGGGGAGGATGTTGGGTATATGAGAGTCTCCTGTATTCTGTGTGTGACTTTGCTGTGATCTAAAATTTCTTTGAAAACAAAATGAAAAATAGTGAGACACTGGGGAATGAGAGGGGGAATGTGCCACGATACAGACTGGACACCTGATATTGCAGTGATGAAAGGCAAAAGGTCAAAAAAATTTTTTTATTATTTATTTCTATCTTTATTTGTGTGGAATGTATGTGTATAGATATACAAATTCAGTTATAATAATACTGTATATGACACTTGATTTCTTAATTCCATTTGTTACATAATGGGGATTTACTTTTTTTTTTCCCCAAAAAGATCATAGTCTTGATTCTTAAAAGTATAATTAAGATAAGACTCAGCAAATTATCACCTTTGAACCCAAATAGATACTTTTAAGTATAACATCACTAGAGTATAAATGAGATGTTTTTCTTATTTTTAACACATTGTCTATGAAGTGATATATCATAGGAAATAGCATTTTCAGAAAATATCATTTCCTTTTTCAAGAGATAATTAAAGCATCTGCTTTTCTCCCAAAATGAAATGGGGAGTAATAAAAATATTTTCTTGAGCTGTATATATTATCTTTAATATATTTTGGGATTTCCTCCAAAATGCTAATATTCACAAAAAGTATATGTGGTCTTTGAACATAATTTTAATCAAATGCAAATTTTCTGCATCTAATTATACTTAGCACTTCTTATCTTGAGTGTATCAAAGCATTTCACACATCTTAATAAAGTCTCAAAGCTTTTTTTAAATTAAAGATTTAACTTGGGGTGATATTCAACAAAGAAATTCTACCAAAAAGAAAAAGACTTTAAAAGATGTTACATATAATATATGGCTACAGATTCAATTTTAGAATCCTAAAATGAATGCTTTATTCAAGATGAATATACAGCAAGTGGAATCAAAGAAATCAATTTATTTCCATTTTTATCTGTCTTAATTACTTATTAAAATGAAATAGGGGAAGCAGATGTGGCTCAAGTGATTGAGCTCCCACCTACCACATGGGAGGTCCTGGGTTAGGTTCCCGGTGCCTCCTAAAGAAGACGAGCAAGACAGCAAGCTGATGCGATGTCAGGTGTGGTAAGATGGCACAACGAGATGATGCAACAAGAGACACAAGGAAGAAAACATAATGACAGACACAACAAAGCAGGGAGCGGAGGTGACTTAAGAGATTGGGTACCTCTCTCCCACTTCGGAGGTCCCAGGTTTGGTCCCCAGTCCCTCCTAGAAAAACAAGGAAGACGAACAGTCACAGCAAGTGCAAACAATGAGGGGGGTGGGGAGAAATAAATAATAAAATAAATCTTTAAAAAAAAAAGGGGGGGGGGGAGAAAGAAAGAAATAGGTCCAAATAAGTTTTTATCAGGCATGGTCAAATGGATAAATAGCTTTAAAGATTTTACTAAATCAAATCATCATGCTTTCCTTCCTTCCATTAAAAGGATTTCCCGACATCTTTTGTTTAGTTTGCAGCCTTCTGTGATTATTATTTGAATGTCTAATTGCTAATTATCAGTAACACTTCTAAGATATGTCAGAGAAGTAGCAATGGACATGCACACAAGTGACAATGCCATGTCTCTTTTAGAGTCAGAAGAGTATATGCAGGTATTTTGGAAGGAAAAAAATGTATGAGTATTGTATTAGTTTGCCAAGGGGCTGCCGATGCAAGTACCAGAAATGTGTTGGCTTTTATAAAGGGTATTTATTTGGGGTAAAAGCTTACAGTTCCAAAGCTGTGAAAAGTCCAACTCAAGGCACCATAAGAAGTGCTTTCTCACTCAAGTCAGTTGCTAGATGTTGAAGCAAGATGGCAGGCGATCTCTGCCTGGTCTCTGCCTTCCTCTTCAGGCTATATCATCTGCCAGAGATCAGCTGAGGCCTCTTAGCTATATCATCTGCCAGAGATCAGCTGAGGCCTCTTCTCTCAGGTTCAGCTGCTCTGCATTCTTCTGACTTTCAGCGCAAGCTATCAGGCAAATAGCTCATCTCTCCTCTAGGCCTCAGCTCCATGAGCTTATCCTTTCTGTCACGTGGCAGAATCAAATATGGTGGGACAATCTCTTTCTGTGTCTCTATTTTTTAATCACACCTAGCAAGAGGGAGGAGACTCAACCCGAGTCACACCTCACTGACATAGTTCAATTTGAAAGTGTCTCACACCCCCAGCAATGAAGTAGTTCACAAACAATCTATTTTAGGGATTCATAAGAGAATTTCCAAACTGCCACAGGTATCATAGAAAATATTATTTATGTTCTTGTTTAGATTATTCAAAGGGTGTATTATATGGGCCATTTGTGCTAAAGAATATCTGTCTGGATTTCAATTTAATCTTGGAGGATGGAAATTTAGCCATTAGCAATTTTGCCTGGAAAAAGAAGTTAGGAAACTAGGAAGTTGGAAAAGAAGTAAGGAAAACAGAAAAAGAAGTAGGGAAGAAGGGAAGGTGAAGAGGAGAGGGAAAATGAGAGAAGGAAGAAAGAGAGACGAAAAGAGGCAGCATTCTTTGCACTCATATTCTGTGCCAAGTATATTCACTAACATTCTATTATGTAGCTATAGCCTAACCTTGAAATATAGGTATTGTTTCCTTTTTACAGGTAAAGAAATTGAAGCTCAGAGAGGTAAAATATAATTTCATGAGGCAACATGACCTGTAAGTAATTTAGCTGGGATTTAAACTCAACAGTATCTGACTTCAAAGCCTTATTTTCCCCCCATAATATCATTCTAGAAATCACCTGAAGATGCTATGAGCTTTTCTCCTGCCTGATTTGTGGCAGTAACTCAATCTGTCTTTTTTTTTTTAGTACAGTACAGAGTGTTTTACACATAGTAGACATTTAATACACATGCATACAATGAGCCAATGAATGAATGAGTAATTCCAGAAGAAGAAAGAAACAGGAAAAGAGCTTCTGTTCCTGTAAAAGAGAGATAGATGTAGATGTAGATGTAGATGTAGATGTAGATGTAGATGTAGATGTAGGCGTAGGCGTAGGCGTAGGCGTAGAGATAGATAGATAGATAGATAGATAGATAGATAGATAGATAGATAGAGGCAGACCCAGAAGGTAAGAAACATGGTCAGCTCTATTTTGGACTACTGACTTGGAAAGCAAAAACACAGTTGGTTGAGTTTAGTTGAAGATGTGAGTACAGATTGGGTATCAAGGACAGTGGATTGGGCTCAGATGGTCTCTAAGCTGGAAATCAAAGAAATGTAAAGGAGTCTAGTTTGAACCAGGGACTAATCTGGATTTTTTTTTGCTCTAGGAAAGTTCAAAGGTGTGGTGATAGACTCCGTGTTTTTAGCAGCCTGTTATAGACTACCTTTCAACAACAAGATCAGATCTCAAATAAACATGAATCCAAGGACTTTTTCAGAGCTGGAGTCTAATAGGAATTAGCCTGCCTTCAAACTCTTATATATTTTGAAGCCTCACTCCTTGGACTGAACTGAATCTCCCAGGAAGCAGGCCAGATACATCAGATGCTGCATTAAGAACCCAAGCATTAAATATTAAGACTGTGTTTTATGCAAATAGATAACAGGAAGGCAGTAGAAAGTGTGTGGTTTGTTATGTTAATGAGGAATTTATCTGACAACTGTATTCATTAAGTTTGCTATAGTAAACCACAGAAAATACAACTAAGACAACCTTAAACAATAAAAGGAATATTAGTAGACATAATTGAAGTCTAGAAATATGGTGCATTTATGTGAAACTTGATCCTGTAGCTTGAAGATGTCAAGAAGGATACAGTTTTTTTTTCAATCTTCCTACTCTGTCTTCCACAATATTGGCTGCTATGCAAAAACTAGCCAGTCATTCACCAAAATGTTTAGCTCCCTCTCCTAGTGACACAACTGGACTACATTTCCTAGTCTTCCTGACAGTTGGTTTGTCTATGTGACTGAGTTCTGGACAAGAAGAGCTAGGCAGAATTGGCATGTCTACTTCCAGACCTGGCCCATAAACTTCTCCCAAGTGTGGTCCTCCATGCTTTCTCCTTCTTCAAGGTGATGGAGAAAAGTAATGCGATTTTAGAAGTCATGTGTAGTAGATGGCAAGTCTGGGTTCTTGAGTCACCAATTTAAGAAGAACAACCTTCGCATGAAGAACACCATTTTGGACTTTATGTGAAAGGGACAAAAATTATTAAAGTGTTTACGTCATTACCTTTCTGTAACTAATTAAATATTGATACCAGAAGTAATTCCCCAAGAACAATCATAACTTTATAGGACTAATTTAGTTGTTTTTGGATAGACATAAGCAAATACAACAGGCTGGAAAGTTGGTGATCTATGTTAGACAATAGCAAAACATTTGATAGAATGAATGCTTCAATAGTTTGGAAGGTAGACTGTGAGACTGTAGCACTGGGGGTGTGTTTGAAAAGATTCAGAATGTTCATATGTGTTGCTACTATCTGTTGCTTTTAACAAGTTATGTCAAGAAAGAGATCAGCTTAAGTAATCATCCATTTTTCAAACAAAAGTAGCAGGTAATAGATAGATTTCAGAATTGGGGGCCTCTATGGCTTAAAAAAAGATGACCATTTCTATGCCTCAGATGGTGAAATATAACATTGAAAATGGCTTGCGGGTACAACAGCTCAACAGTGTGTGGCTTTCCAACAGATTTCCTGAGATGGTTTCCAGGTAGCTAAGTTCAGAATGAGTGATATGTACATGAGAAACAAAATAAAAAACAAGCCAGGCTTTGAATTTAAGTCTGAAAAATAACTTTAGTGAGTTTACTGGAAGTTGAAACTACTTGGAAGCAAATAGTTCTGCTAAAGTTTTGAGGAAATTGAATTGCTAAAGAAGCCATGAACCAGGGAAGTAGATATGGCTCAAGCAATTGGGCTCCCATTTACCATATAAGAGGTCCAGGGTTCGACTCCTGGGGCCTCCTAGTGAAGGCAAGCTGGCCCACGTGGAGTGCTGGCCCAAGCAGAGTGCTGGCCCACGCGGAGAGCTAGCACAGCAAGATGACGCAACAAAAAGAGACACAGAGGAGAGACAATAAGAGACGCAGTAGACCAGGGAGTTGAGGTGGTGCAAGAGATTGAGCATCTCTCTCCCACCCCAGAAGGTCACAGGATTGGTACCCGGTGCCGGCTAAAGAGAAGACAAAGCAGACACAGAACACACAGCGAATGGACACAGAAAGCAGATAACCAGGGGTGTGTGTGTGTAAATAAATAAATAAATCTTTTTAAAAAACCAACAAAACAATAATAAAAAAATAAAAATAATAAAAAAAGAAGAAGCCATGGACCAATACTAAAGAAGTACATTTTGACAATTCCAGCCTTAAAAATCTGCAGGCCTCAAAATTTCATGAGCAGAAGATAGCTATGAGGATTTTTGCAATCCCTGATAAAGGACTACTCCCCATAAATAACTTCAGCTATCACCATGAAAAGAAATGGAGCATAATTAATAGAGATGTGCCTCTCAGAGGGAGGAGTCAGGACCTACTGAAAACAGAAGATGAAAAGTTTTTTTTTTTGGAAAGCAGAATGAAAGTCTAACCAAGATATCTCCCCCATCATCAGGGCAGAGGGAGCTCACAATGCCTGCCTGAGTATTCACCCCTACGGTTCACTGACTGCAGAAGCGTATCCTTTTCTTTATCTGAATGGAAGATTTAATTACAGTTATCCCATCCTTGCTTAACACTTTACTGGGTGGAAATGGGGAGCAAAATATATATATTTTTTTCATATGCTGCAAGACCATTACGAGGTACACTCAGACTTGATGTAGAAGAAAAATTGCCTGAATATCATAATAATTGGATGGCACTATGGGTAGTCTCCCTTGAGGATGGAGTGAGTGTCTTCTATAAGTGGGGAGGAAGAGTAAAGTAGATAATTGGTTCCCAGAAAGGTATAATGTTGTGGAGACTGACTAGTCACTCACCTAAAACCATTTCCTGTTTTCTCTCATGTGTACATCTTGACTATCATTTCCCACTGGACTTTCAGATGTGGCTATGTGACTGAAGTCTGGCCAGGGAAACAGGGGCAAAATTGAGCAACCACTTTCAGACTTGACTTACAAAAACTATCCACACGTGGTCAATCCTTCATGTTCTTTCTCTTTCCATGACTTGATGGACAATTCTGCTTCTAATTAAGATAGGGTAACATGGACTGGCTTTACCCTTCTGCCTGAAACAACCAATAAACTGGATAAAATATTTGAAACAAAAGGCAACAAATGACAGTGATCCACAAGAGACAGTAAACAAGGAGAGCCCTACCACTGTCCCAGTTGCCTTGAGAGAGTTTCCAGGACACAGCTCAGAGAGGAGGAACCCAGGGAGAGCTCAGTATAGTTTCTGAATTGCAAATATGGTGATGGTATTCTTGATAAATCAAGGCGGCTAGAGTTCACAGGACAGAGTATTAGAAAGAAGAAGGCTTCACAGAGAAAGAGATGTTAGAAGACATACAGGGGGTATGTCTGTATGTCATACAGAGTATTCAGCAAAGTACTGAACAGCATATGCATTTGAGAAAACTACCTGAGGCTAGAAAAAGTACAATCTAGAAGGAACAGTACCTTAAGTCCCCATAGGACTGGGATTAGTGTCTCTTCTCACCAGTTATGCTAGAAAAACCTCATAATTACAAAGTTTTCAGAAATGTTTCATTAGTGAGACAAAATTAGCCATAGACTAAATGCTTCTCTGGTCCTGCCTAACAAATTTTAATAGCAAGACCTGAAAGGATGAAACTGTCTCTAACTAAGGTAACTTCACCCCAGAACAAAGTTAAAGAATATTTTTAGGAATAGAAAAATATCCAGGACTTAACAAGGTAAAATTCACAATGCCTGACATCCATAAAAAATTACAAGGCAGCAAAAGAAGCAGAGAAATGCAATCCACAATAAAGGGAAAGATCAATCAATTGAAAACTGAACCCGAACTGACATAGATAAGATAATTAACAGACAGAAAACAGTAATTGTACTACTGTATTCCATATGTTCATAAAGTTATTAAGAAGCTACTTAAAAGGTCCAAATAAAACTTATTGAGGTGAAAACTACAATGGTTGAAATAAAAACTACATTGGATAGTTTTAACATTTGATTCATCATTGCAGAATAAATTAGTGAGCTTGAAGTCCTAGAAACTAAACTAAATGTAATACATAGACTTTTTTTTTTTTTTTTTAATATTTTATTTATTTATTCATTTATCCCCCCCTTGCTGCTTGTGCTCGCTGGGTCAGCCAACCACGCCGCGCGGGCGGGCCTGCCTTCACCAGGAGGCCCTGGGAACCGAACCTGGAGCCTCCCATATGGTAAACGGGAGTCCTACTGATTGAGCCACAGCCGCTTCCCTACATAGACTTTTAAAAATTAATGGTAATGTAAAATAGAGCAACCACTTTGGCAAAGAGTTTGGCATTTCATTAAAAAATATACACCGATTATATTATCCAGCTACTCCTCTCCTAGGTGTTTAGTCATGAGAAATGAAAATGTATGTCCAAATAGTCTGTACACAGAAGTACATATCAGCTTTATTTGTAATAGCCTCAAACTGGAAACAACTCAAATGCCATGAATTGGTGTCTAAGTTTGCCAGGGCTGTTATAACAAATACCACAAACTGGTTGGCTTAAACAGCTAGAGTTTCTTGTCTCACTGTTTTAGAAGCTACAAGTCCAAAATCAAGGTGTTGGCAGGATCAGGCCTTCTCAGAAGTCTGTAGCTTTCTGGTGGTGGCTTGCTGGCATCCATAATTCAATCTATGCCTCTGTCACAAGGCCAGCTGCCCTTTTTGTCTCCTCCTTTGGCTTCTACTTCCATGTGCAAATTTTGGTTGCTTTTAAGGACTCCTATCATACCAGATTAAGGCCCATCTTATTTCAGCTTGGGCCCATCTTAATAGGCTTTTGAAGATCCCATTTGCAAATGAGTTCACAGTCACTGGACCAGAGATCAGGACTTGAAGATATCTATGTGGGGAACATGATTCAATCTATCACAACTGGTGAATAGATAAAACTAGTATATACTTACAATGGAATACTACTAAACAATAAGAAGGGATTAACTATGGATTCATGCAATAATGTAGATGAATTTTAAAATAATTATGCTGGGTGAAAGAAGACTGGCAAAAAAGAGTACATACTGTATTGTGTTTTATATATATATATATATATATATGAAATGCAAACTAACATATGGTAACAGAAAGCAGAACACTGTGGACAGCATGAAGGAAAGAGAAGGACTTGGGGGAAAGAATTACAAAGAAGCACAAGGAATCTTTAAGGAATGATGAATATGTTCACTTTCTTGATTGAGATGATGGTTTTACAAGTATATACATATATCAAAACTTATCGAATTGTATACTTCAAATATATGCAGTTTACTCTATGTCAATCATACCACAATAAACCACTGAAAAAAAATGTAAGGAGCCTGTATCCACAATGTAAGGAAAACAGCTGGGCAATAAAAAAACATCCATTTTCGATGTAATATGAGTTAGAAATAAATGTGTACAGTGTGTGTTTGTTTGTATTAACTAATATAGTGTTATATTAGGGCTAGTCCCAAAACCTCATGATTCTATGGTATTTACCTGTAGCAACCAAGAATACATGCATACTTCTTCATGTCCAAATTAACAGAGTACATTTTTAAATAGCTTCCATAGAAGAAAGAGAATTTTTATTTCTCAAAGCCCCCATTAGTGTCTTCTAGTATTCCATTGGTTTAAATCGGTCCATGTGAATGTGCCTGAGGGAATCATGGTCAATGCCACACAATTGTACCGATAACGCCTGGAACAGGGGCACCCAGTGAAGGGGAAAATGGAGGCTCAAAACCAGGATATGCTTTGCCTATCAAACAGTGCAAGCTGGTGCTGGGCTGCATTCACCTGTTTCTCTGAATTACACAGAGCAATATTTAGATCCCCAACCTGAAGGTCAGGCAGAAAAACTTCAGCTGGAATAGGAAAGGCAACTGAATGCTGGGAAGGGGTGAGGGAAACCTCAATGACTTCTGCAGTAACATGGAGGTTGTGATTGGTTTTGTGGCTGTCACTCATTTACCGTATTTCAATGTATCTTTTCTGGTGGCCTGGATAAAAGGAATCTTTCTCTTACCTGAAATCATCTACAACTTTGTTATGTTCTAAAACTCTCTTTTGGTGTTTACAGCTTTCTTCCTTTAATTATAATCAATTACATGAATGAAATAAGTCAGGAATACGACATCCAAAGTGCCAAGGATTGGAGGACTGTGTGGATCAAGAATTTTTGAAAGACCCCCTGGAGATAGGGAATTCTTTTGTATAAGACAGGAAAGCAGTATATTGAGAGAGAGAGAATTCCAGCAATCCCTATATTTTAAGTGAAAGCTACTTAGACAGCAATTGCTACTTTTCTCAAGGAAAGAAATGAAGTGACATCTCAAGCATACGGTGTGTTATATAAGCAATGACCAAGAGGAAGAACATGTCTTAATGAAGACAGTATTTGGGGAAGTTTCCTAGCCACTTTGAAGACTCAGAAGTGAAGTACCAAGGGAAGTGAAGTACCAAGGGAAGTGAAGTACCAAGGGAGTAAATGGATTATCTGGAGAACCAAATGAAAATTCAGTTCTGCCACTGATTTTTGTGGTCTGGTTTGATTTGTGGTTTATGCTGTTTGGTGCTATGTGATAGCTAAAAGTTGTCATAGCACCATTGTATTAGAGGTGTGTTTAATTCAAAAGGATCTGTGCCAAAACAGTCAGTTCAGGTTATAAGCAAATACATTGAGCAGGTCATTTGTTTGTACTTACCAACTAGTACAATCTAGAGTTGTATATATGAAATGAAGGAATTTTATTAAACAGTACTTTAAATTTTCCAATACTGTATTTTATAATACACCATTAAATTAACTGACCCATTAAAATAATGTTTTGATAGTTACAAGAATATTGCTATTAAAAGTATATAAAAATGATAGTGGTAATGAAAAATATTCAAGGAATGGTACAGCATTCAAAACAGCAAAATAGAGTTCAAAAGAAGTGAAGCATAGAATAAAAACAAATACATATTTGTACTATTAAATTCAATATTGGGGGAGCAGATGTGGCTCAAGCCATTGAGTGTCTGCTTCCCACATGGGAGGTCCCAGTTTCAGTCCTAAAAAAAACAAAAACAAAAACAGACAAGCAAACAAATGGAAAAACCAACCCAGAGGAGTTGATGTAGCTCAGTGGTTGAGTGCTGGCTCCCCAGCCTTGATACCTCACACACACACACACACACACACATACACACAATTCAGTATTGGCATTAAAATTTCAAAAAATAACACCGATCACATTTAATTCATATTTTAATTTTAATTAAATAAGTTTTGGATTTATGTGTTTAATCTATAAATGGGCTTTGGTTTTTTAGGTCTAAAGAGCTAATGAGTTTATGCCCAGATTTATCCTTATACATAGTTCAGTTACATTATAGTAAAATAAGTTAAGTTAACTCTAAGAATCCATGAAAATGTTTTCAATTTAAGGGAATTCTATATTTTACTCAGGTTTGAGAAACAATATTATATAGGACTCTTTCTTAACTGAATGTGTAATAAGAAGGCTTGCTCTACATTTCTGAAATTCACAGGCCTGATGTTTTCCCATCAAGAGAAGAAATGGGAACCAGGAAAGAGAGTGATAGAAGAGGGTGATGTGGTAGAAATATACCACCCCAAAATACCTTTATACCTCAGAGAATTATTAATGAAAACGCCCATGAATGGAGACACTGCAGATGTAGCATATACCATTTCCCCTGATCTAGACTCTAAATGACTTAAGGAAAATTTTGTATATGATTTATCCCTGTCTTGCACTCTACCTTATTTTACAGGATGTATTAATAAGTAAATATATTTTAAAATAAATAAAAGATAAGTTGGTGGCAAATCAGTCCATAAGCTACACATATTGCAATTCAACAAAATTTACTGAGTATATGCTGAGAACTGTTATTACGTTAGATGCTGTTGTGAATGTACAGATGAAATGACATATATCCCTCTGAATAATCTACCAGGAAAGACATACATGTGAATAAATTGCACAACAGTGCGATAAAAACAAATATAGAGATAATGATATACCCCCACAAAAATTTAGACATTGTTCAGAGGATAGAATGATTTACTTACTTTGGAGGGGTAAACAGTAGAGGGAGCAGATGATCACATTCAATTTTTTTTTTAAAATTTATTTCTCTCCCCCTCATTGTTTGCACTCACTGCCTACTCTCTGTGTCTGCTTGTCTTTTTTTTTTTTTTAGGAAGCACCTGGAACCAAACCCGGGACCTCCCATGTGGTAGGCAGGTGCCCAACTGTCTGAGCCACATCTGCTTCCCCACATTAATTTTAAATGCCAAAAGGACCTTCTTAAATTATACAGGGTAGGGAGATCATTCTAGGTAGAAAGAACTGTACATGTGCTCTAGGACCAGAACAACCACCAAAAAACTAACTGTATTGGGTTCTGAATTTTGTGATAGGATAATTATTACTTAAAAAACTAATATATTATGTTTACTAGGACAAAATACCATTTTTGAATTTACCCAGTTGAATGTAATGAACCTATTTAATTAGACTCAGCTTATTCCCGAAACCAAAAAATGAAAAATGTACACAAAATGTTCTCATATGGACTGTAGACATTCAAGGTAACATTAAGTTTTTGCACTTCACCTCATTACCTTCATGATTGGTACTTTGATCATATTTATTCTTATATCCTGCAATAAATTAGGGTGATAAAATAAGCCACTGTCAGTAATGACAAAGATACAGATCTTAAAAACCTTAAAACACACTATTAGGGAATACAGTTAAGCTAACTTTCAAATAATTAAATTCTTGATTGAGTGTCCTGGAAATTATTCAGCAAAGCTTTAAATTAGCTGCATTGAAATGAAGATTGAATGTATTTTAATAGCCATCTATTAAAAAGAGGGCCTTACTAAAAAGCAATACCTGGGAAGAACTTTATTTTATCAATCACACGATAGTAATATTTCTTTGGCTCTAATAGTTGGAAATAGGAAACTGAAAAATTCCACCTTTTGCCAAATTTAAGAACTTGTAAATGATTGTCAAAGAGAACTTGGCTGAGGAACTGGAGCACTGCCCATTCAGGATTCTTTGATGAGTCAGCATGAGCTCCTTGCTGTCTTATTGGGGCTGTTTTCCCACCCTTCTATGATTTTATTGCATCACCAAACACTGATGGCTTCCCCACTTGGGGACCCACTCTGTTCTTTTCTTAATTCCTGGTCTTAACCTACCACCCATTCCTCTCTCCACTCAACACAGCTACTAGTATTCACAGCCCCACTACTGCCAACTACCTTAAGCCCTTCAGAACTAGCTCCACTATGGCTTTACTGCTGTTCACATCACCTCCCAAAGTCCAAGGACACTCTCTCTCTCCTGGACCCTCATCTCCTAACAGCTCTGAATCCCCTACTCTGACTCTATCACTCACCTAGACCCCAACTTTGAAACACTGCCACTATGTCCTCAAGAACTTGTATCCAGTTTGTAATTGGCAAAATCCTTTACTTCCACAGCATAATCTCTGAACAGTCTTTATAACTTCTGGAAACTGATTTTGTCCCAAAGATGTGGCTTCCCCCATAGCTCTAAGATTGCCTGCTTTATCACCTACAAACCCCTCACTTCTGTTAGCCTAAAGGTGGGCCACATCGTCTCACTGCTACTTACAGACTATTAGTCCTCTTTTCTCCTTAAAACCCCTCAACTTTGAAGCTTGTACAATCAGATGATACCATCTGCTACCACCCCTTGTTGTGATAGCCTACAGAGTCTCTCTTTTTCCTTGACTATTTTAGATGCTTACTCTATCACACATTCCACACTACTCCAGTCATAATTCTTAATGATTTCAATATTGACATGGATTATCCGTCCAATATCTGGCCTCTCACCTCTTTAACCTCCTTTTTAAAAAGAATATCTTCCTCTTTCCTACCTCAGCCACTCATTCCCATGGTCATTGCTCAATCACAGCCTCTCTGCCATAATCTCAATCTCAAATATTCCACATTATGAAAACTACCACATGTCATTGCAGCTCATTTCTTCTAATGCCCCTAGTCTAACAATTATATTAGCCCCAGAATGTGTTGGAGGCTTGTCCCAGTCCCATGTCTGTGGCTAGCTCTCATTTCTATGGCTGTGCAGTCCTAGGTGATGTGGGAAAGCACTGCTGGGCCACCATATTGGACCACACAAAAGTCTAAGTGAGGCAGCCTTGGACCAAGTAGGTTAGACACACTTTCAGGCATTTATGCTATACCACTTCCATACCACCCTGGGACAGAGGGGAGCTCTGTGTTCCTGACACTATTTGGGGTTCCCACCAGAAATAAAGCACATGCTGTCTTTTCCAAGTCCTCCAAGTTATATGGGGTGTCAAGCCTCTCCTTGGTGATATATACTTGAATATGACCATGTATTTCTATTTTTCTTCTTCTAGTCCAGAAGAATAGAAAATTATTCCATCATCATGTGTTCTCCCAAATCTATTTTTAATAGTATTGACTTTATATCCAAAATCCTTAAAATATTGGCCTATGTAAATTCAATGCTTTTTCTCTCAAACACTTTTCTCAGCTATGAATTTCAAAGCTCTATTTGCAACCTCAGAGCTAAGAATCAGCTCTTGTTCTGCTATAGCATACCTTCCCAAGGCAGTGAGTCTGGATTTCCCTAACCATTGCCTCATGGGCAGAAATGTTCATAGCAGTGAGTAACATATCAGAACGCTATATATTTTTTTTTATATGAATCCTGAAAATATCTAATATGGTCTCTCTTCCTTAAGCAAGTTCAATGTATGAAAAACTGAATTAATATTTATATAAAATATTAAGCAGGGACAATATTTTACAAAAGTTTCAAAACATTTCTTTAAAAAACTATTTCCTTTGCAATACATAAGAACAGTTTCAATTTGTAAAATTAAGTTCCATAGCACAACAGTTGTACAAACTGAGGTACCATGTAAGGGTTCGTGAATTCATGAAATCAGTGAAGTAAATTTCTTTTACTAATTGCAATAAATAAGCATGTGATATTTAATGAAAATTGCAGGGTCTGTACACCAGTACTCTACCCTCTACAAATGGCATGAAATTTCATGGACTTGCACTCTTTTTAAATAGATTTGTCCTTATTTCAAAAACCTTTATGAATTTTAATTTGTTTATAGCTAATCAAAACCTAAAATTCTAAACATTAATTAATCCAAGACTAACTTAATATACTAATATTATCATAAGTAATTAACGTGTGGTTAGTAACTGAGAGAAAAGGTCACTTTGCAGGGAGATATAATGATTTCCTTCAACTTCCAGCAAATGA
Source organism: Tolypeutes matacus (assembly GCA_026826555.1). Classification (NCBI taxonomy): domain Eukaryota; kingdom Metazoa; phylum Chordata; class Mammalia; order Cingulata; family Chlamyphoridae; genus Tolypeutes; species Tolypeutes matacus. The sequence continues at coordinate 2,147,134 of JAKSZT010049426.1, read as the reverse complement.
GCTTTGATGGCTATAACAGTTTGGTATTATTTATGAATTCCAAAAATAGATATTGGATTATGTTTGTAAACTGGTCTGTCAGACATTTCACTTTTTCTTGATTAAATAATGATTCAGGCTTTGATTGGGCCATGTCAGTAGGATGTATAGTCCCTGCCCCCTTCGTGGGTGAGACTGACAGAGAAAATGAGAAGGCACAGGAGTTAGTGGGAGTTTTGAGCTGGAGTCCAGGAAGTAAACACATGGGCGAGAGCAGAGCAGCTGAGCCTGGAGAGAATCGAGCCCCGGGAGAGAGACGAGACTTGTCCTAGTCAACATCTGATGTTGGAAGAAGCTGGGACCACAGAGCCTTAAGGGGAAGCCTGAACCCTTGCCAATGTCGACAACCACCTTGTTCCAATACGTGGCAACAGATTCTGGTGAGGGAAGTAACTTGGGCTTTATGGCCTGGTGACTGTAAGCTTCTACCCCAAATAAATACCCTTTATAAAAGCCAACAGATTTCTGGTATTTTATATCAGCACCCCTTTGGCTGACTAATACAATGGCCATGCAATTACAATAAGAGATACTACCCAACCTTTCTTCATGTACTTCATGCTACAACTGTCACAGAACAGACAACAGAGAAGCCTTGATTTATAATCTCATTTCTATTCCCATTAAGAGTGTAATTAAGAAAAGGGTCTTTTTGGTGTGTTTCAAAAAGCTTAGTGTAGTTATTTATAGAGATTTGAATGCAGACACTTTGGTCCACTAAGTACATGACTTTATGTAAGATACTTTACCCTTTGCAGCCTGACTTGTCCCATTTTAAAAATGTTTGAAACTCCATGTGACAATTCAATGAAATAATTTACATGAAAGTACCTGGATTTTTTTTAAAAAGATGCTCAATAAATGACATTTTTCTTTTCTATTTGGAATTGAATATATGTCTAAGATAATTTAATTTAGGGAAAAGGTATTGGCAACCATACTTTGAAACTATACCCCTATAGGTCTTATAAAAAGAAATAGCATAATGGGAAGTCATTCTACTTCATAAATTGTTCAATTATCTCCATATTGTTCTAAAAATAAAAAAAAAACCTGCACATTTGTATAATCTTTTCTATTATCCAATGCTCTTTCAAGCATATTTTATTATTTTCACAACTTTGCTAACACGAATTCATGTTTACAAATATGGAAGCTCAAGTTCAAAGAGATTCTTTTAATTTTGCACTGCTTCTCAGTAAAAATAATCTATTTAGATAAAATTGATTTAGTGATTGTATTATTAAATACAAAATATTCCCAATTCAAGAGAAGATTAATAAAATTAGGAATATTTAATTTAATAAAATAGAGTTAAATTTTATAAATTAATAGAGCAAAAGTCTTCTGCTTTTAAATGTAGTAGGTTGGATCACACCTATGCTCCCACTGGAAGACAAAAATAATTTTAAGCCTAGAAAAGGTCAAATAAATTATACAAATCCTATTTTTAAAGGCATCAAGGAGCTGTGGGAACAATGACTAGATTAAAATTCCAGAGAGAGGAGTGCCCTTACTAAGTGGACTGATGATCTCAAGGCATTGTCCTCCCTAAGGCCATCTTCCCATCCTGAGACCAGACTGAGGACTGGGGTTAGTCCAGGCCTAGGAACTCTGCTGGGGAAAAGAGAAATCATAAAACTTCTAACAATCATGGAGGCTTCGTAGAAAACAAATTGGAAACATGAGGAACCTCAATCCTCTCATGGGATATTTCCTATATTCTGAGGCTGCACAGAGGGAGCTTATGCAAAAGATTCTATAAAGGAACTTAAAACTTCCTTAGTCTCATGGTGATTAGATATAAAGAGGTGACTGTTGGAGGAGGTTGTCCCCAACATACAATCAATCTCTCCCTCAAGATATTTATCAGATTATGAAGTTGCATAAGCTAGAAAGATGAAGAGCTATGCTGGAAAACTCTGAAGAATAGAATTGGATCTCCCATCGTTTTTCATCAATGAAGAGATGAAAGATACCATCGTCTCAATCTAAACCCTAAGAAGGAAATACCCTAAGGAATAGGGGCAAACCAGAGGAGAACTGAGTCTTAAGGCAATATACCTACAATCCAGATCAATCCCTGATTGAATTAAGGTGATCAGTTTCATCCTAAATGCCTAATAGAGGAAAGGAGAATCCTGTCTGGTAAAAGATATAATCATCTGTAACACAATGTCTACATGAATATATATATATATATATAATATTAGATGTGAGAAGAGGCAAGAAAACTTGAGTAATCAAGAAAAACAATAAGCAGTACAGATTAAAATGAACCAAAGTTATTAGAGTTATCAAAAAAGGACTTTAAAAATAACTGATTAATGTGTTCAAGAAAGTAGATTAAAAGATGGATAAAATAGATAAAAGGATGGAGAATCTCAGTAGAGAAATGGATTATATATATATATAAACTATATGAATATTCTAATGTTGAACAATGCAATTCATAAAATCAAGAACTCAATGTATGTTCCTAATAGTAGACTGGATACAGCAGCAGCTATGATTAGAAAACTGAATGCTAGTCAGTAAGTATTACATACAGATAAAGAAAGATTTGGAAAAACAAATAAAACCATAGAAGACATGCAGGACATAGTCTAAAGGTCTATCATAGATACAATTGGTGTCTTAGAAGAAAAGGGAGATACTGGGCCAAAAGCAATATTTGAGAATATAATAAGTGAGAATATTCCTAAACTAATGAAAGACATAAACATATAGATCTAAGAATGCCATCAAATCCCAGGAAAGAAAACCAAAAAGCAATACCAAATAGATTTCTTCAATCTAAAAGAAAATGATATCAAATGGGAACATGTAAATTTAGGAAAGAATGAAGAATATCAGAAAGAGTACAATATAAATTAACAAAAATAAATATTGACTATACAAAGAAAATCTTATAATGTCACATGGAGTTTAAAACATTTTGTAGAACTACAATGTATGACAAAAATGACACAAAAGCATGGGACAGGTGAATGAAAGTAAAGGGTTCTAAGTTTCTCGTAGAATCATAGAACTGGCAAAAATAATAATTCTTTGAGTGTAATAAATCAAGTGTGCAAGTTTAATCTTTAAGGAAACCAGTAAAGAAAAATTAAAAATGCTAATTGACTAAGAGTTAACGGAGAGAAAATTAAGTAAAAAAAAATTAAGTTTCTATCTCAATAAGCTATAAAAAATCAGCAAATCAAACCTAAAGAAAGTAAAAGGTGAGGGAATAAAGATAAGAGAATAAATCCAACATGTAGTAATCAATTTACAATATAGAAAATCGACAAGGCCAAAACCTATTTTTGGAAAGAGTTAAGTTGATATGCATCCTACTAAAGCCAGTAAGTAAAAAAAATAGAAAACACAAGTATCAATACAAAGGAAAAAAAAGGCATGGGTGAAGGTCATCATAACAGATCTTATAGTCATCATAAAGCTAATACGAGGGTGTTGTGAAATTTGCAACAATAAATCTAATAATATTGAAGGAATGGAAATACTCCTCAAAAATAAAACTTACTAAAGCTATTGGTAAAAATAAATAGAAATCAGAATATTCTGTTATCTACTAACTAAATTGTAATCACATTTTTATGCACATAGAGCTGGAGCCCTCAGGAATCACAGCTGGAGAAAATAATCCTATCATGCTTTCCTACCCCTTAGCTGGCTTCCCAACATGATAAAGGTCCAAGTTGGAGAAAAATAACATTTTAACTACAAATTAATGTCAGAGTTTTGATTATTTTTTCAGACCTAGCATTTCAATTACTGGACTGTGACAGTTCTTAGCACTGAAGTGATGTTTTATTATCTTGGAGTGATTGGAATAATATTAACACCTGATCTAGGTTTATTATGGAGAAGGGAAGAGACATATTCATAGAAATGGTATGAAAGGGTATGGGGGAGGGAAAAGACAGTTGAGAGAGGGCTCTTTGTGTCAGAGACCAGCTAGGTGCTGATCAATCCCATTTTCTCTTCCAGGGAACACCGGAAAATTAATTTCTCAGTTCCTTTGCAGTTGAATTGGGGTTGCATGACTGGGGTCTGGCCAATGCAATGTGGGTAAAGATGTACTATCTATCCAGGCCTGATCATAAACCACCCCCAATGATTCCCTATAGAATTCCCTGCTGATATTGTGACTAGAAGTAAAGGACTTTGAGGCTATGAAGCTATATGATGGGGAACCAATATCCCTGAGTCACTGCTTGTAGGCCAACTCTACTCCAAAACTCCCAGGAAGACACCTGACCCTGCTCAGACTGAAACGTGGGCAAAAAATGAAGCTTGATTGTTTGAAGCCACTGCGATTTGGGGTTCTTTTCCACAACAGCTAGTGTTAATTAATGCTGATGAATATACACTCTAAGTTTCTTTCCACAAGACTGTAGCAATATTAACAATTGTTGGCATCATAACTGCAACTGATTATGACAGAGCAGGAAGTGGTAACACTAAGGTAGAGAATGATTTCCTTGGGAAACCACACATCCAAGGATCTCTCCTTAAAGAAATATGTCCTTTAGTGGACAGTGGGACAGAATTATCTCATAAGCTGTTGTGTAGAGGAAATAAGAGCACTGTACTTCTATCAAAGGTCCACAGACATGGTTAAGACCACCAGGGAATTTAAACTCTGTCCACACTTGTAAAAAGATCAACTGCTTGGTTTCTCAGTGGGAAAAAGAGACCATGACTTCTGGCTGGATAAATCAGAGAAGAATTTAGTAAAGGGCAAGCTTGAGCTCAGCCTGGAGAAATGGGTGAGATCTGATTAGATAGAGAGGAACAAGGATATATTTATAGAGGAAAATGCAGCACAAAAATGATGCAGATGCATATGCAGGAATGAGAGTGTTCCTAGGACAGAAAATGGCCCAGCTAGTCAGTATAATGGATTCCTAATTCGGTTTTAAGACTGAAAAGATGAAAAGGGACACAGGGGAATTTTAAATAAAGTATTGATAAGAGATTATAACTGACAACTGGATAATTTCTGGAGATAATGTATTTAGAGCTTAAAATGTGCAAGTTACCGTACTGGGTGCTTCATATTTTCATTTAGTTCTTAAAATTCATTGAAATATGTATTTTATTAGCCATATTTTATAGGTGAGAAAACTGAAGCAGAAGCATATAATGTAACTTGACCTCAAGTCACAAACACGAAAAGTGCAACATCCAGAATTCAGACTCAAGTAGCCCAATGCTAGTAAATGCTATTAACTATTATGCTCCCTTCTAAGAGTAAGAAAGTGGAGGTCAGAGGCAGTGAAGAGTACTGAAAAGCAAACATTAGAAGCATAACAAACTTGGCTTAATTTTTTTTTTTTTTTGTCTTATGAAGGCTTTGGCATTTAAAGTTTGAGTCTAAATATCTTTTTTTAATACAATGAATATAATAATATCTATCTTTATCATCATCATCATCATATATTATTATTAAAGATAATCTGGGCTTAAGGAATAATTTATATAGTACCCTGTAGAGTAGTAGATGGTTCTATAAATGGTAGCTCTTATGAATGTGGGATTGGGGAAGAGATTATATGTTCAAATTTTAGATATTTTACTTTGAAATGACAGAGCTGGGCATGACTAGAAAGAGCTTGGCAGATACTTGGTACTTAATGTAAGTTTAGTCTGATTCTGATTTTGCAATGATAGTGGGACACTCAAGTGGCACTGTCTGATGACATTTACAGATATAGGACTGGAGCTTGGTATAGCAGTGAGTGCTGAAGCAACAAAGTCACCTATGTAAAAGGACTAGTTGAATTCTTAAAAGTGGATGAGATTTATGAGAGAGAGGTATAAAATGGGAACATGGCACCAATACCTTTAGGTTGTGAAGATGAAATGGATCTAAGAAGGAATGGTCAGGGAAATAAAACTGTTATGTTAGGCTTAAATTAAAAAGAGTTTTCACTTCCTAAGGATAAATGAGCTGAATAAAGGAATTATTTCTTACCTGAAATACCAAGAGCCATGGGAAAAAAAGATTGCTGAAAATGAAATGCTTGTCACAGAATCCACATTGTGGACTCACATGAGAACACTGTTTTAACTGTATTTTTAAATAAACAATTGCCTTCCTCCTTCCCTGAAAAAAAATTGGCAAGTTGGAAGTATTGCACTTATTCCTAAATGTGATCAAGTATGCATCTTAAATGGCTTTTTAAATTTCCATTGGACTCTCTTTTTCAGAATAGCACAAGAAAAAATAGTCCTTTCCCTCAGAGTTTAAGCCCACCTTGTCTTTACAATTTCGTTTTTTTAAAGGTAATATTTCTGTTATTTTTTACTTACCTAACAACCAAACATTTGCTGAACACCTACCAAATGGAAGACAGTGTGTGAGGCTCCCTGGAGATAACAAAAAATTAATGTTAAAACAACCATTGTTTTACCTGTAAGGACCATATATTCCAGTGAAAAAGAAAGACATTTATACAAAAACTATGTGTACAAATCACCACAAAACATGGCTTAATGTAATTGCCAAGTGAAAATAATCCTCAAAGGGGCTGAGGACGCCGCTGAGATGAGCTGTGAAGATATTTAGGTTCTGGAGAAGTAGGAATAAGTGAGGTTGAGGGAACGGTTACCTGACAAACTGAGTAATTATAAAGAATTAAATTATAGGCCTTTATTTTTCTTGTTTGCACAAAGCTAATGTATAATTTTTAAAAAAGATTTATTTTATTATTTATTTCTCCCTCCTTGTTACTTTGCGCTTGCTGTCTGCTCGTCTTCTTTATTTTTTTTTAGGAGGCACCTGGGAACCAAACCCAGGACCTTCCCATTTGGGAAGGAGGTTCTGAATCACTTGAGCCACCTCTGTTCCCTGCTTGTTGTGCCTATCACTGTGTTTCCTTGTTGTGTCATCATCTTGTTGCATTGTCATCTTGTTGCGCCAGCTCCCGGCGCCAGCCTCTTACATCAACTCGCTGTCTTGCTGGTCTTCTTTAAGAGGCACCAGGAACGGAACCCAGGACCACCTATGTGGTAGGCGGGTGCCCAAGGGATTGAGCCACATCTCCTTCCTTAATGTATAATTTTGATGTCAAAATAACAGATATCAAAGAACTTATATTTTTCCTCCTTTTGAATAATTTTTAAACATTTTTTAAAAATTTAGTCTTATTGAATAGTTTAGCTTATATAAAAACTTAAGACAATGAGTTGTAATTTTCCATCAACATTCTACTGCCTGAAAAATACCTACTTGGGTACAATTCTAAAATTCATGCAAGTGTGAACTAATCTGCCCTCTCTGTCACCTGGTCAGAGGGCAGGAAAAGACCTCTTTATTGCAAATCCTCTGATCACATGATTCTAACCCAATCAAGATGGAAGAACTAATTTAGTTGCTGGAAGTTTAATTATAGAGCTTTCAAGATTTGTAACAAAGATTGCTATCTGTTAAAGAAATTAATGTTATATCCAAGGACCAAGACACTGCAGGGATAAGCCAGTCTTCACTGTTTCATAGCAAAATGTCCCCTTTTTTTGTGAGGAGTGTCACTGATTTATTTAGGGCTTGTTACCAAGTGAATATAGCAGACAGAAAATAGTACAGATTTCAGAATATGCTAAATCCTAGCTTCCTTCAGGATTATCAATTTACACCATAACTGCTCCTTCCTGAAGGAAAAGAATTGACAGATCTATCTCTGCCATGCTTTGTAATCTCATTCCTTGGCATATAAACCCCCTAGAATTTTTCATAATATGTATTGTCAAGAAAGAACAACCCTTTATTCATTAAGAGATTCTGGCTTTACCTCACTGAAAGAAAAAAAAATGGAGATGTTCTCCATGAGATTCTGCCCTATTTAAATAATAATGATAATAGCTGATCTTTATTGAATTAATGATGGACCAGAGTCAGAGGTAAAGAGTCTATCATAAACCTCAAGCTTGTAGGTTTCATGGTATAATGAAAAGAGCTCATGTTTTAGAGACAGGCAGGTTTGAGTTCTAAACTTTTCTCTTGATTCTTTATTTTCTGGGTACCTTGAACAAAGGTGCATATCATCTCTGAGTCTCTTTCCCTTGTCTGTAAGAGAGACAATACTATCTAACAGATATTATATATATAAAGCCTCTTCTTTAGCATAAAGCACATAGTAGGTACTCAATAAATTCATAAGGCTAACAGTAGGTACAGAAAATTTATCCTTGTTTTGAATAACTGCCCTAATGTTTCTCACCACATGGTCTTAGTTTCATCAGTAAATCCAGTTAGGAAGAGGACTGACTATATATGACTTTCAATTTCCAAAAGTTACATTTGGGTATGCACTCATGTTCAATCAAAATGCAGAAATTATTATTATTACAATGCCTTGGTTATAGCTGACAAAACAGGTGAGGTCATCTGCTGCTTCCTCATGGCTTACATCAATAAATTAATTTATTCCACCAAACAACCCTCCCCATTTTCCTGATCCTCCCTCTTCTGTAGTTCAAAGACCACTATTAACATCATCTTCTTTAACTCCTCTGGTGGTCCAGAGGAGTTTAAAAAGTATGCATAAGACATACCACAACTTTTCTGACCAACCATGATCAACGCTTTGACGTCAACGAACATTTTCCTAGGTGTTTTCTGACAGTTGTCTTCTGACAAGCAGGTAATAGGCTGTTTCCTCCTTTTAGGGGCTTGCATGTAACCAGTGCTAACATTTTTATTGGTATCCCTGAATATTTTTGCTTTTGATTAAACTTCTATCTGAATATTCCTAAAATTTCTCAATATATTTTATATTGTTTCCTGTAGGAGAGGACCTGTATATCATTCATTAGATTTATCCTTGATAGTAATCTTGTTGCCATTACATATAGCTTCCTTTGTATTTTCCTAGTTATTTTTACTGACATATAAAATGCACATTGGTTTTTATAGGTTGAATTTATAAAATTCACTTGTTAATTTTTCTATCTGGGGATTCTTTTGAATTTCCACATTTATGATCATGTTATCCACAAATGATGACAGTATTTCTTCCTTTCTAATACTTCTGCCATTTTTTTCTGGGTAGGACTTCTGGCACAATGTCAAATTGAAAAGGTCATAGCAGGTATCCTAACTCATTCCTGGTGTAAAAGTCAAAGATTTTACCATTTAATCATTATGTATATAGTGAAGTTTTTGTAGCTGCTCTTTACCAGGTTTAAGAAGTTTCTCTCTCTAGTATGGTAAGAGTTTATGTCAATAGATGTTAAGTTGATTCAAATGTTTTTTTCTGCCTCTATTGAGATAAACATGATTTTTCTCCTTTATTTTCTAAATGTAATGGATTATATTGGTTGATTTTCTACTGTTGAAACAATCTTGCATCCCTGAAATAAATCTACCTTGATATCACTGAATTTAGTTACCAGCTAATATTATTTAGAGCTTTTGCATCTTTGTTAATGAGAGATATTGGACTGTTATATTTTTTTCTTATAATGTACTTGTTGGGTTTTGTTATCAAAATTATGGTGGCCTAATAAAATTAATTGGATGTGTACTTCTTTTTCTATTCTTTGGCTGAGTTTATGTATGGTGTTATTTTATCCTCAAATGTTTAGGACAATTCAGCACAGACCCCACATGAGCTTTTACTTTGTGGTAAAGTTGTTATTTATAGACACATTATTTTACTAGATATAGGGATGTTAGATTGTCCAACTTATTTTGTCTTTTTGAATGAATTGTATTTTTCAATAACTTGCCCATTTTGCCAAAATTGTACAAGCGAATGGCAAAATTTTATCATAAATTTTTACTATCATTTTAATTTCTCGAGAAGCTACAATAAGGACCTCACTTTCATTCTTGATATTACCAATCGTATTTGTTTTCTCTCTTTTTTCCCTTGGTCAATCTTTTTTGGGATTTATCAATTTTATCAGTATTTTTCCAAGGAACAGTCTTTGGCTTTGCAGATCTTCTCTATTCACAATTTTTCTTTTTTTCTCCTATCTTTATTGGCTCCTTTCTTCTATTTTCTTCAAGTTCATTTTCTTTACTTTTAATCAATTTTTGAAATTGTTACATAGAAAATTCAGGCATCCTTCTTTTCTAACATATGCATTCAAGTATATAAATTTCATTTCACAGGTGACTGTAGCTGTAACTAAATTTTGATAAATTGTATTTTCATCATTCAGTTCAAATTTTTGTGAATTTTTCTTTGATTAGTGGCTTATTCGGAAGTATATTGCCTAATTTCCAATTATTTAGATATTTTCTAATTAACTATTTGTCTACTGAGTACTAGTTTAATTTCACTGTGGTCAGTGAACATAATCTGTATTATTTCAATCCTTTGAAACTTTTTGAGAGTTGCTTTATGGCTTGGAAGAAGGTCAACTTTAGCAACTTCAGCAACTTTTTGTGCACTTGAGAAGAATGTGTATTTTGATGATGTTAGATGCAAAACACCTTACATATTCCATAAATGTACAAATTATATATAATATATAAATTATACCACTAATTATTCAAATTGTCACAATTTTTTAGCTTTATTGATATTTTATCTATTTATTCCCTCAATTGTTGTAAAGGATGTTTTAAGTCTCTCAATATGTGAATATTTTAAAAGTCACCTGTCTAATTTTACTTTCTTTATAACTTTATATATATGAGTATTGGCTGCATACAAATCTAAAAAAATCATATCTTCCTGGTAGATGATCATTATATTATTATACAATGTTCTTCTTGATCACTTCATCTTTTCTTGAAGTCTACTTTGCTTGACATTAATAAAACTATACCAGCTTTCTTTTGCATGGTAAATTTTTTCCATCATTTTATTTTTAAATTTTGTGTTCTTAAATTTGTAAACATTATTTACTTTATAATCCAGTTTGACCATTTTGGTCTTTCACTGAAGTATATTTGCGTGTAATGTGTTACTGATAATCTTTGGGTTTACTAGTTGCTTTCTATTTGTTCCACTTGTTTGAAGTTCCTTTTTTCTTGTGACAACTTTTTAGATCAAACTTTTAAAATTTCACTTTCCCTTCTATTAGGTTATTAAATCAACATTGTTTTTTTATTATTTTAGTGGCTAAATTAGAGAATGCACCATGTATCTTTGGTTTATTAAAGTCTAATTTAAATGGTACTTTTCCCATTATCAGAAAATGAGAGGACCTTATAACATTATAACTCTTTTTCCCTTTCCTGCCTTTTGTGTTATTGTTGTTATATATTTTTTATTTTATTGTTTTATGATATTATCAATCCATGTAGATATTTATATTTATTCACATATTTGTCCTTTCTTGTGCTCTTCATTCCATTTTCTTTATTTCTTGTGGGGTTATAGTTTTCCTTTCTGAAGAAGATATTTTAATATTTCTTTTAGTGCATATCTGCTTCTGAAATGTCTAAATTTTATATTCATTATTGAAGAATAGTTAACTGTATATATGTTTTTTTTCTTTTACCAGGAAGTCCCAGGGATCGAACCCAGGTCCCTCCATATGGGAAACAGATGCCCAACCATTTGAGCCACATCTGCCCCCAGTTAACTATACATAGAATTCTAGGTTTACAGTTTGTTTCAGCTCTTTGAAGACATCATTCCATTATCATCTGGTATATATTATTTCTGTTAAGAATTAGCTGTCAGGAAAAAAAGAAAAAACAAATAAAAAAGAACAAAAAAGGAAAACAATAAAAAACAACAACAAAAAACACAAGCAAAAAAAAAAAAAAACAACAAAAGAAAAAAGAAAAAAAGAAGAATTAGCTGTCAGCCTTATTATCCTCCATTTAGACTTATGTGTCCTTTTTTGGGGGGGGGGTTTCAAATCTTTTTTTCTATTTGCTTTTCTGAAGTTTTCTAATGATGTATCTAGTCATAATTTCTTTGTATTTATACTTGGTTTTGTACTTTTTAAAAAAATCTATAGTATGGTGGGTTTCATCAGTTTTAGAAATTTCTCAACTATTATTTTTTTCTAATACTGTTTTGCCTATTCTTTTTCTTGTCCTTTTGAATCTCCAATTATATGGATATGAGAAATGTTCACCATGTCAAATGTCTATTATAATCGTTTACTTTGATTTAATTTGGACATTCTTTCAGTCTTTTTGTTCTTCAGTATGGATATTTTCTTCTGATCTATCTGCCTATTTAATATTTCTTTGTCCAACCATATATAATATCTTCTTAAGGCCATTAATTGAGTACCATAGATATTTTATTTTTCAGTTCTAGAATTTTCTTTTGATTCTTTAAAAAAGGTTTCAGTTCTTTGTTGAAATTGTTCATCTTATTTTTTACCATAATGATTACATTTATTTAGAAATTTATTTGTCATAAATCCAACATCTGGTTCTCCTGTGTATCTCTTCCTATTGTCTGATTTTCTCTTATATTTTGATAATTTTAAAATCATTTTACATGTTTGTTTATTTTTTATAGAATTATTGACATTGTGTATGAAAATGTGTAGAGATTATTTTAGACTCTGTATTACATTATCTTCTTCCAGTGATGATTCACTTTTGTTTCTGATAGGCAATTATGCTAAGACAGATTACTTTAATCCAATTAGAGATTGTGCTGTTTCAAATCTGGGCTTCAGTCTTTGTGAGGACATGTCTATTTTTGGTTAACATTTATGCCCAGCTCTTTTGAGGTCCCAAATGAAAACCTGGGTATTTGCTTGATATTCTCTTCATTAGCAAATTCTGAGCTCCAATTTTTGTCACCACAGACCAATGACACTGCTCAGATTTCATTCTCTCAGATGCTACTTTTTTTTTTTTTTTTTAAATAATAATAAAGTTCACTTTTAGAGTTTTAGATTACAGAAAAATTATGTTGAAAGTACAGGGGATTCCCACATAACCTATCCCCTCCTCCTCACACACTTTTCCTTATTAATAACATTTTACATTAGTGTGGCTCATTTGTTACAATTGATACACCAATATTGAAGCTTTGCTACAAAACAAGGTCTGTAGTTTACATTGTGGTTTACACTTTGCGCTGTACAGTTTTATGGGTTTTTATAAATGTATAATGGCCTATACCTCTTATTACAGTATCATACAGAACAATTCCAATGCCCAAAAAATGCCCTGTGTTCTACCTATTCTTCCCTCTCTGACCCTCAGAAACCCTGGTAACCACTATCTTTATATCATTGTTACAAGTTCTTCCTTTACCATATACTAATAACTACAATAAATATAAGTCTACTTTGGTCCATGGTTGCATTCCCCCTTATGTTTTTTCACTCCTCAATTTTGAGGAATTTGGGATGATGTTCACTCTGCTTCACAGTGAGAGGGGTCTTAGATATTATGGAACAGATGTTTTGCTTGCAGTTATAGATACAATTTGTTTTTTGGGACTTGTCAATCATCATCCTTTTGTTAGTTGTCCTGGGTGAATCCAAAGAACTGGAGAGTAGGTGTTGGCCACAACTCTGTTGAGATTCAGGCTCAACCAGCATATGAACAGACTGAAGATTTAAGTCTCTGGGATATATATTTAATGAGTGTAGTGCTAATTATAGGTTCAATAAAAGGGGTGGAAGAATCATATGTAGGGAAATTATAAATGAGTATAACTCTGCTATACTGGGGAACTAGATTATCATATATTCCAAAGATGCTACTTTCAAATAAACAACTATCTTGAGAATACATGGAAAGCCCAATGTCAGACTCACCACTCTGGGATTCTCTTCCCTCAGGATTTTGGTTCCTTCAATTCTCGCAGGCTTCAAACAGATTATATATTGAATGTCTCTTAGTGGGAAGGTTGGTATGAAACAAGTTAGCCTCGTTTTTCCAAGTGAAATCCTCAAAATTAACCTCTTTTAATAGATGAAAATAGCACCGATTTAATGAAAATTTGGGCAAATTTATAGAGAATAAATCATAATGGAAGATTAAGAAAATATGAAGTGAATTGTGGGTATTCTCCAGCCTTAAAACTTTTCAATTTGCCTAATAATTAAAAGTTATAATAGTATAGGCTTATTAGAATCAGAATGCTGATTATGTCTTATGTGCATTGGATTATAGTCTAAATTATTCCTTAAATATATGTCTAAACTATACTAACATATCCTCATGAAAGGGCATATTCCCTGTTACAAATCCCCTGAGTGTAAAATAATAGCTTTAAAAAAAAAAAAAAAGGAAATGCTTCACAAATTTGCATATCATCCTTGCACAAGGGCCATGCTAATCTTCTCTGTATCATTCAAATTTTAGTATATGTGCTGCCAAAGCAAGCACAGTAATACAGTAACAGGGTTTATATATGGAATACTTAGAATATTCCAAGTGTTTTCCTTGACTTAGCACACATTTAATCTTCACCACAACTTTATGTCATAGGTATTCTTATTTTCCCACTTTTATAGAGGTGTAAATGAATCTCAAAGAAGTAAATTTACTCATTTTGTAAGTACAGAATCAAAATTCAAACCCACATCCATAACTCCAAAAGCCTATTTTTTTTTACAATCATTTCATACTAACTCCAAACATACATAATTCACATAACTATGCTGATTTTAGTCATTTTGGGGAAAAAATGCATATAGGTGCAGGGCCTTTGTCCAAGAAATAAAGAAAAGAGAATAGGAAAAAATAGAAATGTCCTTTCCTCAGTCTCTAAATACTTCTGTAGTTGACATCAATACTATTTGAATTATTGTCCACTTAACATGTGCCTTGATATGCTGTTCAATTTCTCTGAAGAGCCCTTCTGCATCCAATGAGAAAACTTTGAATTATCCTTTAAGTATGAGCTGTCTTCTATTCTGTGAAGGATTCCTTAACTCTTCCAACAAAATAGATTTCTCTGTTGTATTACAATGATAGTTACAAAAAAAAATCTCTATTATAGCTCATATATTTACCCAGAGCATTGTGAATATATTTATAAACATGTGTCTCCTACTGAGTTATCACTCTCTGGGGGATAATAAGAACCTTGTTGCCTGCATCTTTCCATCTCCGATACGCAATATAATTACAAAGAGGGTGCACGGTGAGAACATGATTGCTATTTTATATGGCTAATTATTTTGCCTACTTTTCTCATCTCCCCTCAGAACTTGTCCCTAATGGAATCTACCACAGCACCCAGCACGTTGCTTGGCACACACTAAGTGCTCTCTGCCTACGAAATTTCTTAGAAGTAAAACTAAGCCAAAACCACAGCTGTCAATTGAGGTTAAGTTTTTAAATGAAGAGCTACTGTCTCATGACTACAAAAATTGAGGTATATTTTAAACTTTTATATTTAACAAGTTTGTGCAAAAAGTACACACACTATTATCTCAGAGAGAGCATCAAAGTCTAAATTCAATCTAAATTTGAGGCTTCTACTAAATGTGACACTTGAAACACATATGTCCTACTTCCCTTCTTCTCATGCCCCCTTCACATTCCCCTATTCTCCCATCCAAGTACTAACCAGGCCTGACCCTGCTTAGCTTCCGAGATCAGACGAGATCGGGCGCGTTCAGGGTGGTATGGCCGTAGACGCACATTTCCCTATTCTATTGACCACAAATTGCTCTATGTGATGGACAAAACAAAGGAAGCTCTTCTGGGCTGAAGGCCTAAGAAAACTTTGTAGTACTGAGAACTGCAATATGGGGCAAATTCACTAAGTGGAACCCCATAAAATCTATATTTGATTCGGGCCCAATATTAATTCCATCAGCCTACACGATGATAACACTGGAAAAGACCAAGGAAATCAATAAACCAAACCCTTCATTTCCACAGAGGAGAAATATGAAGGCCAACCAAGGAAGGGACTAGCCTAGGTCATATTTTAATTAGCAGTAGACCCCCAAATCAGCCCTCAGGGTCTACGTTGCCCTAGATTTTTTCATTTGCTACAGTAATTTTTCCTCCAAGGGTTGTGAATGGAAACAGTATGCAGGCTAAATAAGAAGAGGAGAAATGCCTTCTTAACCTCCCCTATGGCGAGACAAAGCAGTATTGACCGAACATTAATTAGCTTGTGTTCTGAAGTCACACGTACTCTTAGCCAGAGGAAGCGGCCTTCAAGGTTCAGTGCCTGCAACTGTGTACTCCGTGGAGCATCCCATTCATACACTTCCTCTCCCCAGAAGTTGCTTGTTCCAACCTCAGGGCTCAGTACTCTCTTCCTACCTCTATTTTAGACTCACCATTTTGTAATACAATTGTTCATTTATGTGTCTATCTCTTCTCTTGGACTACGAGTCCCTAAAAGCAGGAATCCAGTCTTACCTAACTTAATCACTTCATCTAAAGTCTAAAGCATTAGGTTCGGACACCCTGATACCTGCACCTTCAGGTTAGGGGGGTAGTGCCCATCAAAAGAGGAGTTTTTTAACTTCCTGGCAGAAAATCCTCTATGCTTTCCACAGGATGAATCTCTTCACAAATGGAGACCACTGGAAAACAGTGAATATCCCTTGGAAAAGGTCCCTCCACAAAGAAATTGTTCAATAGTAGTAGTAATACTAATGATGATGATGATGAATAGGTGAATGATCCAGAAATGAAAGAATATACACCAAAGACACATGCTTGCCTTTCTTCACCGGGATATTTTGTCCTGTTTAAATTCACCTCTTCTAGGAAAAGGACATTGTCAAATAGAGAAATCTCAAAAGGTACCTGATACATTGGTATTCTTTAAAACAAACAAATTTGCAGTTTCTGTTATATATGTGCCCCCCCCACACACAAATGGAATCAACATTACAAGGTTAACAGTAGTTATTCCAAGTAGTAGAAAAATGGTTATGTTTATCCTCCCATTTTTCTGGATTTTTAAACTTTCTTTGAGGATCGTGTATTTGATTTTATAATGGGAAAACTGAACTTTACTTTTTTTTATCAATAAGTAATGGTAGAAAGAAGGAAGAAGATTTATAAGCATTGAACATATTTCAGGAGGCTAAATAAGTTACCTGCCAGCGTACTAAGCTTGCCTTTATCCTGTATAGCAAAAATCATCCACTATTTATAGCCAAACTTGGTTAATTACAGCATTGTTTGTGGTTACTTCTGGCCAAGGTCAATATAGGTAATTAAAACTTTTACAATCATTAGAAAGTTTCTCTCATTCTTTCTGAAACATCAATATCAGATGCAATGGACATTTCTAAGGAATTTTAACATGGTAAGGCAGTAAAGTAAACTTCTGAGGCAATCTGAAAGATAACTCAGGCACAATTTCTTGTCTCTGAAGAACCAAGAACAAAAATTTTTTTGTCAGAATTCTTTAGAAAAAGGCCTCAATTCTGAGGTTTAACAATGCCAGGAACATTCGGGAATCGTGCAATCTTAGAGCTATATGGACCCTTAGGGGTTATCAAATTTTGTTCTAGCAGCAAAAGCCGTTCTTCAAATGAACCCTTAAATAGAAGCTTGATGCTGTAAACTTAGGTAGCATGACAAAATAGAAAGAGCAGCAGTTATAAACTTAGACAAAACTAGGTAGGAATTCCAGTTTCATCCTTTTTTTTTTTTTTTTTTTTCCAGTTTCATCCTTAAGCAAGTAACTTGTCCTCCCCGAATTTTGTTTTCTTGTAAGTAAAATAAGGATGATAACATATACCTAAAAGTTTTTAAAAAATGGCTTTGAGAACAAATGAAATGCAGCCTCGTTATAGTAGGTGTTAGTAGTACATGGGGGCTATAGTTTGATAACCCTCCCCAAACTAAATACTAGGGGAATACATTTGTCCCTTGAAAATAAAAATTATTCTGACATATGCAAAGTCACTGGAAAAGTCTGAATAATTTAGAGTCCAGCAGAATTGGTTTGTGTCTGATTGAATTTATTAACATTTAGAGAAGGAATGCGAGGCTCAGAAGGAGGCTTTGAGTGTCTCAGAGGTACTCCACTCCAAAGAATTTTCCACAGGATAGTCACCATTTTCCAGTGGTCTCCATCTGTGAAGAGACCCACACTGTGGAAAGGATGGAGGATTTTCTGCCAAGAAGTTTAAAAATTCCTCTTTATATGGGCACTAGCACCCTTGCAGAAGCAGATATCAGGGCATCTGAGCTTAATGCCTTTAGAGCTTGGGTGCCTCTAGCTTCCCTCATTCTGATTCTATACTATTCATGCAATTTTTGATGCTTGCTTGGAATCCCAGGTAGGTCAATCTCCAGCAAGAGTAAGCAGTGGCCATGTGGAGGTTGAGTATTCCAGTCCTGTGGCCGTTATTTCTTACGATAAGTTCATAAGCTGGTATTTGAATTTTATACCTCAGTTCTATGAGCTTCATTGATACGACTCTGCCTGAGAGAAGGATCTGCCATCTTTGTGCTGACGAGATCAGCAAGGCCACAGACTGAGAAAATTCATCACGCTAACAAATGTCCCCTAGTGAGGAAGGCTACAAGGAGGCAGGCAGCAGCATCCTGATCTAGTCTTTTGATGGGAAAGCCTAGCATCACCTTGGGGCTACATGAAATTATTTTTAATTTCCATCCTAGTTACCTATTAACTATTTATTACCTTTTTATCCCAAAGAGGTTTCTTTGGTTGGATTTTCACTGAAGCAGTCTCTGAGGCAAATATTGTGTGCAAAAAGTACAATGGGAAGGTGATCGCAGGAAGCACCAGTAGGGAAGTGGGGAAGGAAGATGGAAAATGGAAGAAAGCCAACAAAGTTGACAATATTAAATTAATACAGAGGGCAATTGGGGCTCAAATCCAATGGGGGACACATGGAAACAAAGCAGAACATGCCACAGGGTTCGTCACTTCCATATCCCCAAGGAATATGAACATTGATCCTCCAATCCCATATCTTAGTGGCTGAGTGCTTCTCCCTTCCCTGGGTAGCCTAGGGAATATCCTCAAATGAGAATTACATGGTCTTTAGCAGAACTGTGTAGGTGTGTGTATTAGTCAGACAAAAGGGGTGCTGATGCAAAGAACAAGAACTCTGTTGGCTTTTATAAAAGGTATTTATTTAGGGTAGAAGCTTACAGTCACAAGGCCCTGAAGAGTCCAACTCAAGATACCATAAGAGGTACTTTTTCACCCAAAGTCATTGGCCACATGTTGTAGCAAGATGGCAGGCGATGTCTGTGAAGGTTTAGCCTTCCTTCTTCCTCTTAAGGTTTCATGGTCCCAGCTTCTTCTGATCCCAGCTGTAGGCTGGCACAAGGCTTGTCTCTCTCCCGGGGCTTATTTCTTTCTGGGCTCAGTTGCTCTGGTCTCTTCAAATGTCAGCTGTAGACTATCAGGCTCATCTCTCTTCCTGCGACCTTAAGGTCCTCTGTGTATCTTCTCTCTGTGTCTACTTCCTTGTAAGAGTCTGTTTTATCAGCCCACCAAAGGGGTGAGAACTCAACTCTGCACACCCTAATGATGTGGTTGAATCAAAGTCCTAATCTATAATTCAATCAAAGAAATCTCAGCTGAATCTAATACAATCAAAGGGTATCACATCCAGAGGAACAGACTAGTTTACAAACATAATGAAATACCTTTTTTGGAATTTATAAATAATATCAAACTGCCACAGTGTGTGCCAGGAAAATATATGCTAAGGAGATGTGGGAGTAATGAGTGGAGCAACCAACAGCATCTGCTCTAGAAGGTAAGTTCACAAAAGAATAAAACACAACTGATACCCTCATAATGTTTAGAATGATTGGATGTAATTCTTAATGATAATCCAGTGCATTTAGAGTGGTAAAAGCAATGGAAGACTCTGTTCTGTGGTCTCAGATTTGGTTCCCAACAGGACACCAATGCAAGATGTTAATAATAGGGTGGTATGTAGGAATCCTGTATTTTATGCATGATTGTTCTGTAAACCCAAATTTCTCTAATTTAAAAAAAGAGAGATGTTTTGCATCTCCTTGCAAACAAGGGAGATCATTTTGGTGATGGAATAGTACTCTATCTTGGTTAGGGTGGGGATTATATGAATCTACACACCTGATAAAATGGCATAGAGCTGTATGTAATTGTACCAATATCACTTACCTGGCTTTGATATTATACTAAAGTTACATAAAATGTAACTTGGTGAAGGGTACATGGGACCCCTCTGTCCTCCTTTGGCAACTTTCTCTGAATCCATAATTATTTCAGAATAAAAAGGTTGAAAAATAAAAAGATGGAGGAAGCAGAGTGATGTATCTACAAGTCAACGAATGCCAAGGATTTCCAGAAAACACCAGAAGCCAAGAAAAGCAAGGAAGGATTCTCCCTTATGGTTTCCGATGGAGCATGAGCCCACTGACTTTTGAACTCCAGAATTGTTAGGTGATAAATTTCTGTTGTTTTAATACCAAGAAAAGGACACCAGAAAGAAGGAAATGAAGGGAAATCTGAGACGGAGTCCCACTTCCCTAGATCTGTAAATAATTGGAGAAATGATGACTGCAGCAACTTAATCCCCAAGGTCAATACTAAATCAAAATGTTACAGCCTTGCCTTATGTTTACATTCTATTGTAATGTCTGGCAGAAATCAAAGCATGGGAGTCTGCTAGATGACCCAAAGTAAACTCAGGCAAGTATGGTTAGATTAGGCAGAAGTACCACTTCCTTTAAATACTCAAAGTGCGAGTAATATCACATTTCTATCAACTTCTCAGTTTTATTTAAGATTGACTGAAGACCTTTCCACCCACCAAAATGTGTGGAAATCCACTGTCACTTATTTTGAGGACTGGTGGTATGTGTTCCCTTCTTTCTTCCCTTGTATGACACAAGACCACTGGCCGTGCCAAGGGCTAGAGGCTGCGGGGTGGGGCGTACACTGTTCTAAAATGTTGTCTTCCAGAACTCAAAATATCAAGCAGAGAAGAAGCAAGATACTTGTGTGGTTGCCTGGGCTGTTCTTGCTCATTGAAGCTGTGTGATGCCTTGGAGGGATAGTGGCAGCCCTAACCTTGCTTCTCCAGGCTCCTGGAGAGTCTACTTACCGAGCCCTCTGCCCAGGCTGGAAGTCCTGTGGGAACTCCAGGCCCTCAAAGCTTAACTCAGGCTTCCTCACACAGTTTTCTTCTGCCACAGCACCCAGCTCTGACCTGCATTTCCATTCTCTTTTCTCCAGGATCCCATTGTGTGTGTGTTTTCTGCTCTTTAATGGACAAAACTAAAAGCCAAACATGTTCTGAGACAAGAAAGCCTAATTGTATTTTAGGAACAAGAGTAAGCCTCTTCTGCTTTGGCTGTTTTCAACTTCCCTTTTCTGACCTGTGAACTCCAAGGCTTAAGTAAACACACACTCTGGAAGAGGGAGAAGCAGAGAAAAGTGACTTGGTGAGAAGGGGGTTGGGCAGAGAATAGCCAGCTCATAAGTCACTCACCACATCTTAAAAGCACCAGCAGAATCAAAGGTCACTGTTGTGAAAAGTGGCAAAAATAAAATTCTGACTTTGAATTCCAGCAGAAAATTTTAGGAGTTAGAATTGCTTACTTGTATGAGTGACTGATAGAAGTGTCCTTGCCTTAATTTTTATTGACAATCACCCTCATTTCATAGGCATCTGACTTCAGCTAGAAACTCCCTGATCCTCATCCACCAAGAAAAACTTTGTCAGAATACTAGGCATGTGATACTTAGAGACAAAAAGTTCCCAGAGCCTTTTCTTTTAGATTTTCTTCCTTTAAAGTGTGCCTTGCATTCCCCAGAATTCTCAGTTAAGCCCACTTTGATGAATCTACAGTGGAGTGGGTGATACTTCTATTGATGGTCCTAAGATCATTTCAAGAACCTGATTGAAGGCTTGTGAGCAGTCTGAAACATTTATATCTATCTATCTATCTATCTATCTATCTATCTATCTATCTATCTATCTATCTATCTATC
>JAKSZT010049426.1:2088265-2125237 GCA_026826555.1 Tolypeutes matacus | reverse complement strand
ATCTATCTATCTATCTATCTATCTATCTATCTATCTATCTATCTATCCATCCATCTACCTATCTATATCATCTATTTGAAAGAGGGATAGAAACATTTGACATTTGTTGAGTACAATAGTTTTCAAATCTCAGTGAACATAAGAATTTCAGAAGAAGCTTGTTAAAAATATAGATCACCTCCTGAGGTTCTGATTCAATAGGTCTGCTATAGGCCTGAGGGATATATTTTTAACAAGTACTTTCAGATACAGGGTGTCAAAGGACTGTATTCTGTAAAACACCTATTTAGCGCCATCTATGTGTCAGGCAATCACATACTAACTCTGTGACATTTGCTAAAAGATTTACAGGTCTTATTTATCAAGCCATCACGTTAACACTATAATGAAAATAATATTAGCCTCATTTTATAGATGAGTAAATGGCAACTGACAAAGAAAAAAGTATGAGTAAGATCAGAGATTCAAATTAAACTATGTACATGGTTTCAGTACCCATCATATTATAAATTCTGGGGCTAAGGATATTTACATTCTAGAAAACTTGCCATTTTCTATTAATACATCTTAAGTTAAAAAATAACCTGTTCTTTAGCCATCATTTGTGTATCCATTAGGTTAGCACGGTTATGCTGTGATAGCAAACAACCCTTGAATGGTAGTGTCTTAAAACAACAAAAGAAGATTTAAGTCTCTGGGACACATATTTAATGGGTATAGTGCTAATTATAGGTTCAAATAAAAGGGACATAAGAATCATGTGTAGGAAAATTATAAATGAGTCCAACTCTGATACATTGGGATAGATAGGTTATCATACATTCCAAGGTAAGGCCCACTGAGAGGGTATTGAATTCCTGGGGTTGTCTGACCTGCCAAGAGTGTCCAGATGTCTTTAGAGCCCTCAGGAGCACCCCAGCTTGAGGCACTGTTTACTGTGGCAGTCAGTAAGATCCTCATAGGATATGCATAAGTGTAACCTCTGGAATGACTTCCCGACTCACTTTGAAATCTCTTAGAAATAAAAATTCATTTATATTTAATATTTCTCCCTTTTGGTCAAGGTCTTTTCCAAATGCATCTCTAGTTGGCGCTTGGTAATAATCCCTCAGTGCCAGTGAGGCTTATACCTGGGAGTCATGTCCCATACCAAGGGAAGGTAGAATGTTTATATGCTGAGTTTGGCTCTGAGAAAGCCTACATTAGAGCAACAAGAAGATTTTCAGGAGGTAACTCTTAGAAAATATATAATAATAGGCTAAGTTTCAATTTCACAAGAACAAGATTCATAAGTACAAGCATCAATATCAAAGGCCTGGCATATTGGTCTGTCCTCCTTCACTAGGCACTCTCCATATGCTCTAGGGATTTTTGCCACTCTGTTAAGAGAATGTAGTAGGACACCCCAGGATGGGAATTCAATATAATTTTGGTTATTGTGTGGGTCTCCACCCACCTAGGCAACACGCCATGACCATTTAAACACACTCATTCCACAGAGGCATGCCCCAGGTGCACTACTCCATACACATCCCCCCACTGACACCCTGAACCAGTGATCTTCCTCTGCCACAGTTGTGAGTCTTCTACAATCCAAAAACTCCCCCAAAACAAGGCCAAAAAATAAATAAATAAAATAATAAAAAATATAAAATAAAAAAAATAAGGAATAAAATACAAATATATATAAAAAATAAAAAATAATGAAGGTCTTTCATTCCCATAAGATAAAATATTTGTCCCAGAGACTTAAATCTTCCAGCTGTTCATATGCTGGTTGAGCCCTGAATCTCAGCAGAGTTGCAGCCAATATCTACTCTCCAGTTCATCAGACTCACCCAGGACAACTAACAAAAGAATGATGATTGACAACACCCATCTGATAAAACAGAGAGTCTACAACTAGCAAGCAAGACAGTTCCACCCATCTGGCCCATGGGATCTAAGCCCCCTCTCAATCAGAAGCAGAATGGACATCACCATCCCCAAATCCTCTAAACTGAGGAATGAACAAACATAATGGGGGAATGCAACTATGGACTAAAGTAGAATTATTAATATTATAGTAATGGAAGAACTTGTAACATTGATATAAAGGCAGTGGTCAACAGGCATTCTGAGGGGAGGGAGAGGAAAGAAAAGGTATAACATGGGGCATTTTTGGGACATTGCAATTATTCTGCATGACCTTGCAATGACAGATACAGAACATTATACATTTTGTCCAAAATTATGAAATTGTGCCGTGCAAAGTGTAAACCATAATGTAAACTATAGACCATGGTTAGCAGCAATGTGTTCATCAATTATAACAAATGTCCCACACTCATGAAGGATGTTGGTAATGGGGAAAAGTGTGGGAAGGGGAGCGGATGGGGTATATGGCAATCCCCTATATTTTTGATGTAACATTTATGTGATCTAAAACTTCTTTTAAAATAATAATTAAAAAAAAGAAAAAAAAAGTACAGCAAAGTGTATTTTTCACCTATGTTGCACGCCCATCTTGAGCTGTGCTGGGGTTCAGCTCCGTGTTGTCTTCACTCAAGGACACAAACTGGCAGAGTCACTGTAATATTTGGAACATCACTGCTCCCTGTGACAGGGGAGAGAAATAAGGCCAAAAGGCACCATTTCGGTGTTGGTGGTGGGGAGGTGCATGGAAGGCTTGTATGATGATATGCATGTTTGTTCTGTAAATTCACAAATTTTACTATACACTTATTGTTTATGTATGTTCATGAATGAATTATATACTTTAATAAAATTTTTAAAAATGAAAAAAAAAGGTACCATTTCTTTTGCTCACATTTTATTAGCAAAAGCAAGCTGCACAGCCATGCTTAACTTTAGGGCAGTGGGTAAGGGAAATTCTCCCACGTGTCCAAAAGTGAACAGCACAGAGGCACACTGGTAGACTGGAAACCACCAGACTTGGAGAAAAAGACCCCGAATTCAAATTCTGAGCCACAATATATAAACCATAGGACTTTGCACAAGGCAATAAACTTCAGCTTCATTTCCTCAACAGGTATAATAATACTTATACCAAATGATTGTTGTGAAAATCAAATATGACTAAATATGTAAATTCAAGCAGTGCCTGAAGCATAATAGATGCTGTCAATAAAAGCAGTTGAATCAGAAATACTCATTTGACTGACCACAGTTATTTATATACATACCAAATGATGTTTCAGCTTCATATAGTTTTCTTTTCACATTTCAGTTCTGAGATGGTGTCTGATGAAACTTAGGAAAGGAAATCTCTCTGAAGGGAGAGTTGAAGGCAGTTAACTTGCTAGTTTGAGAAATTGTCATAGGCCAGGTTCCCAGGAAACTACGCTCGGATAGGTATTTGTGGGCAGGTAATTGATTGAGGAGTGAACACAGGTACAGCACCTGCACACTGTTGAGTGAAGCAGCCCTGTGTAGGGTGAAAAGTTGAATTTGTGATGCAGTCATAATAGAGGCAATTTGTCTTAGAGCCTGGAGCTAGGATGGCCCTTTAGCAGTGTTCCGGATTGAGGCAAGAGAGCCAGGCCCAACCTTGGTACAGGCAATTGTCTTAGGAGGCAGTTCCTGGAGAGGAATTTCGCCGGGCACAGTAAATAAGCTACACTTGCCTCACCTTAGGGAAAGGAAGGTCTCAGGCTTGAATCAGGAGATCTGAGAACTGCATGCCAGCATCCACTTCAAAAGCATATCTGGAAATGCAAGAGGCTATAAAACCGGAAGATACCAGACTGTGCCTTGGTATTTTCATTAAATCTTGCTTCCATCAAATAGTCAGTTAACTGAGGTATTGAATGTTTAATATTCTAATATATAAATGGTGGCATTTTATAGAAAAGTTAACAATTGGTGGTGTAGAATAGATTATTTTTCTCTGGCTTCTCTGCTGTCCTCATCTAGGAATAATTGCCAACCTAGAGATCATTATCAGAATATTAGGTCTAATGCAAAAAAGGAACTTATTTTCGTGATAATCACCACAGAAATATCTCCTAGAAGATAAAAATCATCACTTGGCTTATTTCTACTTTGGCTGAAATACTTCTTAAATCTGTTTTTCTTAGGCTGGATTGTAGCATCTCTCTAGGATTTAGAGTTACTCCAATGAGGCAGGAGTAGCCACAGGATAAAGAGGCGTATTTTCTGGAGCACAGCTGTGATGGCATGACTTGACAGGTGAGGGGAGAGGGGGTAGACTTAAGTAATTTAGTTATTTTAAATTTAAAAAGCTTATATAGTGGAGTACAATGCAAGATTGCATGCATTTTGTAGATTAGAAACTAAAAGGTAATATATCAATGCTAAAGGTAAAAAAAAAAGAATATGGGATTTAGTTTTATGAGATGTGAATGTGCTCAAGCTTTTTTTTTTTTTTTTTTTTTTTTAGAGTAATGCTTCCATAATTTGTTAAGGTGCTTTTTATCTGTTATTTTATTTTTTGACGTTGAAATAAAGTTAAAAAAAAAACAAAAAACAAAAAACAACTAGATCCTTCAAATAAATTTATGATTGCTTCAAACCACACAGAGATACAAGTTCATTCTGCTGTAACTTTAAGGGGGCTTCACTAGAAAAGAAGCCTATTCAAACTATTGTAACTTTCTGATTATTGGTTATTCACTGTTTCTTTCAAAATTCACTATTTTTGGAGGGAAGAGATATACATTTAGCAATTATTTCCTTGGAAAATAGAACACATAAAGGAAGCTTATATTTCTGTAGAAAATCAGCAGTAAATTACATTATATCTTATCCTTCAAAGGGGTTTTTAGGGTAACAAGAACAGTTAACACTCTAAGGAAAGATTAAAGAACCCCCATCTCAAAGTGTCTTCCAAAACAGCATCATGGTAGAATGCAAATTGGAGTAAGATGAGGGGAGGGAGAGGGAAGAAAAGGTGTTTATCAAACATTTTCTATGAGCCCAAATCTTTTCATATAGTTAATCTCATATCCAATTTTTAATGAATTTTTATGAATGAACAAACTGCTTTGGAGAAGGTAAGAAAATGGGAAAGAACTTAAACTCAAGTTTGTTGGGTTTCAAAGCCACAATTCTTTTTTCCATGTTAACAGGCTATTGATCAAAATACTAAAATCTTCTGATTTATGTAGAGAAACCCTGTAGAATAGAGAAAGGTGTTTGGGCTTCAGAATCAGACAGAAGTCCATAACATGTTTCTATCACATACTAATTGTGTGACATTTGGAAAAAATTTAACATTGTTGAGCTCAGATATTGTATTGGAAAATATAAAATATCAATGCCAGGTGGTAAGGATAAAAGTAAGATATAAAAGCACAGTAGAAGTTCAGTAAGTAGTAGTAATTTTGTTGGATATTGTGTTTGATACCCATAAAGTGACCTTATAGAAACTTTCCAGATCTTGTTTTCTATAATACCTTGAACCATTAATTTAATAAATATGTCTAAATAAATGTACCACTCCTTTGGCCCAGTCTACTTAGCATGAACAACAGTGGAATCCTGGCAGTGACCAAGGAATCCAGGACAGAGAAAAGAAACATTCTGACTTAGTTTGCTCCCTGATCTTTGTAATTCAGCCTGGCCATGAAATGCCTGTGCTTCTCTTAGGTACTCACCGGCAGTTGCATCAATAGTTCTCATTCCTGAAGTTTCCCAAATGTTATGAGTTGAATTGCCTCCCAATCCCCACCCCACCCCACCCTGAATGATATTCAAATCCTAACTCCAGGTTCTGTGAATTTGACCTTATTTAGAATTAGGGTGTTTGAAGATGAGATTAGTCAAGATGAGGCCAAAATGGATTAGCATGGGCTTTAATCCAATATGGTTGGCGTCCTTATAAGGAGGGCAGAAAAAACACAGATAAAAGGGGAGACTGCCCAATGATGACCAAGGCAGAGACTCAAGTCCAAAATTGCCAGCAAACCACCAGAAACTAGGAACAGGCAAGGAAGGATTCTTCCCTGTAGATTCGAGACTTCTTGCTTCCAGAACTGTGAGACAATACATGTCTGTTATTTTAAGCCATCCAATCTGTGGTAGTTTGTTATAAAAACCCTAGAAAACTAAGACACCAATGATGACTTGGCAATATTTCCCCAGTATGCCTTTTTTTGTCTTCCTCTTTTACCTGACCCATTTTTGCCTGGGATATTTTCTCTACCATTGGAGATAGTTTTAATTAAAGCTTGTAATTCTGGAGTGCCCTCCACATGCTCCCTGATGAGTGTGATACAAATGGACACAATAAACAAGCCATCTAATATTGATAAAGTCTACAGCTGCATCTGCTAATTAGAGCCAATAAAGGCTTTGGGGGCAAATGTTCCCAAGAAACATTTGTTTAATTAAAGCCTTTGTCTGCCCTATTCAGATGGGTGAAGAATAATCCACTTAAAGTGTACTGAAAACAAACATAGCCATTAGAATGCACAACATTCCATAATAGGCCTTCATGGATTTCCAGAAGGAAATTTTTAGGCCAACCCATTTGTTTTTCTGAATAGTACATACAGTGTTGTTGGTTTCATTGTTTTAATTAAACCAAATACTTTATTCTATTTCCCAATCCATATATATCCATTAGCGTAGGTCTGACCAATAAGCCTTAATGTTCAAATATGAGGAGAGGGAAGCCAGGGGGGACAGGGACCTGGAACATGGGGCAAATCAACATGGATCTCAATGGATGACCATATGTTATCCTATGAGTGATTGGCTTTCTTTAACTAACTACATAAAACTTGCTCTGAAAATCAGGCCAAGTTATTTACTACAGATCTTTAGTTATCTCTTATAAGTTAAAGAATAAGATGCTCTGCTGTGGCTCTGAAGTAGAAAGGGCCTTGGGCAAAGATATAGCAGGTGTGGTCTCTAGCCCTGAATTGACCATAAATTTGGAAAATTAATCCTTGAGTCTTCATCTCGAGAAATAGAAGTATGTAGATTTGGGGAGGACTTTAGTTTGATTTAAAGATTCCTGCTGGGAGGTGGCTGTGGCTCAATCAGTAGGGCGCTTGTTTGCCGTGTGGGAGGCCCCGGGTTCGGTTCCCAGGGCCTCCTGGTGGGGGTGGGCCCGCCCCCGCGGCGTGGTTGGCTGACCCAGCGAGCACAAGCAGCAAGGGGGGGATAGGTGAATGAATAAATAAAATCTTTTAAAAATAAATAAATAAATAAAGATTCCTGCTTTCATTTCTTTGATTACACTCTCTTTAAGGGATTTTTTCAAGTGTGGCTCATGTGAATTGCCAATCAGTAAATAATTAAAATACAAAAATGTATATTAGCATTAAATTGATGAATTATTTTTGATGATCTGTATTGTAGGATTATTTTTAATTCATCATAAAGAATTTCAGTTATCAATGAATTCTAGATACAGATAATGAATAGCCAATTAATAGAAAGTATTTATTAGAACCCTAGCTAAGAGATTTTTTGCTGAGTGAAAGAAGCCAGACAATAAAGAGCACATAAGTGTGTGACGCCATGTATATAACATTCTAGAAAATGCAAACTAATTTATAGCGACAAGAAGCAGGTCAGGTGTTTACTGGAATGGGGTGTGGAGTGGAAGCAGAAAGCAGCAAGAGGGAAATGTAGTGAAGGGGCACAAGAAAGCTTTTGTTGGTGATGTATACATTTATTATCTTGACTGTGATGATTTCATGGGTGTATACATATGTCAAAATATAAAATTGTGTACCTCAAATATATGCAGTTTATTATATGTCAATTATACCTACATAAAGATATTTTTAAATAATAAGAAAGGCCAAAACATCATGATGATGCTGGGCATAATATTTCAAATGAAAAAAAAAAAAAGATTCAGTCTAATTTTTTGAACTAAAGGAAATGTGCCTACCATATGCCCTTCTGATGCTAGGCATTTGAACTCCCAAACAGCTGAGGTTATTCATTATCCAATTTAATCTTCACAGTAACCTCTATGTCAGATAGCATTATCCGTTTTTACGAGGAGTAACCCAAATCTGACCATTTATCAGTTTAGAGAGACTAATAGAATTGTCTAAAGTCTTACAGTCACAAAATAAAAGAACTGAATTTGAATCTAGGTTTATCTGGCACTTGCCCATGCTCTCTGCTGCAAGTAGTCTGCTTTAAGAAAACAAAACAACAATGTGTATGCATGTGTGCGTTATAAGAAAGAAGGGAAAGAAAAGAGAGCTAGAATAATGGAAGAGTGAAAATAAAATGGGAGATGTGGGAAGAAAGGAAAGAACAAAACAGCATGGATGAGTTATGAGCCATAAAAAAATCATTTAAGAGCCCAGGACCTAGTGTAGAATATAACTCTTTTCTTGACATAAAATTTGAGAATACTTTGTATGGGACCAAGCCGACAAGGAGTTTGTAATGAAAATTAATGGATGAGGAATGTGAGTTTGGTAATAGTGGCAGAATTCATTTAAAGTTATGATCTTCATTATCCATGCCAACCTGGAGAGCAGCCTCAGTGTTCTGGGTACCTGGACTTGTTCTAGAATTATTATGATTGTCTCTAAGACATAATCAGTTCTGTACATTTGTCTCAGCCATCTATCTCATCAGCAGTGAGCTGGCTGCCATCCAGGGATGTGGATTGGTCATGTGGTAAAAGGTCCAGGAGATGTAAGTAAAATTCATGTGTACAAGTGGAGGCCACAGGTCTACTCCAGGAACATTTTCACTCTTATGAGTAGACTCTTTTCAGTAGCAACTTCTAGATGGATAAATGCAAAATGAACAGGCATCTACTGGTTGGGGGAAAGGATAAATAGGATCTCTTGAGGTTCAGGATAGACTATCCCTTTAAATACCCTTTGGTATGCAGAGCTGGCATCTGAGCCTCTTGTCTTGTCCCCCTCACAACCAACTTCATGCCTTTGCTCAGAGACTATCCTTTACACCATCTCTGAGGGAGACTTATGGACTTGAATCTTTGGCATTTTCCCATAAGCTACTAGCAGTACAGTAACAGTTGGGACCTTTTAATTTAAAAGGAAAAACTTTGTTGTAGCCATTGTATTCATTGTCGAAATAGAGAGCCATTTTGACAGGACAATTTCAGAAAACCCAGTGTTCCTGTGTCTCAACATGTTAGAACCAGGTTACTGGAAAACTGAATGGCCTGCCTCTCATCTCTGTTTCTCGTCACAGATCTTGTCCATGCTCTCTCTGTCCTCTCCCCCTTTATCCCTCTCTTCTCTTTTCTCCCTCCCCCTTCCTCTTTTTCCCCTGAAATTGGTGCCCTATTCTTAAATTATTCATGGACTACTTTCTCTGTAATATTGGAATGGTAGTATATGATGTAGATGATGATGGTGATGAAGATGACATACCTGCTTTCTATGTCTGAAAATAAGGATGACAATACCTACCAAATAGGATTGTAAAAATTGTACAAAATCATGCATGCAGAACACCCAGCAGAGTTCCTGACAAATACTCAAGTAAAAGGCATGTAAGGATCCGACCATAAAGGACCTTGCATTCTGTGTCAAAGATTATATCAGTTGGCATTTATTAAACAGCGTGTGTTGGCCTTCTTTGACTTGCTTCAGGTAAATTATCTTTTTTAAATATTCTTAACAACCCTATTTGGTAGGTGCTATTACTATCTCCATTTCTAGACAGATAGATTAGTAAAAAGTGGAATCTGGAACTGAAGCTAGCCAGTTTGACTCAAGGGTCTGTACACTTGACCTCTTTGCTGTACTGACTCTTAGTGGGAATTTTAATCCAAAGGCAGTGATCAATTCTTAAAGGTTTTAATCAATACAGTTTTAGAAATAATTTGAGAAAGACTTGCTTCCCATAAAGATCACTCAGATGATGGAATAAAGAATACTTTAAGATACGAAAATTAGCTCTCAGAATTGCTCACACTAAGAATGATCATGTGCCAAGAAATTAGAAATTGGAAATGACCCAGATAAATATACAGCATCCCTGAAACCATGTGATGATCTTAAAGAGTTTTAAAGGGTTTAGCCCAAGGTTAGCTTACATGCTGTTTTTTCAGAAAATATAACTCTTCCTTTCTTCTCTTGTGAGACAAAATCTAACTTAATGGCAGGACTAAGAACTTTTGAGTTGCTGTCAGCATGCTAATAAGCCTTGGGATAAAACAGACTCAGAGTCATGAAGAGATCAGTCAGGTATTCAGTATTTCCAAGATCAGACTGCACGGGAGCTCCAGAGAGATACATGAGTTTTAAATATCTCTGAAGCACAGGCATTCACTCAAAAGAAGTATCTATCCATACTGCAGCTCCATGAAAGCCTAATTAACCTAAAATGTTTCATCGTCATATCAGGCCCAGCCCCAGTTTCCATTAGTACGTTAATGATAAAAGCTCAAATTTCTCTTGCCAATTGGTTTTCATTTTCTCCCCTTCTCTCTGAGTACACATATACATTACACATATACATACTTACATACACATATATGTAAATGTATACTTAATGTTTAAATTTTTTTCCTTTGATTTATTGTATTTAAACAAACACAATCCTTGGCAATGTAAATATTCTTTTGTACTCTCTCACAAAATTTAGAGTTCTTTTTGATTCCTTGTGTTTTTTAGTAATTTTTATATTTTAGATGCCTTCATAGTCTGTGCAGGGTCTGCCTCCAAAGTAAGTAATAGATTTGTGGCAACAAGAAATGTACTTTAAAAAAATTTCTAGTGTCCCAGGCCTGTTTCATAATGATATTGTAGTCTACCTTCTGTCTTTATAAGGAATGAAGTAGATTGCTGTTCTGGTCACAAGAAGAAAGAAGTCTCTCTCCTCCCTCCTTGATAATCAAGCTATTTTTTAGAGGTGGAGTTACTGACCTAAATATAATAAAAAGTGATTTATTAAATTCCTTTGACTATATTTGAATGTTATGGTATGAAGTATTAATTCATTATATAACCTCTAAATGACCTCTAAATATATTTCCCATCTTTCATCATCAGAATATCTGTGCACTCACAATATGAGGATTGGCAATTATTCCTCACAGATTCACCCTTAAGATCCAGACGTAAAACTGAGGCACTTCATACTGCTATTCATCACAACAGAAAAAAAATTTCCCCCCCACATCTACATACCCAAATATATGACCTGATAGAGTAGGTTTTTAGAGTATATTTCACTGCTTCTCTCTGAAACAATATATGAATTTAAGCACAGTTAAAATTAAGCTATACTTAAAGCTGTTCAATTAATGATGGTGTCCTTTATTTTATTCAACTAAAAAAATCTTTTTGAGCACTCATTATTACCAGAAATTGTGTTAAGTGTGGAAAATGCATCACCTGAGATCTACTTCTTCTTAGGATATAGAAAGTTATAAGAGAATGTTGCTTCTATCCTAACAATGAGAACAAGATGGTTAATCACTAAAGTAGTAAAAAAAAATTTAAAAAAATGGAGCCTATTAGAGAATTGAGGACACAAAGTAACCTTTCGATTTGAAATCGAAAAAACGACGTGTCTCTGATGAAAGAAAAGACTAGCTTTTGGCAGAGCAGGGAAAGGAGGAAGAAGATACTAAGAAATGGATAAGAAGAAAGCATATGGGATTTTAATTAGTGTATAGAGGCTGAGGCAAAAAGAGTTCCAAATCTACTCACCAAATCTTTTCCACAGAATTTCAGAGAGTTCACAAGAAATATTTAGGGCAGAGCAGAAGAAATGAGAGAGAGCCCTCTCTGTGGTATCGATGTGCATGGCCTACCTAAGTGTGAAGGTGGCAAGAGAACCCAGAGCAGCTTTCTGCATCCCAGGCACTGAGTACTGGGAGATGGTGTTCTACCACTGGAGAAAGGGCAGGAGTGCTGCAAGAGATACCTTCAGCTAGGACTAAGATGCTCAGTGCCTGCCTAAGTCTTCGGAAGTGCAAGAAACCCTCCATCATGCTAGGCCTCAGAAGTCTAACACTGTGGGAATTTGAAGCCTATGGTGTATAGAATGTAGCTAAAGCAATAATAACATCAAGATCTAGCTCAACTACAGACTACATTGACCCAGCATCTCACTCAAGCAGACTAAAAGGAAAAAATGTATATACTTTTCTTGGAAGAAATAATATTTACCTCTGCTTCTACTGTTCTATTAAAACAATGCCTGGTATTCAACTAAATTATGATTAAAAAAACAAAAAAAAAATTGTTGTAATCAATAGATAAGCCATTTGATAGAATCTGACTAAGCTATTGCCTAGATATTAAAATTATGACATGATGACTTCAAAAATAACTATCATAAATATGTTCAATTATTTAGTGGTAAAATTGGATAACTTATGTGAACCGATGAGGAATTTCAGCAGAGAAATAGAAACTATTAAAAAGAACCAAATGGAAATGCAATAAATGAAAAAATGATGTCAGATATTTAGAATTATTTTTATGGGTTTATCAGTAGAGTGTATATAGCAAGAAAAACTTGGAGATAAGTCAATAGAAACTATTCAGACTGAAACACAAAGGGAAAGGAGCATGAATAAAAATGAAACAGATAATCCAATATTTGTGGGACAATATCAAGCAGTATAACATATGTGTAACTGGAGTACCAGAAAGAGAAGGAAGAGAGAATGGAGCAGAAAAAATATCTGAAGAGACAATGATGGAATATTTTCTAAAATAATGAAAGATAAAAATTGAAGATACAAGAAGCTCAGAGAACCCAAAGTAGCATAAATAAAAAGAAAAACTGGAGACTGGAGGGCTGCTCTGGGGCTTAATACACCAGGGGAAGGTGAGCCACTACCCGAAAAAGAGTGGGGCAAAGGAAAGGAGTCTCAGCTGGCTGAAAAATACTGTGAGTAGAACTGCAAAAGCAGCAGTGGGCTTCCACTCCCCCACTTACAGAGCAAATAGCGGTCTGTGGACTGCAACCTCTGTGGACTGCAGTGGCTATGGACTGCAGAGGTTGAATGGGTCTTCTTCCCCACAAAAGGGGAGAAGGAGGCACACAGCCTACAATAGATTCAGATTTTGGCCAACGAACTTGGTCTGCTGCATTGGATGGGGACACAAACTTCCAGGCTTGGTGGGGTCACAATATTGCTTGCAGTAAGAGCCCTCAGGGAGCTAAAGATAACTAGCCTGCTCAAACACCCTCCTTATTGCCCTAGGGCTGGTTGCTGAGGAGGCAGAGGGAGACAGGGTGTGGCAGTACAAGAGTGGAGACAGCCTTTGAGAGTTTGTTTGTGAGGTTTGGCCAGTTGTGAGGACATTGTTTCTGCACCTCTGCCCACTTGAGAAGTTACTATGAATGCATTCCCCCACTAGCACCTGGAGTCTGAGCTGAGAGGTCTATCAAGAGCACCATGTGCTGACAGACCAGAAAAGTTCACAAAAGGGAAAAATAATGAGTAAATAAAACAGACAAGCATGTACCTTTACTGCCACCGTCTCCAAGGCCCTTGGGAATTGGCCTGCACCCATAACTGGGTCGTTAGCCCTAGTTTGAGCAGTCAAACAGGGCCAATCCTAAATATCTAGAACAATTTGAACCAAAAGTCAAAGAACAGTGGTAGCACACACCTACTTAACAATAAATCCCTAAGCAAGAGAGAGAAACTCAGCATCCAACTCAGATGCCTAGACATCAGCACAGAGTTACAAGCCATACAAAGAAAAAGGAAGATATGACACAGGCAAAGGAACAAATCAAAGCTCTAGATGAGACACAGGACTTGAAACAACTAATCAATGAGGTTCATACAAATCTCTTAAATCAAATCATGGAGTTGAAGGACAACATGGCTAAAGAAATAAAAGACATTAAGAAGACACTGAGTGAACACAAAGAAAAATTTGAAATCTTGGATAGAAAAATAATAGAACGTATGGGAATGAAAGACACAATAAGTTTTATTAAGAATACAATAGAGGGAGGCGGATGTGGCTCAACTGGTTGGGCGTCCGTCTCCCATATGGAGGGACCTGGGTTTGATCCCCGGGACCTCCTGGTAAATTAAAAAAAAAAAAAAAAAAAAAAAGAATACAATAGAGGCACACAACAGCAGATTTGAAATCATGGAAGAAATAATGAGTGAAGTAGAGGAAAGAACAACTTAAATTGAAGAGAGAGGAGAATAGAGAGAAAAAAAAATGGAAAAACTTGAACACAGACTCAGGGAGTTGAATGATAACACAAAGCTCACTAACATACATGTTACAGGAGTTCCAGAAGGAGACAAGATGGGAAAAAGGAAAGAAAGAGTATTTGAGGAAATAATGGCCAAAAATTTCCCAACTCTCATGAAAGACATGAATATACATGTCTAGGAAGCACAGCATACTCTAATTAGAATAAATCCAAATAGACCTACCCCAAGACACATAATATGCAGAATTCCAAATGCAAAAGATATAGAGAAAATTCTGCAAGCAGCAAGAGAAAAGTGAAATATCACAGGCAAAGGATGTCCAATAAGACTTAGTGCAGATTTCGCTTCAGAAACCATAGAGGCAAGAAGGTAGTGGTATGATATAATTAAGGGACTGAAAGAGAAAAAGTTCCAGCCAAGAATTCTTTATCCAGCAAAACTGTCCTTCAAATATGATGGTGAGCTTAAAATATTTCACAAATAAACAGAAACTAAGGGAGTTTGTAAACAAGAATCCAGCCCTGCAGGAAACACTAAAGGGAGTTCTACAACAAGAAAAGAAAAGAGAAGAGAGAGAGACTTAGAGGAGAGTGTAGAAGTGAAGACTATCAGAAAAGGTAACCAAAAAGGTAAAAAGATGGACAAAAATAAGATATGACATATGAAAGCCAAAGGATAAAATGGCTTAAGTAAGTAATGCATTTACATAACAACATTGAATATTAATGGCTTAAACTCCCCAATCAAAAGACATAGGCTAGCAGAATGGATAAGAAAGCATGAGCCATCCATATGCTGTATGCAGGAGACTCACCTTAGACCCAAGGATGCAAATAGAATAAAAGTGAAAGGTTGGGAAAAGATATTTCACACAAATATTAACCAAAAGAGAGCAGAGGTAGCTATATTGGTGTCAGAAAAATCAGGCTTTAAATGAAAAAAAAAAAAAAAAAAGTAATAAGAGATGCACAAGGCCATTATATATTAATAAAAGGGATAATCCACCAAGAAGGAGTAACAATTATAAATATCCTACACCTAGCCAAGGTGCCCCAAAATACAAACTCAAAAGGCAAACTCTGGCAAAACTGAAAGGAGAAATAAACAACTCTACAGTAATAGTTGGAGACTTCAATATGCCACTCACATCACTAGATAGGACAACTAGACAGATCACCAAAGAAACAGAGAACTTGAACAATATGATAAATGAGCTGGTCCTAACAGACATATATGGAACATTATACCCCAAATCAGAAGTTAATACATTCTTCTCAAGTGCTCATGGATCTTTCTCCAAGATAGACCATATGTTTGGCCACAACACATCTCTCAATACATTTAAGAAGATTGAAATTATACAAAGTACTTTCTCTGATCATAATGGAATGAATATGGAAATAGTAGATAGGAAAGGGGAAATTTTGCAAATATTTGGAGGCTAACCAACACACTCCTAAACAATCAATGGGTAAAAGAAGAAATTGCAAAAGAAATTAGTAAATATCTTAAGATAGGTGAAAACAAGAACACAATTTATCAAAATATATGGGATACAGCAAAGGCAGTGCTAAGCGGGAAATTTATAGCACTAAATGCCTATATTAAAAAAGAAGAAAGAACTAAAATCAAAGATCTAACTGAACAACTGGAGAAAATAGAAAAAGAACAGCAAATCAATCCCAAAGCAAGGAGAAGGAAAGAAATAACAAAGATTAGAGCAGAAATAAATGGAATTGAAAAATTGAAGTAATTGAAAATACACTGTTGTGAAATTCTAAGATTGTACATAAAGTAATGGAATATATTAAAAATAGACTATGATAAGCCAAGTATACATCATTGTAATCTCTAAAGAAACCTCTAAAAATAACACAAAAATTAATAACTAAAATGTAAATAGAATAGATAAAATAGAATATTTAGAAAATATTACATTCACCCAAAGCAAAAAGGAACAAAAAAGAACAGAGGCATAAAGAACAGACAGGGCAAATAGAAATCAAACGCCAAGATGGTTGACCTAGACCCAACCATTTCAAAAACTGCATTAAGTATAAATGGATTCAACACCCTAATAAAATGCAGTTTGTCAGGTTGGATTAAAAAATGACTACCATATATTGTTGACAAGAAACGCATAAAACCACAAATGAGTTGAATGGAAAAGAGAACAAATAATATATTCTGCAAACCCCAAGCATAAGAAAATGGGCATGACTTGTGATTCAAAAAAGCTGTCCACTTGGTATAGGAATTCAATCAGCCTTCCCCTTTTTGCATATCTATATCCCTGAATAAACATCTTATACCTCCATGCCTCTGCTTATGCCATGACTAATTTGACCCCACTTCAAGTATTTTTCTGATTGTTTATTTTTGACCTAATATGATAACACAAGCCAAATTATAGTTATCATCTCCATCAATGTTTACAATCTCATGAGGGAAGCATGACACAGAAACAGACAAGGTGAGTTCCTTGTAAGGGTATTTCATCTTACAGAAATTTAGAAAAAGAAATATAAAAAAATATGGCAGTTTGATTTAGCAGTGTTTTGAATATATCAATGGCCTCCTAACTGATCTTACTGTTTCCAGTCTTGTCCTTCCTTTCAACCTTTTCTTAATAACAGATAATAAAAGATCTGATTATATTATTTCCCTACACAAAACCCAGATCCTCACTTACTCCATCCTATCAAGTGGGTCTATTTATAATTGTTAAAATCCAGAGTATGAGGGGGAATGCCCATGCCCACAGCTGCAGCTTTTCTTCCTCCTAAATCTTGAACACTCTTAACTTGTATGTCAGTTCCCCCACTGGAAATGTTTTTAGAGCCCCCGTCCATTTGCCTGTGTCCAGATACTCTGCTTATCAATTATTTGGCAGGGTTCTGATACTCTCTACCTATTTCATTCAGGCATTAACTAACTGGGAATCTTTTGTCAAATTTCAGAACCATGTTACTGCCCCATTTGTGCCCGTGAAACTCCTGCAGCCATGTTTCATCAACTGGAGAGGATGCCCTTGCCCCCTCACCCCCCAAATAACAGTGTTACTTGGATCATATCATCATTTTTCTTTGGAATCCATCTCACCTCCTAGGTTCAGGATTGGTTCACAAGTGTAGGCTTATAGCCTTCATTCAACTTTTTCCTCATCAACCTTCTATCTCTCTTCTTCAAGAAAAAAGACGGGAAGAATGATGGGAAGAAATATCCACAAGACTGAAATAAGCAAGATTGCTTATCAAATTGAAAAACAGTGAGTTCATTTTTTTGGCTTTTAACATGGCGAAGA
Organism: Tolypeutes matacus; assembly: GCA_026826555.1. Classification (NCBI taxonomy): domain Eukaryota; kingdom Metazoa; phylum Chordata; class Mammalia; order Cingulata; family Chlamyphoridae; genus Tolypeutes; species Tolypeutes matacus. The sequence continues at coordinate 2,107,808 of JAKSZT010049426.1, read as the reverse complement.
CAAAGACCTTGTCAAAAGCAGTAAATGATATGAGGCTATGGATCAGAGGATACCATCCCTACTTTATAATAGATAAGTCATGGGTAGGCTAATTACCTTCAGGAGAAGTATAAAATTACTAATGCTAAGAAAGTCATATATAATTCTCTGAATCATTATTGGCTATGAGTGTTGTATAATTTGCTGCCATGTATGGCTAATGAAGAATTAACTTAGTTCTTAGTGCATTTCATTTCAGAAAAAAAACATTGAAAATAATGTGACATAATAGAAAGAGGACAGGCTTCAGTCCAAAGTCTTGGGTTCAAGCATTGGTTCTTTCAAATACTCTGAGCTAGGTTCTTGGTCTCATTGGGCCAGAGTTTTCATATCTAAAAAATGGGTTGTTGGGAAGTGGATGTGGCTCAAGCAATTGGGCTCCCACCTACCACATGAGAGGTCCCTGGTTTGGTTCCTGGTGCCTCCTAAAAAAGACAGAGCTGGTGGGACGGGCAGGTATGGCAAGCTGATGCAACAATATGACACAACAAGAGACACAAGAAGAAAAACATAATGAGAGACAAAACAAAACAAGGAGCAGAGGTTCCTGGTGCCTCCTAAAGAGGATGAACAGAACAGCAAGTGGGCATGATGGGCAGGTGTGGTGAGGTGACACGACAAGATGATGCAACAAGAGACACAAGAGGAAAAACATAATGAGAGACACAACAAAGCAGGGAACAGAGGTGGCTTAAGAGATTAGATGCTTCCCTCCCACATTGGAGGTCCTGGGTTCGGTTCCCAGTGCCTCCTAAAAGAAACAAAGAAGACTAACAGACACAGCAAGTGCAAACAGCAAGGCAGTGGGGACAGATAAATCTTAAAAAAAATTTTTTTTATTTAAAATATTTTAAAAATGTGTATTGTTAATACCTGCCCTGTCTCATTGTTTTCTTGTTTGTTTTCTGAGAAAAATATAAACAATACAGTACCACCCAAAAGTATTTTGTCTATTATGGTGATTTGGAAAGGCACAGTGTCTGTCCAAATTTAGATGTCTTATTTTTGACATTTAAATGACCCTTGAGTGCTTTAAATCCTTTCTTCACACAGGATATTTGAAATCAGTGTTTGGGGCCAGAGTTTTGGCATAGACCAAGAGAATTCAGCTACCAGCTACAAATTACTACAAGTGCCAAAAACACTACTCATTTTTGAATGGGAAAATATCTCTGCCAAACTAAGACTTAAAGGATTTTATAGTTATTTCCCATATGTCCCTATGAAAAGGTCATTTTTTTCATATCTTGTTTTTAATGGAACTGCCAGAATAACAAGTATCAGCTATTTTTCAGGACTGGAAGATTTACCCATTTAAAAATGAATGTAATGATGAGTATTTTAGGGAATCCAGTCTTGTGTCTTGAAAGCACAGACATCACAGATTGAAGTACATACAGGTGCCTGGCCTCCAGTTTGTAATTGGCACACCCAGGTCTGCTTATGTGTAGGCAGTTCCAATACAAGCATTCTAGAAGTGGCATCAACTCCTTTTGGGGACAATAGGACAATATTTGAAATATTTTAAAAAGCAGTCATTTTACAATTGATTAGGAAATGCTATTTCACTGTTACTCTTTCTCACTCCATGGCCATATTAAGAAAAGGAAGGAGATGTTTGTTAACAGCACACAACACCATCTCTAAATTTCAAGTGCCTAGAATCTAGTGTGGTCAAGGAAGCAATTAGAGCTCAGAACTAAATATGCACTGTTCCCTGCCTTTCCCAGGAGGAGGGGGCATCATTTTCTCATTTTCACATGCACATCCTGTGGGACCTGAGAGATTAAAACGTTACAATAAATATGTCTGAGTTTCTTATAAGTGGAGTGAACCTTCTAATAAATGAAAATGCCTGGAAGTTATACCATAAAATTAATATATATTTAAGAGACCTGGCCCTCTGAAAAGATGTCTTAAAGAGCAATTAATTGCCAGCAGTTACTGGAAACCAATACAATGCTTTTGAGTTTACATCCTTAAATTTTAGATTCCACATTAAAGAACATGGATTATATTAAAGAATTTGGATATTATCTAGAGAACTATACCCCACATAATACTTGTCACTCAACTTTGGTGTAACCATACCAACCAAAACTTTTCTGAGCTTAAATTTCAATAGCTTGAATGATGAAAACCACAGATTCATTAAACATGAATTTTCAGGCTACCTGCCCTACCTACCTTGAAATATCACTGAGTGATGAGAAGCCATGAAGGATTTTAAGCAGGGGTGTGACATTGTCACTATCACTGTGGTGAGGATTGGAGGAGTGTAAGGCTGGAAGTAGGGAGATATGTTAGGAGGCTATAGCAGTGTCACAGGTTAGAGATCATGATGGCTTATGGTAGACTAGTGTGGAGAGACACAGGTAATAGGTATTTATAAATTAAAATTAGTAAGAGGTCATGAATAATTGAATGTGGAGTGGAGGAAGGAAGAAAAATACATAAATGATAATCATGTTTCTGATTTTGTAAATTTGAGCTTTCTTTGGGACGAACAAAACAGATAATGTAGATTTTAAAATATTACATCTGTTGGACTTCCAGGAAGATGGCAGACTAGAAAGACACAGGACTCTCTTCTCCTCCAGAAAAATAGCTAGAAGATAGGCTGAAACAGCCTAGAAAAAGATCTTCTAGGGTTTATGGCACCAGGCAAAGGCTGGACACTGCCCAGAAGAGAGAGGGACAAAGGAGGGAAATTGTGATGACAGAACTATGAGTTGAAACCAGTGGCTGCTGCCAGCACCATCCCCCACACTAAAGACACTAGAATTCTCAGGCCTCTGGTCCTGCCACTACAGACAAAGGGGGCTCCAGGGATATACCACCCCAGGAAAGGGGAGAGAGAAGGACACAGCCTAAAGCTGACTCAGCTTCTGACCCACAAATTTGGTCCGCTGTGTCCCACAAGCCCTTCCAGGCTGGATAGGACCACACAGTGGTTTGCCCTGGGAGCCAGCGAAGGACTGGAGAAATCCCTCTCTTCTAGCTGGGACTAATTGTTGAGGACACCCCAGGAAAGGGGAGAGAGAGGAATACAGCCTAAGGCTGACTCAGCTTTTGGCTCACAAATTTGGTCTGTTGTGTCCCAGGAGCCCTTCCAGGCTGGGTGGGGCTGTGCCATTGTTTGCCTTGGGAGCCTGCAAGGGGCTAAAGATATACAACCCTCCCAATCTCCTTCTCTACTAACAAGGACTGATTGTTGAGGACTCAGAGGGGAGTGGAAATATTTCTGACCCCGGGAAAGGGAGGCGGTTGCTAGAGAAAGCTGGAGAACTGTCTCAGAGGAAGTTTGAATTACAAGGCTCCTAGCCTCCAGACAGGAAGCTCTATCACATTGATCAGGTCTGTGTTGCAACAAATACACTCCGACCAGGCAAAGAACTGAGAGCTGCCAAAGAGCACCTTCTACTAGCAGACCAAGGAAGAGCACACAGAAAATTAAAAATAAGCAGGGGATGCTTTTTCTGGCCTCTGTAGCCTCCCTCCCCAAGGCCCTAGGAAGCAACTCTACAACCAATTACTGGGTCCAGTGCCCAGTTTTTAGCAACCAGCAGGACAATCCTAACAAACCAGGTCAAGCCAAGAATCAAAGAGCAATGGTAACACACAACTTCCTGCCAATAAATACCGATAAAAGAGAAAGAAATTGAGCATCTGACTAAACTACATCCTAATCAGATGCCTAGATAACAGCAAAAAATTATGAGCCATACTAAGAAAATAGAAAACATGACCCAAGAAAAGGAATATAACAAAGCCCCAGAAGAGATGAAGAATTTAAGAGAACTAATCAGTGAGATGCACACAAATTTCCAAAATCAAATTAATGAGTTGAAAGACAATATGGTAAAAGAGATAAATGACATCAAGAAGACATTGAGAGAGTGCAAATACGAATTTGAAATCCTTAACAGAAAAGTAATAGAGTTCATGGGAATGAAAGACAAAATAGGTGAGATTAAAAACACATTTGAGGCATACAACAGCAGACTCAGAATGATAGAAGAAAGAATAAGTGATACTGAAGACAGAGCAGCTAAAATTGAAGAGAGAAAAGAATGGAAAAAATTGAGCAGGGGCTCAGAGAGTTGAATGACAACACAAAACACAACAATATGTATGTCATGGGAGTTCCACAAGGAGAAGAAAAGGGAAAAGGGACAGAAAGAATATTTGAGGAAATAATAGCTGGAAATTTCCCAACTTTCACAAAAGAAATGAACTTACATGTCCAAGAAGCACACCGTACTCCAATCAGAATAAATCCAAATAGACCTACTCCAAGACACATACTACTCACAATGTCAATGTTAAAAATAAAGAGAAAATTCTCAGAGCAGCAAGGGAAAAGCAATTATCACATACAAGGGACATCCAGGAAGACTTAGTGCAGATTTCTCTTCAGAAATGAGGGAGGTGAGAGGACAGTGGTATAATACAATTAGGATACTGAAAGAGAAAAACTGCCAGCCAAGAATTCTTTATTCAGCAAAATTGTCCTTCAAATATGAAGGTGAGTATAAAATACTCACAAAAAAATAGAAACTAAGAGACTTTGCAAAAAAAAGAATCTATCTTCGCAGGAAATATTAAAGGAAGCCTTAGAATCTGAAAGAAAAAGACAGGAGAGACAGGCTTGGAGGAGAGTATAGAAGAAAGAATAGCAGAAAGGATAACCAAAAGAGTAAAAGGACAGACAAAAATAAGATACAACATATGAAAAACAAAGAATAAAATGGAGAAAGTAAATAGTGGATTTACAGTAATATCATTAAATGTGAATGGATTTAACTCCCCAATTAAAAGATAAAGGCTGACAGAATGGATAAAAAAAACATGAGCCATCCATATGCTGCTTACAAGAAACTCACCTTAGACCCAAGGACACAAATCAGGTGAAAGTTAAAAGTTGGAAAAAGATACTCCACGCAAATAGTAACAAGAAAAGAGCAGGGGTAGCTATAGTAATATCAGACAAAACAGACTTTAAATGCAAAAAAGTTATAAGAGATACAGAAGGCCATTATATATTAATAAAATGGACATTCTACCAGGAAGATAAAACAGTCATAAATATCTATGCACCTAACCAGGGTGCCTGAAAATACATGAGACAAACTCTGGGGAAACTGGAGGGAGAAAAAGACATCTCTACAATAATCACTGGAGACTTCAACACCCCCACTCACATCATTAGATAGAACAACTAGACAGAAGATCAACAAGGAAACAGAGAACTTGAACAATATGATAACTAAGTTAGACATAACAGACATATACAGAACACTGCATCCAAACTCAGCAGGTTATACATTCTTCTCAAGTGCCCATGGATCTGTCTCCAGGATAGACCACATGTTAAGTCACAATGCAGCTCTCAATAAATATAAAAAGATTGATATTATACAAAGCACCTTCTCAGATCATAATGAATGAAATTGGAAATCAATAATAGACAAGAAAAAAGTAAATGTACAACTGTGTGGAGGCTGAACAACACATTCCTAAATAACCAGTGGGTCAAAGAAGAAATTGCAAGTGAAATCAGTAAATATATTGAGACAAATGAAAAGAATACAACTTATTAAAGCTTATTAAAGCTTATTAAAGCAAAGGCAGTCTTGAGAGGGAAATTTATAGCCCTAAATGCCTGCCTATATTAAAAAAGAAGAAAAAGCTAAACTCAAAGATTTAACTGAACAACTAGAGAAACTATAAAAAGAACAGCAAACCAATCCCAAAGCAAGCAGAAAGAAATAATTAATACAGATTAGAGCATAAATAAATGAATTGAGAACAAAAAAACTATAGAGAAAATCAACAAAACCAAAAAATGGTTCTTTGAGAAGACCAATAAAATTGACAACCCCTTAGCTAGACTAACAACGAAAAAAAGACTGAAGATGCAAATAAACACAACCAGAATTGAAAGGGGGAAGTTACAACTGACCCCACAGAAATAAAAAGAATCATAAGAGGATATTATGAGAAACTGTATACCAAAAAACTAGACAACCTAGATGAAATGGACAAATTCCTAGAAATGCACAAACAACCTACACTGACACTACAAGAAATACAAGAACTTGACAAACCAATCACATTTAAGAAGAATTAATCTGTCATCAAAAATCTCCCAGCAAAGAAAACCCCAGGACCAGAAGGCTTCACAGGTGAATTCTACCAAGCATTTTGAAAAGAATTAATACCAAACCTGTTTAAACTCTTCCAAAAAATTGAAGATGAGAGAAAATTACCCAACACATTGTATGAAGCCAACATCACCCTAATACCAAAGCCAGATAAAGATACTACAAGAAAAGAAAATTACACACCAGTCTCTCTAATGAACATAGATGCAAAAATTCTCAACAAAATACTTACAAATCGAATCCAACAGCATATCAAAAGACTTATACATCACTATCAAATGGGATTTATTCTTTGTATGCAAGGCTGGTTCATCATAAGAAAATCAATCAATGTAATACACCACATTAACTAATTGAAGGGAAAAAAACCACATGATCTTATAAATTGGTGCAGAAAAGGCATTTGACAAAATCCAGCCTCCTTTTTTGATAAAAACATTTCAGAAAATAGGAATAGAAGAAAAATTCCTTGATATGATAAAAGGCATATATGAAAATCTGTAGCCAACATCATACTCAATGGGGAAAGTTTGAAAGCTTTCCCTCTAAGATCAAGAATAAGACAAGGATGCCCACTGTCACCATTGTTATTCAATATTGTACTAGAAGTTCTAGCTAGAGCAATTAGACAAGAAAAAAAAAAAAAATTAAAGGCATCCAGACAGGAAAAGAGGAAGTAAAATTCTCACTGTTTGCGGATGACATGATCCAGTAATTAAAAAATACTGAAGTATCCATGACAAAGCTACTTGAGCTAATAAATGAGTCCAGCATATTGGCAGGATACAACATAAACATGCAAAAATCAATAATGTCTTTGTACACTAGTACTGAACAACCTTAAAGGGAAATCAGGGAAAACATTCCATTTTCAATAGCAACAAAAAAACTCAAATACCTAGGAATTAATTTAACCAAAAAAGTACAGGACCTATATGCAGAAAACTACAAAACAATGCTAAAAGAGATTTAAAAAGACCTAAACAAATGGAAAGACATTCTGTGTTCATGGATTAGAAAAATAAATATCATGAAGATAGCAATCTTACCCAAATTGATTTATAGATTCAATGCAATACCAATCAAAATCCCAACAGCATACTTTACAGAATTAGAAAAGGCAATTACCAAATTCATTGGGAATGGAAAGTGCACCTGAATAGCCAAAAGCATTCTAAAAAAGAAGAGCAATGTGGGAGGAATTTCACTTCCTGACCTTGAAACATATTACAAAGCTACAGTGGTCAAAACAGCATGGTACTGGCATAGATAGACACATTGATCAGTGGAATAGAATTGAGAACCCAGAAACAAACCCTCACCTATACAGTCAACTGGTTTTTGACAAACCTACCAAGTTAATGTTAATGGGACAAAATAGTCTCTTCAACAAATGGTGTTGGGAAAACTGGATATATATAACCAAAAGAATGAAAGAGGACCCCTATCTCACTCCCTATACAAGAATCAACTCAAAATGAATCAAAGACCTAAATATAAAAGCCAGGACCATAAAACTACTAGAAGAAAATGTAGGTAAAATTCTTCAAGACCTTGTAGTAGGTGGTGGTTTCTTGGACCTTATACCCAAAGCATGTGCAACAAAAGGAAAAATAGATAAATGGGACCCCCTCAAAATCAAACACTTTTGCACTTCACAGGACTTTGTCAAAAGGATGAAAAGGCAGGCAGCTCAATGGGAGAAAATATTTGGAAATCACATATCTGATAAGGGTTTAATATCCAGGATACATAAAGATATGTTACAATTCAACAATAAAAAGACAATGACCCAATTAAAAAGTGGGCAAAAGACTTGAATAGACATTTGCCAAAGAAGAAATACAAATAGCAAAAAAAACACATGAAGAAATGCTCAACATCACTAATGATTAGGGGATTGTAAATAAAAAATACCATGAGATATCATCTCACACCTATCAGAATGGCCACTATTAAAAAGACAGAGAGCTACAAGTGTTGGAGAGGATGTGGAGAGTTAGGAACACTTATTCACTGCTGGTGGGAATGCAGAATGGTACAGCCACCATGGAGGACTGTTTGGCAGTTCCTAAAGTAGTATAGACTTGCCACGTGACCCTGCAATACCACTACTGGGTATATACCCAGAAGAACTGAGAGCAGTGACATGAACAGACACCTGCACACCGATGTTCATAGCGACATTAGTCACGGTTGTCAAAAGCTGGAAACAACCCAGGTGTTCGTCAACAGAGGAATGAATAAACAAATTGTGGTGTATTCACACAATGGAATATTATGCAGCTGTAAGAAGAAATGAAGTCATAAAGCATATGACAACATGGATGCACCTAGAGGACATTATGTTGAGTGAAGCAAGCCAGACACAAAATGACAAATACTGTATGATTACGTTACTATGAACCAAATATATTGTGTAACATATTGTATGATTTTTAAAAATTTTATATGTATCCAGTACATTTAATTGAGAAATGAATGTTTTTATTCAACTGTGTTTTCTTTTTAGTTTTTAATTGTTTATATTTCCATTTATTAAATGTACAAAATAAAGTTTAGAAAATAGAAAACAAAGTTACATATGTTAATGGGACATCCAAGTGGAAATACATGTAAGTAGGGAGTGAGATATATGGTTTAGAAATTGTCGTAGGTAGCCTCTAAGAGCATCCCTCCCCATATACCACACCTGTGTCATTCATGGCTTTATATAATCTCCCCTTGAGTAATCTGCTTCTGACCAATAGAATACGGGAACACTGAATAGATGCCACTTCCATGATTAAGTTACAAGGACTGTGAATTCTGTCTTGTTAGTAGACGCTATTGTTTTCTGAGCTGGCACACTTTGATGAAACAAGCTGTCATGTTTGAGAGGTCCATGTGGCAAGGCACTGAGGAGGGTGGCCCCTGGCAAAGAGCCATCAAAAAGAAAGAGTGGAGGTCTCCACTCCAAGAACCCACAAGGAACTGAACACTGCCTACAACTTGATTGAGTCTTCCTCAGGTGAGCCTTCAGATTAGACTGCAGGCTCTCGTGGTCTCCCCTTGATTGCATCCTTGTGACAGACCAGGAAAGAGAGAATCCATGGAAAGCATGCCCAGACTCCTAACCCACAAAAACTGTGAAATAATAAATGTATATCTGTTTAGGCCACAGGTTTTTGGGGTAATTTGATATGCCACAGTAGAAAATTAATATGGAAGCTCTGGAGATAGAAGGTAGATTTGTTATTCATCAGCATGTGGATAGTATATACTGAGTGTGATCAAGCTTACTGAGGAAGAATGTGTAGTGATGGAGAAATGGCTTTGATATTGGATCTGCAGGAATACTGAAATTTAAGGAACGGATGGAGGAGCCTGAAAAGAAAACTGAGAGTATAGTTCTAAAAGCTGGGAATTGTAAGGTTAAAGGGGGGCGACAAAATATCAAATGCAGAGGTAAGGACCAAAACCCGACACTTGCTTTTATCAACAAGAATAATTTTGCTTACTTTGATGTGAACAATTTCAAAGACGTGACCTGGGTGAAAGGCAGATTTCAATAGATTGAGGAGAAAATACAAATCAGAAAGTGAAAATTGCTACTTGAGACAATTCTTTGAAGAAGCTTAGCCGATGAGAGAAGAGTTATGTAGTATTTGCAGTAGAATGAAAAGACAAGTTTTTTTTAATTATTATTATTTTGGCAGAGAGACTTCAGCATATTCATATGATATGACTTTCCTCATCATGCAGATATCAATTACATTTTCCCCTGAGCTATTATTTGTAACACAAAGAGCAATGAAGGAAATAAATAATTTGTTTAACCATTCATAACCCTCCTGCCCTTTTTAAGGTAGCTTACATGTCCATTTTCATTTACATAACTTAAAACAGAGCATCATTTTTTTTCACTTATAAAGTAAGCATGTCTTAATGTTGCTATATTGGCAGCATGGTTATTTTTCGTACTGTATATGCTGTCAAATGTGTACTGTAAGTGATCTATTTCATTTTTGTTGAACTTTAGGTTGTTTCCAACTTTTTATAACTATAAATAATGCCCTGATTAATTGCTCAAAGTTCCTCCAAAATAAAAACCAAGAGGCACCCTATAAGAGATATCTTCTGTAAGCTTGCCAAAGTCAGCATTCTTCATGCTAAAAGTCTCTGAGCATAATTCAATAAAAATTCATGCAAAAATTGATGGGGTGCCTGATCTTTATTCTTTTAGTATCCCAAACTTCAAAAACACAGCAAGTGGGTAGTTCAAATACAAAGAGGTCATTGAGTGACCACATTGACTTCGAATTTTTTGTTGAACCCAAATGAGTTCTGTAAACCCCTCTTGGTTTGCTGTCTTTCTACCAACATTCTAAGGTATGTGAAATACAGCACAGAGGACATCAATCATCTTTCTTCTTTTATTAATTTATGTCTTATGTTGGAAGAAATGTTGTTGTCCTGAATACTTCTTTTGTTATTGCAATCTGAGTAAAATAATGCACTCTCCCTGGAGGTCTGAGTGCACAGCCAGAAAAAAAATCCTCCATTTGAGCTCACGGCAATCTGCTAAACATTAGGTTTCTCAAATCCTTCCTACAAATTGCTCTCATATTTCTGATGAGACAATTGTTGAAATGAAAAGCTTTTATTGCTTTTGCAGTGGTCGGCTGAAATTCAACATTTTGAAACCAGAGCACCCTCCCTCCTGACTTCACCTCTCTCTATTTGACCACCCTTCTTTCATTTATCCTGGCTTAGGATGCTGAAGGCATCTTCTTATCTCTCAGGGCTTGTTCAAGTATGCTAGCACAAGGAAGGACAAAAAAGACCAAGACTGGAAAAATCAACATACCACTGGGAAAGGCACGTGGAAAGACATATTGAGGCAGGAAATATATAGTAAAGAGTGATGGTTCTAGAGAAAAATCGGTCCAAATCCCAAGTCAATGGGTGAGCTCTACAACTTAGGGCAAGTTACTTGACTGCTCTGGTTCCTCATCTGTCAAACAGGAAATTTGCAAGAAATTAAATGAGATACTATAAGTAAGGGGCTTACCACACCACCTGACACAAAATAATGGTCTGATACATGGCATCTATTATTATTTCCAATAACGACAGAACTATCTGGGGGCAAAAATAAGGTAGATTTTGGCATTTAGAGGTACCCACTAGGTGAAGCTGCTGCAGCGTGCAGTCAAGGTAAGCAGGCAGCAGCAGGGCTCGAGGGAGGTAAAGTAACATGATGGTGCTCCTGTTGGGGGCACAGTGATGGAGATTTCTGGGTCTTCACAAAATTAGAAATTTCTGAAAGCAGGCAAGAGGCATCAGAAAAACCTCTCCATTGGTAAAAGGGCCTTAGTTACCAGGTGGGGTGTCAGAGGTCAGATTCCAGTCTCTAACAATAGTGATGACACAAGCAAGACTAGGTCCCAATCCCAGCGAGAGCTAAACAAAGAGCTGGAAATGGTAAGAGCCACTAAGTCTCAGGGAACAAATGGGGAGCTGTTTCTAAATAGGGTCTTGATGTTAGGTGGAGAAAATTTAGCCCAAAGGGGATCTCAGCTCAAAGCTGAGTTATGTAACTGGTACAAGCTTCCTGAATTCCACCTGCCAAGCATTTTCAGTGGTTCCTCCCAGCCTATAACTGAAAATATTTGCACTTTGGAATAGCTGCTGGCTGGGAGAAAAAAATGCCTGTACACATGAAAGTTTGCTTGACTGTGCTTGGGCTTATAAGTCTTCATGAAACTCTGGACATTTTATGCAAAATCTGAGATGAGTGGGAAACAGATGTGGCTCAAGCGATTGGGCTTCCCATCTACCATATTGGAGTTCCAGGGTTCGATTCCCGAGGTGTCCTGGTGAAAGGAAAGCTGGCCCATGTGGAGTACTGGCCCGCGCAGGAGAGCTGACACAGCAAGATGACGCAACAAAAAGAGACACAGAGGAGAGATAATAAGAGACGCAGCAGACCAGGGATCTGAGGTGGCGCAAGAGATTGAGTGCTTCTCTCCCACTCTGGAAGGTCCCAGGATAGGTTCCGGGTGCCACCTAAAGAGAAGACAAGCAGACACAGAAGAAAACAGAGAAAGCAGACAGCAAGCGCAAAAACAGTGGGGAGGGGTGGGGAATTTTTAAAAAAATTTGAAATGAGTGTTGGGGATTGAATCATGACTCCCACAAAAGGGATGTCCAGGCCCAAGCCCTGGTCCTGTGGGTGAGAGCCCATTTGTAAACAGGATCTTTGAAGATGGTACTAGTACTAGGTGGGCCTTCATTCAATATGGCTGAAGTCCTACAAGCAAAGGAAAATGGACATGAAAGGAAAAGCCATAGGAGAAGCAAAGAGCTAGAAATCAATGGAATCCAGAAGAGAAAGAAGATGCTGCCATGTGCATTGCCTTGTGCGAGAAAAGCCAAGGAACCCCAAAGATTCCCAGCCAGCCAGAAGATACTGACCCCAGAAGGGAGCAAGCCTTCTAGCCTCTGAAACTGTGAGCCAATAAATTTCTGTTGTTAAGCCAACCCATTATCTGGTATTTGTTTTAGCAGCTAGGAAACTAAAACAATAAATACATGCATTTTTCTAGGGAAATAATCCATAAATTTCATCAGTCTCAAGAAACTCCATAATGTAGCCAAAGCCAAGAAACAACGCTTTGAACACATGCTTTTTTTAAGCCAAAATATCTACAAAATATCTCCTTATCCTTGTCTTGTTCAATTGTTTGGTGAGATGAGATAGTATGTTTATCTTCCATAGCAGAATTTTCCCATACACATGGGCCCCCAATTATCACTTTACTTTCCCTTATGTCCCCTTCTTCTCCCTCATCACCACAGTTTTTAAAGGATTCATCACAATTTCTGGTCCATCAATGACTGCCATTCTTATTTTCAAGAATGACTATGTATTTAATATGCTTTGTAACTTTTTAAATCATGTGAATGGATTCCTGTTGGGGAGGAGCACTACAAAATGGGTTCAGTCTCTCATCTTGAAACTGAAAGGGAAGCGCCCTTCTCTTCTCTCATTACTTCTATCTCCTCCCACTCACTTGTCCTCACCTGCCTTCATCTACTACCCTTGATTCCTCAAAGCTTACCTCAAGTTCCATATCCTCTCTGAAACTTTCTCGGACAATCTTAGCCATCAGAACTCTCTCTTGCCTCCAAAATCTATAACATCCATTTAGCACTGGGAAAAAGAGTATAAGGGTGTTAGCATGTTGTAGAGCAGAGTTTCTCAATGTGGGCACTATTGACATTTTAGACCAGAAAATTCTTTGTGGACAGCTGTCCTGTGCACTGTGGAATGTTTAGCTGCTTCCCGGGCCTCTACCCAATAGATAACAGCAGCAAACCCCCTCAACCCTCCCAATTGTGACAACCTCAAATGTCTCCAGCAAGAGCCACTGTTGCAGAGTGCTTCCCATGAATCAGGTACTGTGCAAGACTTGCACAGACCTTCTTTCAAAGTCATATCCTACTTTCCTACCTTTATTTTGATTTTGCTTTAGTTCATGCATTTTTTATTTATTTTGAATTGCATCTTTATCTTTGTAAAACACTTGAATCTTTTTTTTTTAAAGGAAGATTGCATATAAATAAACACTCATTGTTTCTATTAAACCTTGCTGCAACCCATGAAACTAGATATTAACATCGCCTCTTAACAGAAGACACTAAAGAGTAGAGATCTCTGTTCAATCAGTGGACTACGGTACAAAAAAACAAAGAGAAGCAAAGATTCAAACCAGGCCTCCTGTATCCAAAGTCCATATTTTCACTGAACAATGCTGTTTTATTAAATTTGTTTTCAGACTCGTCTTTTTTACTCTACTGAATTTTAGCCTGCAGAACTGGAATCATGCCCAATCTCTCTTAGGAATCGTGTCCATTTCTTATGACAGCATAGAAGTAGTTAATCTAAAGGAAAAAGAAGCTTTTATTTAACTTTCCAGACATCCCACAAAAAAAAAAAAAAAAAAAAAAAAAGAAGAGGGTATTAAAATCTGATATTAAAAGCATTCATTTTCTATCATTTATCTTAAACTGCACTGAAGCTATTTAATACTTTTGAAGGTTCAGAAAATACATTATAGAAAAAAATATATCCTCTCAATGATTACTTTCATGCACAACCTTAGCTTCATTGCATTTCTCTCATTTCCTCAGGAAAAGGCTATTTCTCCAACTTATTTTCAATTAATTGTTAGGATTTCAATATCTTTAGACCTTTTGTATTAGAGGAAAAAATAAGGCTGCTATTTCTTCTCAATTTGGGGGCTTGGCGTTTTTCATACCCTGCCCCCATTTAACTAGCTATAAAATTGAATTTAAAAAAAAAAATTGATTTTAGGACAGAAAGTTCAAAATCAATGTACTGTATCAGTATCACATACTCAAAGTCAGAAAAGGAGAGGTTAACTTTCTCATTTCTGCTAACTCTTACAAGGCTTCTGAAGACAGGAGAGTTTAGTCAAGGGATTTCTGAAAGGAAAAAGCAAGGCACCAACAAAAGCTTCTGTTATATTTTGTGTTAGACCATTAAAGCCAAAGGTTCCTTTATAGCAAATTTGGTTTGTGTCACCATAAGAACAGTTTGGCAAGGCCAGAATGTCTGCTGAGGTTTCAATTATTTAACAACCCAGGCAATTTTAGGCAAATTCACATTTTCAATCAGAACAACAGTTCAATGAGGTTGGTATTTTACAGTGAATGAAACTAATGCCCCGTAGCGAAATGACACACCATCAACACACTAATTTCAAGTTCCGGCACTTTCCATCAGAGTAGAAGATTTGATCTATCTCAAGCTCTCCAATCTTGGTCAGGAAGTCTCTACTTAATATTAGAACAAAAATTTTTATTATAGTTAAGAAATATAAATATTAACAACACTATAAACTAACCCTTCCACATCACTGGGAATTGGAGTTGAGATTATTTGCCCCAAGGGAGGAGAGCAGGATTTCTGAGAACTGGAAAGGATCTTAGAAATGATTTTACAGAAGAAACAAGGTGAGGTTATTTGTCTCATAATCATTTAGATTTCTGTCCCAATTTTTCTTCACTGGGAGGCAGCAGGTACAGTAGTGAACTCTGGAACACTGGGACTGGTCCTAGATTTATCTATCTGTGACCTCAGGTATGTCACTTCACCTCTCTAGACCTGCTTTTATTTTATTGGCAGGGGAAGAAGAGATAACCTTTTAGCCTCACTTCTAGTACTGTTATGTGAATCTGTCATAGGCACTTTATTGTAAAATTGAGTTTAGAACCCAAATAGGAAAATCAAATTCTCACAACTCTCCCACATTGAATTACTTTTAGTCTTTTTCACTGTCTCATTGACCTCAAAGCTGCAGGGACCACTTCTTCTGTGGCCTTCCAGGCTTGATCACTTCTTGGACTAGTTCTCTCCCCACTGGCAGCAGCAGAAGCAGTGGGGTGGGGGGCTTTTTAAAAGCCTCTATACCAAAAAATCAAAATCTTATTAATTCATAGCTCATTATACATTTTTGAAGGTTTTTCTCTATGGGTTTATATGTGCCAGTGTTCTCTGCATGTTCTTGTCTTCCTTTTTTTTTGAAGAGATACTTCACAAGCCCCTTCTCTCTAGGAGGGAAGAGCTTGTTTAACAAAATACTTCTTGAGGAAGGAAGATGGCATCAGTTTAGGAGGGCACTCACTGACTAGCTCTCTGAGGACGGTTGATTGGGGACAGGGTCCTCCCTGGGGGTCTGTGCTGTGGGTGCACGGAGCGAGAGGATTGGGACGTCTGTCTGCAGGCAGCTCAGCGGTGTGGATTGCTCGGTGGAGATTCGTGAGTTTTAACCCGGCCCGTGGAGGTTAACACAGAAGGCTGAGCCCTACCCTCAGGGAAAAGGGCTGGTTTGACCTGCAACTCCCACCCCGCAAACCGGTGAGAGGGAGCATTCTTGGAGAGTGGGAGGATTCTCGTGGAGGGTTGAGAAGGCTTTCCTTTCTGCGGATTTTGCTGCCTGGAACCCCTTGCAGCTTTGGGGAACAAAGTAGCTGGCTTGAAGCAGGACCAGGCTGAGGGGAGTGGCGAATCTGCTGAGGAAGTTGACTTACCTAGCTGCCCAGGGATACGCCACAACCCCGGGCCAGCAAGCCCGTGAGAGGGAGCATTCTCGGAGAGTGGGAGGTTTATGACAGAAGGTGGAAATGGATTTCCATTCTGTCAATTTGGCTGCCTGGACCCTCTCATAGCTTTGAGGAGCAGATAAGCCAGCTGGAAACAGTGCCAGGCTGAGGGGAGAGGTGAATCTACTGGGGAAGCCTGTTTTACCCAACAGCCCGGTGATACTCAGGCTTAGCTCCAGAGGGGCCGAGGTCAGCCTTTTTTATCATTTTGCACTGCCTAGCATCAGAGCTTCAGCTCCCCTGAGGAGGCCAGGAAGTGGGAAGTGCTTGATTAATGTCCTCGAGCCTAGTTAGGGTCCCCTCAGTGAAGGGGATGGTCTATAAGAGGACATATTTTGGTTCCCTTATTACACACACACACACACACACAAGTCACTTTAAAAAATAAAAAATGAATTTTTCTTTTTAAATTTAGTTTAATTGCTAAAATCTGCCTCAAAATCTGCAGATAGAATCTTGCAGGGCAATTGATTGATAAATACAAGCAGGCTGAGAGGTTCCACAAGGGCCCAAGAAGGAACATTGTTCTTCCCTTAGATTTGTTTGACTGCTTGTTTGTGTGGTTGTTTTTTTTTTTTCTCTGTTTATTTCTTGTCTCTTGCTTTTTTTTCCTCTTTCCTCCCCTACTTCTTCTTTCTTTCTTTCTTTTTCTTTCTTTTTTTTTTTTAAATTAGGTGCTGCTAACTTCTCTCTTCATTGCTGTGCTTCTTCTTCAGTGATTTCCCATTCTCTGTCTATACTGATTTTGTATCCCAAGCTATCTCTTTTCCTTCCTTCATCTTTCTGCCTTCTGCTTTCTGTTATAGTTCTTATATACCACATTTTTTCATTAGCCCACAACTTAAGGGAGTCAATTTCTATTCTATCTATTCTGTTTTCTTCTTGTTTTATTAATATTAACTTTTTCCTTTCAGCCTTTTCTTTACTCTCTCTCTCTTCCTCCTCATCATTCTAGCCTTCTAAATCATTATATATATATATATATATATATACCTCTAATTGGTTTCCCAGTCCATGGTAAGTATTCCACTTTTTTTCCTACTACTCTACACTGCTTACATTAGCTAAATATTTGTTTCACTAAGTCTTATACAGCCCCTCTTCTAACTTTTATCAATATTACTATTATCCTTCTTCCTTTCTCACATCTTTCGATTCTTTTGGCCCTAATCTTTTGCCTTCAAAGGAACATAGAAAGAAGCAAGGAAATAAAATAAGAAGAAAAAGTGTCAAAGAGAAAACTTAACACACACACAGAACCACCAGCTAAATAAAACTCTAGAGCAGAGAGAGAAGCTAATCAACTGAATAAACCCATCAAGATAAAATGATGACTAGAGGACAACAAAAAATTACAAACCACACTGAGAAACAGGAAGACATGGACTAGCCCAATGAACAAACTAAAATCCAGGAAGAGATGCAGAACATTGAACAACTAATCAAAGATTTCCAAACAAATATCATGGACCAACTTAATGAAGTGAAGGAAGAGATTAAGGATATTAACAAGAACCTGGGAGAACATACTGAAGAAATTGTAAACATACATAAAAAGATAACAGATATGATGGTGATCAATGGCACAATGCAAGAAATCAAAAAGATGCTGGATTCACATAACAACAGATTTGAACAGGCAGAAGAGAGAATTAGTGATGTGGAAGACAAAACATCTGAAATCAAATGGATAGTAGAACAGATAGACAAAAAGATAGAAAAAATCCAGCAGGGACTCAGGGATTTAACTGACAACACAAAATGCACAAACATACGCACTATGGGCATCCCAGAAGGAGAAGAGAAGGGTAAGGGAACAGAAGGAGTGTTGAAGGAAATAATAGCTGAAAACTTCCCAACCCTGTTGATAGAGATGGATGTGCAGATCCAGGAAGCACAGCGCACCCCAAACAGTATAAATCCCAACAGGCCAACTCCAAGACATATACTTGTCAAAATGTCCAATGCTCAAGACAAAGAGAAAATTCTCAAGGCACCAAGATAAAAGAGAACCATCACATACAAGGGAAGCACAATAAGATTAAGTGCTGATTTCGCATCTGAAACCATGGAGGCAAGAAGACAGTGGTATGACATAATCAAAATACTAAAAGAAAAAAACTTCCAGCCACGAATTCTCTATCCAGCAAAACTGGCATTCAAAAATGATGGAGAGTTCAAAACATTCACAGATAAACAGAAATTAAGAGAGTATGCCAATAAGAAACCTGCACTTCAAGAAATACTAAAGGAAGTTCTACAAGTTGAAAGGAAAAAACAAGGGGGAGATAGTTGGAGGAGAGTTTAAAAACAATTAAAAAGACATTGAGCTCGAGGCAAGATGGCGTTGGTGTAGGAGGGCGCACACTGCAAGCTCCCAGAGCAAGGCGGATTGGGGACGGGGTCCTGCCCGGTGGTCTGTGCTGTGCACGCGTGGAGTGAGAGGCTTGGGACATCTATCTGCGCGGATCGGCGGCGTGGACCGAACGGTGGAGATTCGTGAGTTTTGAGGCTGCCGGTGGAGGTTGGCACAGGCGGCTGAGCCCCGCGGTTACGGAAATAAAAAATAAAACGGCCATTTGGAGCCGCGGGCGGGGGCGAAAAAGTTTTATTTTCTGGGGAGCTGGCTGCCTGGCGCCCCTTGGACCTTGTGTGAGCAGAGCAAAAAGCTAGTCAGCACCTGGTGAACCGGAGGGGGATTTTGGTCGGGGAACGGAGCTGATCTCCCTAGCCACCCAGGGATAAGACCCGGGCCGCTGCGGAGCCAGGAGGAAGGGACACTTCCCAAAGAAGGGAGGGTTCGGTTGGAAGACAGGGAAGGGTATTTTATATTTTTAGACATCGATCTGGCTGCCTGCACCGCCCCATAGCTTTGGGGAGCAGATAAGCCGAACTGAAGCAGCACCAGGCTGAGAGCGGATGCGAATCTGCACTCAAACTGATTTACTGAGCAGCCCGGTGACGCTGGAGCTCGGCGCCAGAAGGGGCGGATTCCGCCGTCTTTAGCAATCTTCACTGACTAACATCAGAGTTTCGGCTAACCTGGGCAGTCCGGAAAGTGGGACGTGCTTGATTAATTTCCACGGGCCCAGCTAGGGTCCCTTCCGTAAGGGGGTAGGTCTAGAAGAGGAATTATTTTGGGTCCTGCATTTGGCTAAAAAAAA
>JAKSZT010049426.1:2005924-2088165 GCA_026826555.1 Tolypeutes matacus | reverse complement strand
AAAAAAAAAAAAAAAGTGAGGTCACCTCAACAATTGAAAAATAAATTCTTTTTAATTTAGTTTAATAGCTAAAAGCTGCTTCAGGACCTGCATATAGAACCCTGTGGGGAAATTCATTGATAAACACAAGTAGGCAGGAAGGATCCACTTGGACCCTAGGGGTATCATTGACCCCCCTTGTTTCCTTCTTCTTTTTTCTTTTTTTTTTTTCTTTTTTTATTTTTTTTATTTTTTATTAGTATTAACTTTTTCCTTTCAGACCTTTCTCTACTATTTCTCTACCTCCTCATAATTCTAGCCTTCTAAATCACTATATATATATATTCCTCCATTTGTTTTCCCAGTCCATTATAGGAACTCCATATTTTTTCCTAGTACTCTACACTGCCTACACAAGTTAAGTATTCATCTCATTGAATCTCAATTTGCCCCTCTTCTAACTTTTATCAACATTTCTATTATCCTTCTGCCTTCCTTACATCTTTTGATTCCTCTGGCCCTAACCTTTTGCCTTCAAGGGAACATAGAAAGAAGTAAGGAAATAAAATAAGAAGAAAAACTGCCAAAGAGAAAACTTAACTCACACGCAGAACCAACAGCTAAATAAAATTCTAGAGCATAGAGAAAAGCTAATCAACTGAACAAACCCATCAAGATAATATGATGACCAGAGGGCAACAGAAAAATACAAATGACTCTGAAAAACTGGAAAACATGGACCAGTCCAGTGCACAAAATAAAAACCAGGAAGCAATGCAGTACATCGAACAACTAATCAAAGCTATCCAAACAAATATCATGGACCAACTTAAAGAACTGAAGGAAGAGATTAAGGATATAAAGAAGACACTGGGAGAACATACTGAAAAAATAACTAACACACCTAAAAACGTAATGGATATGATGGCAAACAAAGACACAAGTCAAGAAATGAAAAAGACGCTGGACTCACATGGCAGCAGAATTGAACAGGCAGAGGAAAGAATTAGTGATATGGAAGACAATACAGTTGAAATCAAAGAGATTGTAGAAAACATAGACAAAAAGATAGAAAAAATCCAGTATGGTCTCAGGGAATTAACCGATAATGCAAGACGCACACACATACGCATTATGGACATCCCAGAAGGAGAAGAGAAGGGAAAGGGAACAGAAGGAGTGTTGAAGGAAGTTATGGCTGAAAACTTCCCAACTCTATTGAGAGAGATGGATGTGCAGATCCAGGAAGCACAGCGCACCCCAAATAGTATAAATCCCAACAGGCCAACTCCAAGACATATACTTGTCAAACTGTCCAATGCTCAAGACAAAGAGAAAATACTCAAGGCAGCAAGAGAAAAGAGAACCATCACATACAAGGGAAGCACAATAAGATTAAGTGCTGATTTCTCAGCTGAAACCATGGAGGCAAGAAGACAGTGGTATGACATAGTCAAAACACTAAAAGAAAAAAACTTCCAGCCACGAATTCTCTACCCAGCAAAATTGGCATTCAAAAATGATGGAGAGTTCAGAATATTCACAGATAAACAGCAATTAAGAGAGTATGTCAAGAAGAAACCAGCACTTCAAGAAATACTAAAGGAATCTCTACAAATTGAAAGGAAAAAACAAAGGAGAGAGAGTTGGAGGAGAGTTTAAAAACAACTGAAAACTCAAAAAGAGGAAGAAAACAACATATGACATACATTAACCCAAAGAAAAAATGACTGAAGTAAGAAATTCATTACGAGTAATAACACTGAATGTTAATGGATTAAATTCACCAATCAAAAGACACAGATTGGCAGAATGGATAAGAAAATATGATCCATCTATATGCTGTCTACAAGAAACCCACCTTAGGCCCAGGGATTCAAGGAGGCTGAAAGTGAATGGCTGGAAAACCATTTTACAAGCTAACAATAGCCAAAAAAGGGCAGGAGTAGCTATTCTAATATCAGACAAAATAGACTTTAAATGCAAAACTATTGTAAGAGACAAAGATGGACACTACATATTAGTAAAAGGAGTAATCTCTCAAGAAGAGAGAACAATCATCAACATTTATGCACCTAATCGAGGTGCCTCAAAATACGTACGGCAAACTCTGGAAAAACTAAGAGGAGAAATAAATTCCTCTACAATTATAGCAGGGGACTTCAACACACCACTATCATCATTAGACAGAACATCTAGGCAGAGAATCAATAAAGAAACGAAGGCACTCAACAATACATTAGAAGATTTGGACTTAATAGACATATACAGAACACTTCACCCAAATACAGCGGGATTTACATTCTTCTCCAGTGCACATGGAACATACTCCAAAATAGACCACATGCTAGGCCACAAAACAACACTCAATGAATTCAGAAAGATTGAGATTATACAAAGTAATTTCTCTGACCACAACGGAATGAAGTTGGAAATCAATAAGGGCCAGAGAAACAGGTTAGGCACAAGGATATGGAAGTTAAACAACACACTCTTAGACAAACAGTGGGTCAAAGAGGAAATTTCAAAAGAAATCAGTAACTACCTTGAAACTAATGAAAACAACAACACAACATATCAAAACCTATGGGATGCAGCGAAAGCAGTCCTGAGAGGGAAGTTCATAGCCATAAATTCATATATTAAAAAAGAAGAAAGAGCTAAAATTGAAGACCTAACTGCACACTTGGAGGAATTGGAAAAACAACAACAAACTAAACCTAAAGGAAGTAGAAAACAGGAAATAACCAAGATTAGAGCAGAACTAAATGAAATAGAGAATAAGAAAGCACTGGAAACAATAAACAAAACCAAAAGCTGGTTCTTCGAGAATATCAACAAAATTGACAAACCCTTAGCCAGACTAACAAAGAAAAAGAGAGAACAGATGCAAATACATAAAATAAGGAATGAGCAAGGTGATATCACTACTGACCCCACAGAAATAAAGAGTATCATAAGAGGATACTTTGAAAAATTATATGCCAACAAGAATGACAATTTAGAGGAAATGGACAAGTTTCTAGAAACCCACAAACAGCCAACATTGATGAAAGAAGAAATAGATGAACTCAACAGCCCAATTACAAGTAAAGAGATAGACTCAGTCATTAAAAACCTCCCAACTAAGAAGAGTCCAGGACCAGATGGCTTCACAGCTGAATTCTACCAAACATTCCGGAAAGAGCTAACACCAATTCTACTTAAGCTCTTCCAAAAAATAGAAGTAGAAGGAATACTACCTAACTCATTCTATGATGCCAACATTACCCTAATACCAAAACCAAATAAAGATACCACAAGAAAGGAAAATTACAGACCAATTTCTCTAATGAACCTAGATGCTAAAATCCTTAACAAAATACTTGCTAATCGCATTCAACAACATATCAAAAGGATTATACATCATGACCAAGTGGGTTTCATCCCAGGTATGCAAGGATGGTTCAATATAAGAAAATCAATCAATGTAATACACCACATAAACAAACTGAAAGAAAAAAATCACATGATCATCTCTATAGATGCCGAAAAAGCATTAGACAAAATACAGCACTCTTTCCTCATAAAAACACTACAAAAGATAGGAATAGATGGAAACTTTCTGAAAATGATAAAGGGTATATATGAAAAACCAAAAGCTAACATCATTTTCAACGGTGAAATCCTAAAACCCTTCCCTCTGAGATCGGGAACAAGACAAGGATGCCCACTATCACCGCTCCTATTTAACATTGTCTTAGAAGTACTTGCACGAGCACTGAGACAAGAAAAGGACATAAAAGGCATCCAAATTGGAAAAGAAGAAGTAAAAATTTCATTATTTGCAGATGACATGATCCTATACATAGAAAGCCCTGAGAAATCGACAACAAGGCTTCTAGAACTGATAAAGGAGTTCAGTAATGTCGCAGGCTATAAGATCAATGCTGAAAAATCAGTAGCATATCTGTACACCAATAACGAGCAATCTGAGGAGGAAATCAGGAAAAAAATACCATTTACAGTAGTAACTAAAAGAATCAAATGCCTAGGAATAAATTTAACTAAAGATGTAAAGGACTTATATACAGAAAACTACACAACACTGCTAAAGGAAATCAAAGAAGACTTAAATAAATGGAAGAATATTCCCTGTTCATGGATAGGAAGACTAAACAACATCAAGATGTCTATCCTACCCAAACTAATCTACAGATTTAATGCAACCCAATAAAAATCAACACTATTTTCTAAGGAACTGGAAAAACGAACTACAAAATACATTTGGAAAGGTAAGAGGCCCCGAATTGCCAAAGACATATTGAAAAAGAAAAATGAAGTTGGAGGTATCACATTACCTGACTTTAAAACATACTACAAAGCTACAGTGCTCAAAACTGCATGGTATTGGCACAAGGATAGACATACTGACCAATGGAACTGGATTGAGAGTTCTGATATAGATCCTCACATATACAGTCATCTGATATTCGACAAGGCCACCAAGCCCAATCAGTTGGGAGAGAAGGGCCTCTTTAACAAGTGGTGCTTGAAGAACTGGATATCCATATCCAGAGAGGAATACCATCTCACACCTTATACAAAAATCAACTCAAGATGGATCAAAGTTCTAAATATAAGAACCCAAACCCTAAAGACCTTGGAAGATAATGTAGGGAAGCATCTACAGGACCTTTTAATAGGAAATGGTTTCATGAACTTCACATCCAAAGCACGAGCAACAAGAGAAAAAAATAGATAAATGGGATCTTCTCAAAATTAAAAACTTCTGCACCTCAAAGGACGTTATTAAGAAAATAAAAAGGCAGCCTAGCCAATGGGAGAAAATATTTGGTAGCCATATATCTGATAGGAGCCTAATATCCTGCATATATAAAGAAATCCTATACCTTGAAAATAAAAAGACGAACAACCCATTTAAAAAATGGGCAAGTGACCTGAAAAGACACTTCTCCAAGGAAGAAATACAAATGGCTAAAAAACACATGAAAAAAATGCTCAACATCGCCAGCTATTAGGGAAATGCAAATCAAAACTACAATGAGATACCATCTTACACCCATCAGAATGACAACTATTAAAAAAAAAAACAGCAGACTATAAGTGTTGGAGAGGATGCAGAGGAATAGGAATCCTCATCCACTGCTGGTGGGATTGTGGAATGGTCCAGCCACTGTGGAGGACAGTTTGGCGGTTCCTCAGAAATCTAACAATAGATCTTCCATATGATCCAGTGATTCCACTGCTGGGTATATACCCAGAAGAATTGAAAGCAGAGACACGAACAGATATGTGCACACCAACGTTCATAGCGGCATTGTTCACTATTTCCAAAAGTTGGAATCAGCCCCGGTGCCCAGCAACAGATGAATGGATAAACAAATGTGGTACATACATACAATGGAATATTACTCAGCTCTAAGAAGGAATAAAGTGCTAACACATGGAATAACATGGATGAATCTTGAAGATCTTATGGTGAGTGAAGCAAGCCAGGCATTGAAGGATGAACAGTATATGACCTCACTGATTTGAATTGAGGAAAGTGAGCAGTCTCTGAGAACCAGTGTCTGAAAGATAGGTTAACAAGGGAGAGAAAGAGAAGAGAAGGTTGTGAGCCATCACACATATGGACATAATCTATGGTAAATTGATAGAGTATAGTTGCATATTGAAAGATAGGACAAGTTGGTAGAGACATTACTGGGTTTGGTGGTGCAGGGTTGACAGGTGGGTAGAATAGGAAGGGTGGGTTAGAATACCAAGGATACTGGGGGGAGAGTTGGGAGGGGGACTAGGCGAACATGGGATTTGTGGGTATGATGTTGAAAGTGCAAGAGTGGGAATGCTCTTATGGCAGTATGACAAGGTAATGTCACTGATTTAGGATGTAGGTTGGGGGGGCATTCAGGAAGGGGTGCATCTGGAGTAGGCTTCTGGGGAATGTGTGAGTGTTCATCCTGTCATAAGTTGTTGTGTCAGTGAGTGGAGACCCACATGGTGAGTGGGAAGAAGATGGAACCCCATCTTTGGGAGGACTGATTCACCCAGAAACAGACAGGTGGGTGTCTCTTAGGTACAAAGATGGATTCTAATAGGAGAGGATAATCAGCATGTCAAGACCTCTTGTTGCATGTAACTATGAATCTTGTCATCCAATGAGTCAAGTCAGGGGAGTGTCATGAGCCCCAGGGGGATGGGGAGGAAGGAACAGAAAAGTTCAAACAAGGGGTATTTAGTGGTCATGGGAAATGTTTTTCATTACCATACAGGAATGAACACAGGATATGGTAAATATCATCAAAAATTATTAAATGTACCGTCTAAATTGTAAACTATACTGTAAACCATTGACAACATTTAGTAGCTATGCTTCACTATAACAGTTATAACAATGCTACCATTCACATAAAAAAGGTTTTAATATGGGGTGAGGAAAGGGGAAGGAGGTTGGGTATATGGGAGTCTCTAGTATTCTGTGTGTGACTTTGCTGTGACCTAATACTTCTCTGAACATTAAATGAAAATTCGGGAGACACAGGGAGTGAGAGGGGGCAGGTGCCACAGTACAGACTGGACACCCGATAATGCAGTCATAAAAGGAAAAATGTAAAATAAATAAATAAATAAATAATAAAAAATAAAAAAATAAAAATTTTAATTTTTCAGTTTTTTCCCATTTATTGAATATCCCAATCCTTTAATTTTATTTTATTTCTAGTGTTTTTTTAAAATTACCATGTATTTTGTCTCTTATATTTAAACTTATCTTTATTATTTTATTTTTCTATTAATTGTATTTGGCTATTATATGGGCTTCATCTTCAAGGAAGGTTTGGATCACAGAAGGGTTACAGAGGGGGCAGGAGAGGATCATTGGTGGGGGGTATCTGGGATGGGTGTTTCATGGGAGGAAGTTCACCTGAATATACATGAAAGATATATAAAATTGTTCAAATGATCAAGGGGTGGGGCATGGTCACAGTGGGTAGACAATCACTCAATAAATGAGGGAATACAGAATTCCAAGCCGGGAGAGCTCTGCCACATTCTCCAAGGGAGCAGCAACAGTCCCCCGAGTGCAGGGGCTGTGTCTGGCAAAGGAGGAGGGTCCACTGATGGGTTCTTGTTATTGATGACTAGCCTTACGAGTCTTTGCTCTTGTAATTGAAACTTAGTCTACTGTTATGGGGTGCCTAAGGTTTGCCACCTGAGAACCTCCTTGTTGCTCAAATGTGGCCTCTCTCTAAGCCAAACTCATCATATGAATGCATTACCTTCCCCCCAGCATGGGACATGACACCTGGGGATGAGCCTTCCTGGCAACGAGGGATTAATACCAAGTGCCAACTAGCAATACGACTGGAAAAAGACCTTGAATACAAGGGGGAAAAGGTAAAGACAAATGAGTTCATGTGGCTAAGAGACTTCAAAGAGAGTCGGGAGGTCATCCGAGAGGTAACGCTTACGCACACCTCAGTAGGATCTCATAGAACACCAAAGTGGATATCATCCCACACAGAGGGTCTCCTGAGACCTCTGGAGACACCCAAGTCCTATACAAGGGGGATAGCTCCAGAGATTCATGCCTTATCAGTGGGCTCTACTTTGGAATCTATGCTCCTGAGAGTGAGAGAGTTGGACTCAAATAAATCCTCCCTGCACATGGTCCATCAGTCCCTTCTATTCAAACCAATATGTGATGCTGGAGTTTGTAGGTGTACTTCCAGAGACTGGAGCCTCTGGCCTGCCCATGTGCCAGCTGTGCCTGGAATCTCAGTGGAACTGCAAATCCTACTCTACAGATTAATGGACTCACCCAAGTCACCTGGAGAGGAGACGATGATGGACAACGGCCATCCCAGGGGATGGAGAGAGCCTGCAGCTGCAGGCAGGTTAATCCCATCCACCATATCCATGGGATATGGGCCTCCTCTCACTCAGAGGTGGAGTGGACATCACTATCCCAAACTCCTCAGGATTGGGGGAAGAGCTATAAACTAGAGTGGACTTACTTGTATTCTGTTGTAGACATAATGTGATTCAAGCAATGGAAGAAAATACAACAGTGAGGTGGAGCCAGTGGCCACTAGATGCTTTTGGGGCAGGGAAGGGAAAAGCAGTTGTAATACAGGTGCTTTTTCAGACTTGGGAATTATCCTGAGTGACATTACAATGACACGTATAGGCCATTTTACATGAGCATATAACATGCAGAACTGTGTGGGAGAAGGTGGGGTCTACAATGTGAACTATGGTCCACGCTTAGTGGCAAAGCCCCAGGATGTGTATATCCATTGCAGGTGATGTGCCACACTAATGAACGATGTTTATGTGGGATGTTATGGGAGGTGTGGGAGATGGGGAACATGGAAATCCCTGTAATTTTTGTGTAACATTTATGTAATCTAAGCATCTTAAAAAAAAAAAAAAAAAAGTACAATGTAAAGTATAATCCATCCTTAGTGGCAGTGTTCCAAAATGCATTCATCAATTGCAATGAATGTACCACTGTAGTGAAAGAAGTTGTTAATATGGGGAAAGTAGAAGGTGGGGGGAGTGGGGCATATGGGAATACCTTATATTTTTTTATGTAGCATTTTATGTAATCTAAGTATCTTTTAAAAATAAATAAAAAATATATTTAAAAAAAAACTTCTTAGCTGCCTCCCCTTAGCAAAAGATTATTTTACAATTTGAAATCAGATAAAGGTG
The DNA here is from genome assembly GCA_026826555.1 of Tolypeutes matacus. NCBI lineage: Eukaryota > Metazoa > Chordata > Mammalia > Cingulata > Chlamyphoridae > Tolypeutes > Tolypeutes matacus. The sequence continues at coordinate 2,079,468 of JAKSZT010049426.1, read as the reverse complement.
ACTTCAACAATTACTGCTACTTACGGAGTCCTTATTACATACCAAGCATTGATTCTAAGTATGCTGCCTATATGAATGCAACTGGCTCTTAGGTAACTCTATGAAGCAGTTACACATATCCCTGGCTGTACAAATCTATCTATTTGGTTCCTGAATTCATTGATTAGAGTTCCGATAGAGTTCAGCAAGCAAGTATGGGTATCCAGGGAACCTGCATTATCTGAACATACTTTAGTCCCCCAGCTTGGGAGCGTGAATATCAGCCTGAGTTTAAATAGCAAGTGATGTCTTAAAACCACAAATCCATTTGGTTCCTTTATTGAGATAGGAAGGGTTTAGAGAGAGAGATTTCAAATAGTGAAAGGTATTTATATCACTATCCCCACTTTACAGCTGAGGAAACTGAAGCACAAGTAGGTTGAGTAGACTGTGCAAAGTTTCATAGCTATAAAGGGACAGAGCCAAAAATGTTATCCAGGCTGTACTGCCCTAGAGTCAACATTAAGCCTGAGCAAGACCATCTACCTCAACATTGTTTCCCTTTCCTGTGACCTGCGATGTGAGCCATGTGTATCATCACTGTGGTCTTTCTGGGCAAGTCTTGTGTGTGTGTGTATGGGAGGGGCAGTTAGCCAGCGTTCCCATCTCACTTCTTCCAGAGTTCAACTTGTCAACATATTCTGATTATATATTCTATTAATAACAATATAAACACATTACAAATAGTGGAACTTAAACAGTTTAACAGTCGAATCACTTGATTTATAGAACCACGATGTTCTCTTTAGTCACTATCTTTAAAGAACTCTACCACCATAAGGAACTAAGTGAACTTTCCCTCTTATAGAAATAGGAAAAGCAAACGTCCACAGCAGACAAATTCAGGTTGAAGTGCAGTATAACCTAAGCCCTTGCTCTGGGAAATCCCTCCTGCAATCTCTGAAAACTTAGGGACTCTTCAAACCATTGCCTGCCTTCAACTCATCAGAGAGATGCATAATGAATGGCTCTGGCAATGTTTTTTCCTTAAGAAAATTAGGGCCTTCCATGAAATCATGCGAAAGCATGGGTGCTCTGCATCTTCCTGGTTTGCTCTCATATGTGCCAGCTGACTGCTATCCAACTAGAGAACAAGAAGATAAACTCACATGAAATAACATCTTGTCTGTTAAGCTGACAGGTACTAGCTTTATAAATGTTTAGTGCAAAAGAAATGCATGCGTGATTTCAAAAGTGCATTCCCATAGCATCAAGGAGAAAGCATAAAATAGGACTAAAATTACATTCAATCAATAACAGTAAGAAAGAAAATATATCTCCTTGGAAGCCTTTCCGATGATGAAGACCTGTCATTAAGTGTCTGCTTCTGTGTCACTATGTGATGAAAGGCCAAAGACATATGGCACTGTGCCAAGAGGCCCAAGAAGCCATATCTTAAACATGGCAATGCTTCTGGAGTGCCTCTTCAGTTTAAGGAGAATAAAAATGTCATCATAGTAAACTTCAATGCAAAAGTTAGATGATGCTTAAGACAAAACATTGATCCTTAAAATGCCAGATGAAATTTCCAAGTGTGCTGCTAGTCTTCTGGGAGATGAGGGACACTCTGGTAGGAAGCTCTGAGATTCAGTGCTCTAAGGTGCTCAAGGAGAACTGGATTCAGAAGACCTAGGCTCTAATTAAAACTCTATCACCTACCAGCTGTATGACCTTGGACAAGACACCTCCCTTCTCTAGGTGCCAGTCTCTATCTGTACAATGAGAAGTTAGATTGCATTATCTCTTTTGCCACCTCCATATCCAAAATGTTTGTGGTTCTAACGTGTTACCATGCTTTAGAGCTCTGATTGCCTAATTCACCTCACTGCTGCATCATTTCTAATAGATGCTCTCATAGAGGCATAGAGGCTTCATACCACTGTGAGATAATCCTTGGAGATCAAACAATGTGTCCAAATCTAAAATGCTAGTATTTTGCTAATTAAGCTATTGTTCACCCAATGAAAGCTAGTTAATGCTTCCAAATGCAAGAAATACACCATCAGAATCAGTGTAATCAATACCGGGTTTTATCAAAACTATTAATTCTTTCCTGTAAGGCCTCTGGCTCATCAAATAGCCAGGTATGATTTTAGAGTTTACTAGGCATTATCTGAGTATACCAATTGCCATACAAATTCACAGTGTTTTTTGGTTTTGTTTTTCTTTAAATAAATGAAGCTCAAAACATTTCTTGGCAAAAGCCCTGTGGTAGAAGAAAAACTAAAGGCGTTCTCCAGCATGAAGAAAATAATATGAGAGGAAAAACCGAATCTATAGAAAGATATTCTTGAGAGGTGATGAATTTTTGTTTTTATTATTTTTGATGTTGAAATGATGAAGATGCTCTAGAAATGATTGGAGTGATGAATGCACAGCTATGTGATTATACTGAATGCCACTGATTGTATACATTTGATGGATTTATGCTTTATTAATGTGTATCAATAAAATTGATTAAAAAAGAAAAAAAAAAAATACCCTGAAATGCTTTTCCTTCTTAAAGAGTACTTATATAAGTGACATAAGTGGATCTAACTGAAAGATTCAATGTAAAAACTCTCTTAAACACACACAGAAATTATAACACATATCACCTGAACAAAAAAAATCTTTAAATTTTAATAAACATTATCATATTTTCTTGTGATTTACACAATTTAAAAATAAGCCTGAGCTTTCACAAAGTTTTTTTTTTTTAATAAAGCATCTGGTTGAATTGCAAATGATTAGCAATATTCATTTCTTCACAGCACACCATCACCCATAAAAATTTCATTTAAATGAGTTCTTAGAAAAAACTAGGGTAGCGATTGATGGAAATGTATGCCGTCGCCATGGGTGGTTTTAATTTTAAAGGCAAAAATCTTCACAGGGGGTCCTCTCTGTAATCTTATGAAAAAGCTTAGGTCAAAGTCTCAAGCGTCTTAACAAATCAATCCTCTTTATGATTAAGTGTGGCAAATGCAATATACTGGGAGACGCACCCTACAATTTAGGAATTGGTGTGGCTGCCATTGCTATACTCTCAATCCCACACTCGTCTGTTCCTCTGCGGATCTTGAAATAGCCATCCTCGCCCCAGCTGGTGCCCCAGCTGTTTTTGACAATCCAGTAATCCAGCCCAGAGGCAGGGTCGGTGCCATAGCCCACCAGCAGAACAGCGTGATTAGTCAACTCAAAGGGGTTAAAAGGGTCTCTCAGACCAGTGTGGTGGTAGATCCCCCGGCGGTAGTGGAGGAAGTCATCATAGACTTCAAAAGCAACTGCCATGGGCCCATGGTGGACCAGCTCAAGCTTCATCAGGGCCTCATTGCAGCCCCCATAGAAACCTCCCACGTAGTGGTACTCAGAGGTGTAGTAACGAAGGCAGTCCTCCTTCACTTTACATGGAGAATCAGTGCCTGTGTAGGGGAAGCAGTCCTCTTCCACCAGCCCAAAATCTTGGGCATACTTGCCTGCAATGAGGTATGGAAAACCACCATCACAGCCTGCAAAGGAATGACACACACGATTACTACTCCACAGCTAAAACGGGGCACGGGAGAAACTGTGCCATTAACTATATTTTCTTCTCTACTTAGTTACCTGTAGAAGTTGTTCTTAGCTTAAATGCCACTTCATTCATCTACCTATTTAGCCATGTAGTTAACCATCCTCTCAGCCCTATCCATTTAACAGATATTTATTCAGCATCTAATAAAGGAGGTAGCTATAGCATAGTGGTTAAGTGATTAATCCAAAGCTGTGTGAACTCCACTTCCCTGGATCGCCATTTACTCCTTCTATGAAATATAAAAAGTAACAGTACCTCTCATCAGATTATTTACTCTATGTAAAGGCATAAAATAAGCCTTCAATAAAGTTAGCTATTACTTTATTACTAAATAGCCAGAAAACATGCTTATGCTTTTCCTTAAAAGTCTTCCCTGATTAATCCCTGCAGAAAAGTTTGTATCAGGCTCCCCTCTGCTTCTTCCCTGCCTGGCCTTATTACATACATCCATGACCCTGTACTTATGCTTTAGTGTTCTTCTCACCATCATAATTAGTATATATTTTTAAAGATTTATTTATTTATTTCTCTCCTCCTCCCCCCATTGTTTTGCACTCGCTGTCTACTGTGTTCTTCTCTTCTGTTCTTCTGTGCTTGTCTTTTCTTTAGGCGGCACTGGGAACCGATCCTGGGACCTTCCGGAGTAGAGAGAGGTGCTCAATCTTTTGTGCTACCTCAGCTCCCTGGTCTGCTGCATCTCTTAGTGTCTCTCCTCTGTGTCTCTTTTTTTTGTTGTTGTGTCATCTTCCTGTACCAGCTCTCCACACGGGCCAGCACTCCATGCATGCCAGCTTGCCTTCACCAGGAGGCCCTGGGAATCGAACCCTAGACCTCTCATATGGTAGATGGGAGCCCAGTCACTTGAGCCACATCCATTTCCCTATAATTAGTATTTATGTAATCATTTATTTAATGTCTTTCCCTCTCATTTAACTGTAAGCTTCAGGACAGCAGGGACCTGCAGGTCCTAGTGGTCATGAAGTCTGTGTTTAAGAAATATTTCAGAAAGAATGAAAGGCTCACTGACAAATAAAGTATTCTCCATAATCGGCAAGGCAGTTTTGGTGGAGTGAGACCTTGGTGGAAATGAAATTCCAATGCTTAGCAACTGTGTGACCTTCCAACGTTACAGAAATTCTTTGGGATTATTCCCTATCTACAAATAAGGATTGATCTACATCTTCTCAGGGTTTTGAGCATTGTTAGGTAAAGTATGTATAAGAGGCTCCTATAAGCCAGTGTTCACTCAGTACACAGTAACTACTGAAATTTGCCGGGATGGTGCAGTGAATTCCATGAGAAACCATTGACTAGTATGTGACGGGGCCAGAACTTACAGTTTTCCCAACAGATATTGTGCTGTTCTCCTTACGACAGCATCCTTTCGCCTTTGTCAATGATGGCCAACTACACACAGGTAAAGTTCATGATACATGCTTGAAATACGGTACTTACCTTGAGCATACTGGCTGCAAGACACAACCTCCTGAGGACTCAAGATTGGCGCCTGAGTATTATTGGTTAGTATACGGATCCTTGCTTCCAGCATGCCCATAGAAGCAAATGAGTAGCAGCTGCCACAAGATGCTTGCAATACAAAAGAGAAAGTGTGCTCTGAAGCACTTACAGAGAATCATAGATAAATATGGGTGGCTGAGATACTTAATGACTTAGGGAGCATCGCTGTTGTTTTCCAACAAACATCAAGCTTACAGGCAAATTTAAAGATTTCATCCTTTTTCTTCAAAAGGCAAACATAACTACATGAGGCTTTTCTCGGGAATATTCTAAGTGCTTTATAAAAAACTCCTAACTTCTGAGAAGCATTTGACAGTATTCTTGTTAATGAAGAAATCATTTACGTCTGCAACATTCTGAGCCATTAGTTTGAGAGAAAGCGATGGAGGGATAGACACGGACTGGGCTTTCAAATATCTCTACAGTAGCATTTTCCAAAGCGTGTTGGGTGGAACCAGTTTAAAGAATGGTTCAAGTGTGGGTATGTGGCAGAGAGTTTAATTTAACCAGGATTAAGGAAGCAAAATACCAAAAAAGTCAAAGAAAGGCAAGTGAGTGATAATAGCAATGGATATGGAACTTAAGGTGGGCGATGAAGTGAGGACACGAGGCAGATGAGGGGTAGTGAAATAAAAATAGACTGATGATAAGGGGTGAAGGGTGACAGCTATACAGCAGTGGCCACTGAAAAGTTTCCCAAGAGGAGAGAGGAGAGAGTTAGTAGTTAGATGTGGTTGAGGAAGAGGGGAGAAGAAAACAGCTTTAATTAATATCTAGATGCTCTGGCAAGGATAAAATAAATTTACTTAAAAAGCATCTACCAGAAATACAATTGTTATATGAAGAGAAGGAAAAATATTGTATTAGAAAGTAAATTATATAAAAAAAAGACTTGTTTTTCTATATGTTTCTTCAAAACATGTATGGGTAAAAGAATGAATACACATACGAAAATATGGCATAAGTATGTAACAAAACTACAAATTCTAGAAAGAAATGAATGTAATTTTAATATCTTTATTATTATACAGCCTCTTTTACTTCTGCACTGATATAAATTCTACATGGAGATATGTCTATAACCAAGTCCAAGATATTGGTATTAAATCCAGTGATACACAATTGATATGTTATTCACTTTACCAATATAATACTTACCAAATTGCTTGATGAGCACTCGCTTATGCATGTAAAATAAGATTTAAGAACAATTATACATTTTTTAAAAACTCATTTTACATAAAGAGAAGTCTGCCCTTGTTCTGTTCAGTAAATCTCAATTTAGAATTTTAAAAAATCATTCAAGAAGAACATTATGCATTCAAAGTATTACAAGGGGCACTGTTTGCTCCTTCTGCAGGTAAATGCTGATTCATGTCCCTCCCTGATTGCAAAGGAAATGCAGGACACTCCATGCCCATCCTCCAATACCCTACACTCTATTTGAATTACTTATATATTTTACCATGAACTAAACTCTGAATCCCCTTGAGTCTTCAAAGGAAATGTGTTTTCAACACCTTGGTACCTGCACAGTGAAGGAACTCACTACATTGGTATATAAAGAACAAGTCAAGAAACGAGCAAGTGAATAAATATTTACATCCAAGAAACAGAGTGATAATTCGAAACAGTCAGCCTTTACTTGTTTCTCAGCCATAGGAATTCTAAGTGAACCTCCTCTAAGTATCTCAACAATGCCACAGGGTCCTAGACCTAGAGACTAGCAGGGCCCTACTTCCCCTTCACGGCTATAATTTCTGATGTTCCCTAAAATTCTTCTCTTAAAAATCTCACATTTATCCTGCTTTGCTTCTGAGCAATCACTTAAATTATGAAGACTAAAAGAGAACCACTTGGAAGGGACCTTGGAATTCATCAGTGTGCAGCCTACTCTCTTGATAATGTGTACAATTAGGCTCAGAAAGGAGCAACAATCTAAGGTCACACTTAGCAGGTGGCAGAGGCAAGGGCCTCAGTGTCTCCTGATGAAGGTCAAGTGGCCTTTTCAGTTTAGAGGTCTGTCTCTACTTCAAAGGACTTTCAGATTTTCTTTCCCTGTCACGTAGTTACTATATAGACCAAAACTAATGTATACCTTTTGGTTTGGAAACCATCCAAATAATACTATCTTTCAATTGATGAAAGGCTGAAGAGCTGGGTGAGTGACAGTAAAGAGACAAAGTTAGTGTTACTTTCACAAGACACCAAAGTCATACAAGAAAGTTTGGAAACTGCTCCATCTTGGCCATGCAGCTTTCTTGGCCCACAGAAGCTGTGGAAATCATCTCTCTTGGTATTGAGCATAAAACCTTCATTATCTGACCATCCAAAACACTGTGGGAGGGACAGACCTCAAGTACATTCGAGGGCTCAGAATGCACTCTGTTAACAGAGAAATTAGAGGAGTGAAGAAAAAAGATAACCTTCCCCAGTTTCTGACTTTCCCAGAAGACTGTGTCAGCTGTTAGGGTAATTAATGCCTCATTTCAAAAGGCAAAGCCAGAGTCCATATTCTAAAAGAACCATTATCCCCAAGCAGACTACACTGCAATAAAGAATAGTTAAGTGGATCTGGCCCAGCTGGAGCTCTGCAGTAATCTAATTCCCACAATCTCAGATAGATAATGTGACTTTCACATGGTTTAAGTATCTTCGGCTGCACCTTCCAACATTGGAGAGCATCACGAACTAGGAGTAAGGAGCCAAGATTCTTTTTGCTTTCTGCTTTGCCACTCATTAGCTGTATGACCCTGGCCAAGTCATTTGATCTTTGGGGCTTTTTTTTTTTTTTTTTTTTGCTGTGTGTAAAATGAATAGGGTGGAAGAGTTTAAGGCCCCTGCATTCTAGTTCTCATAGTATAAATATTATTTAGAACCAAGACTTGCAGAACAGCTAGGGAAACAATTTTAAAAAGCCCATCTCATCCAATTTCCTAGCTTCTTTTTCTTCTTACACTTCAAGCAAACCTAGCTATGAGTGCAGTGCTTCATTTATCCCCCATTATTTCTTTTTTCTTTAATCTTGATTTGTTCTCTGAAAAGCGAAATTTCCCTTAACTGAGGCTAACTATGAATTCTGAGTTATATAGAACAGTGGAATTCCTAAAGATATTGGAAATTTCCAAATAGCCCAGTTAGCAGGAAGGGAAAATAACTAGTGTTTCCCCCAACCTAAAGTTTAGAAAAACAAAGTCAAAAGAGGAACCTCAAAATACTTCATTTTCCTCAAGTACCTGACAAGATGCTACATGAGGGGTCAATTTAAAAGCAATTAATTCAAAGTGCTATTTCTACATTGCCTATATCTGTACAAACCATATCTATAACACCCAAAGTATATGGAACATGGGGGAAAATAGTTTTTATCCAGGCTACAACAAAACCAATGTCAGAGGATTTGGCTTTAGTAGTTCTAATTTCCTTCTCTGGAATTATTGTTTCATAACACTTTTCAGTCTTATATTTGGGACTCAATTGGAACTAAATTTTTCTTTCTACCTTCTCCTAGGTTCCCATTTCAATATTAAAAATATTTTGTTAAAGCAGTTATCATACTGTACTTGAATTTTTGCTTGCATGTCTTGCTAAACTTTAGGTCTCTAAGATAAGGACTGTGTCATATTATCCATTATAGCTTCTGCAATTAAAAACATCAGTACATATGACCCTATTCTAGAAACAACTGCAAAAGCAAAATATAATAGTATAGTTTACATTTCTGAGGGCAAGCCATCTGCCAGGTCCTGTGTTCAATACCTGACATGCATTATTTACTTAATCCCTTCAAATGAGCACAGAAGATCTGTTTGATGATTGAGTAAATGTTAGCCCTCTCTTCACATCAACTACTTAATTTCACTTTCCATTTATTTCTCAATTACTTTCAAATCTCCCTCACTTCTAATCCCACTTTCCCAAAGAAGCTCTTGCCAGGAAAGGGAAGGTAGAGAAGGGTTTCAATATCCACACTTCTCAAAAGCTGAAGATTCCCAGCACTGGCACAAAGGAAACACAAAGAAATGGGACCTCTGGTGTCTGGTAAAGAACAGGGACCCTGCTGACCAAGCTGCAGCTACAGGTCCTGCCAAAAGCTGGCACATTCAGAATTCTGCAAGAATTCAATAAGGATGGAGGTTGAAGGGTAGGAGATGAGTCCTGAGAAGTAGAAAAGGCTGGTTATCACTGAATTTTAGAGAAAGGGAAGAACAATTTATTTTGGGGGGTTATGAATTTATAATCCTCTCTGGAGACACTAATCAGAATGTTTCCAGGCAGCAATTACTACACCTATTTGGTAGTAACAAATCAGTCATGAGTACTATAATTATCTTCAAAATGAGCGAAGAAGTAATAAACCTTGAGTATTACGCAAATGATTCTCCAAGTAATTGTGGGTTGAAACTTAGGATAACGGGATAATTTGCCATCAAGAGCAATTGCAGGGAGAAATATTAATTCAACTCATATCGTAACAAAGTTCTGAAAATAAGTGGTAAAAATTAATTGTAAGGGTACTTTTGACAAACCTGGGCTCTGCCTCCAGGCCTCCAATCAGGCAGCTGGGTCAGTACACTGCATTATGTATCGTATTCTGGTGTAAACTAATTGAAAGGATCTTACTCAGCTCAAAAAATTTACTTTTCAAAAAAAAAAATTAAGAATATTTTCTAACTACATGCAGTAATTAAAGACTAAATGATTGGGGGAAAGGGCAGAAAGCAAAGATGGATTCCAGTTGTCACCTACAGAAAGATCAATTTTATAACCCAGGCCATAGGAGTTTCTACTAGCTAAAATCTCTTTAGCTTCACCTTTAAAACAGTATACAACTCTAATATTTATTACAGAGATAATCACTGGATGCAAGTCTCTGTTTCCACATGAGTCTGTCTCACTAGAAGGGCAAATGAGTTGTCCTTACATGTCCACTCTGACTAGTTGACACTGGCCACCTGTAACATATACTGAGAAGGATGCTAAGGAAATGCTGAGCTCTGTTGGAAAGATTATCTATTACCAGTCTCCCATGAATACAAAAAGAGGGAGTGAGAATTCACAGGCCATATATTTTAGTAAAGTGAATCATACCCATTTTATATCTGTATACCCAGCATCTAATCCCGGAGCCTGGCACATAGCAAATTTCCGTAAATGTTTTAGATTGAATTAATGCAAAAGCAGAATTTTTTTTTTTTTTTACCTTGGTTTCGAACAGGGCTAACATAGTTGATATTATGGACATTTCTCCAGTCCCAAGATGCTGGCAAATGTAAAACCTTTTGACGTATTTCAGAGGTCAGTGGTACTGGTTTGGGCCTAGGATGGAAATATACAGTTGACATCAACATACAGTCTTTCCTTTGAGGATGATTTCCTAACCTCTAATTCCATGTTTTCAACCACTTGGCTAAGACCTAGAATCAGACCCCAAAGCGCTTTAAAAAATGGCTGTTTCCACGTGTCTGAGCTAAGATGTGTAAACAGCTTTCAGTCTCTATTTCTTTTTCAGGATCGAGTCCTTTCTTCCTGAGAAATGATACTGGTTTTGTACCTCACTGCTATCTTTAGTGTGCTCGAACAGCTGCACTCATTTACTCACTTTTGACAGATTTTGACCAAGAAAGGAGATATGGGAAGTTGAAGATGGCATTCGAATGGTACAGAGAAATGGAAGCATCTCTGATGTTTGACTCAGGAGTGGTGATGGTGATGGTGGGGCCATTGCAAAAAAAAAGTGAAGCACGGAAATTAAAAGTTTAGATATCAAGTAAGTAGATTAGCTCCATAAACAATAGATAAAACTGTTTTATCATTGCAGAACTACACCTTTTATGATGTAGTCTAAAAATAAGATACACGAAAGACTGTTAACTGGACCAATGAATGGCTAGACATATTCTGAAAATGAAAAAAAAAATCTATTCTACAAACTTGTTTGCTTAGTGATTAAACAAACAAGCAAACAAAAAAACTACAGTGCTCTAGCTCTAGGCTCACTAGACTTCTTGGAGTTGCCCAGAGCAAGCCAAATGCTTTGTCCTGTTGTCCTTTAACCTAAAATGCCTGTTGTCCTCCTCTTAGAGTTCTTCCCTAATTTCTAATTTTAAGGACTGCTCACATATCAGCCCTCTCCACCCCTCATGAGCTCCCAGCAAAACATACTTCCCCTGTCTCTGCTCCCTCAATGTTTTTGTTAGGTCATTATTGCTATACTGTTGTAATAGATTGATTTTTCTACTACTATAAACTACTTTTCTTTTTCAACATGTCATTGTCACATCACACTAACATTTCAGTGGTTACCCAGATGGTTTTTACCAGGTTCCAATTTAGTCACTTCTGGACTTTTTCATGCTCTCTGCAACTGTTCCCAAGTGCACCTTCTCTCACACACTTATCTTAGAGAGGACACAGATTAATGCTAAGACCCAATGGAAATGTGATGGAACAAAGAGGAAAAAAATGACTCACTCAGGAGTAGCAACCATAACCATGACAATCATGAAAAACAGCCAGCATATTTCATGCAGAAATATCAATTAATTTTTCACTAAACTCTTTCTCTATGCCAGGAACATTATAATACAAATTTGCGATGGTCTTTGACCACAAAGCCATAAAAAACATGAAAAATAAAGGAATTACTATAACAAGTGCAAATAAGTTACAGTAATGCAAATAGTCTTTTAAAACATAGGGGGTGGAGTGGGTGTAGCTCAGTGGTTGAGTGCCTGCTTCAACATGTATGAGGTCCTGGGTTCAATCCCCAGTACCTCCTAAAATAAACAAAAAACAAAATAAAACAATGAAAAACATAGGGGGAACTTGGATCCTGCCCATGGAATAATATAGTCAAGCCACATACAACACTATGGACAGTGAATAATTTCATATATAGTTTATCAGGTTCTTTTGAATAAAGGACAGAATTTTATGAAGTTGGGTAAGGAAAAACTCCATACAGTCTCAAGGTTAGAAAATGCCAGAGGATTAGGAATGTTAGTGTGTAGATGAAAAAGAGCTAGCAATCATTTTAGGTGCTGTATAATTAATCAATTAGTGGCCTCTTTAAATGATAAAATTTAAACATAGGATTCTATAGATTTAAGAGAATTAGTTATTGTTGTATTCTCTAAAAATTAGTATATGCTTCAATATATTCAGGGAAAAAAACCTAATTACATAATTTACAGATACCCATTAGCTCCCTATTGCCATCCAGTTTCTTACCCTTCAGTCACATTATCATCTGCTCTTGGCAGCACAGGAATATCCCTGGATATTTAATTAATGTTATTGGACTATATGCTCTTTGCTAGATCCAGCTAGATCCAAAGTTCCTGACTATACAGATTCACAGTATTATGACACAATTTCCCAAAGGAAGAAATACATCATGAAGTATATAAACTAAAGATGGAAAATTACACTTTTGACTGAGGGTATTAAAGGTATATTGATTAGTCAGGGAACATTTTTTGCTGGACCTTGACACAGGGAACGGATTGAGATTTTTACAGGGAGTAAATTTAGCAGTTATTATAGGCTAGGTGAGAGGTATTTGAAGCAAAAGTAGTGCCATAAATGAAGGTAAAATGAAAGAAAAGTTTTAGGTAATTGTGCGTTTTATTGTTTGAAATCAGGTTTAGGTCAAAGGAGTAAATACATTGATGGTAAATTTCAGATGGCTTGGATATTGAGTAAACACTTTATTCAAGTTTATTATAAAAAATAAAATAAATACTTCATTCAGTAGACAATAGGTGGTAGCACATCTTCACTGTATATAGGAAGATGAAACTAGCAGTAGAGCATAGAATGGATAAGAATTCATGGGAAGGAAAGAAACCAAAGAGGCAGGAAACCAACCCATAGTCCACGAGAAGGAGACAAAGCCTTAAATAAGAGAAAATGGAAAGGGAGTAATGGGAGTGGCAGACACTGTAAAAGGAAAAAACATAAATACAGTTTGGAGAGCAACAGAATAGGTATGAATAGAAGAGGAAGAAGGTAGGCACCAAAGATAACATAAAAACTATAAATTGGGTGATCAATAAAATCATAGGAAACCCAGGGAGGGCTGGATGGAAGGGTGCTAAACACTGATATTTTTATCTCTTTAGTGATAAAGAGACGGCTTTCTTACCTTGGGATCCTCTGGCTATGACCACCACCTCTCCTAATCATTTCTCTCAGGTTAAGAGTCTCATATTCCATGTATGTGGTTGCAGTCCAAGACTTCTGAATGGTATTGATAGCTTGCACAAAATTGTGGTTATATTTGTAGAGCCTATTAGTATACCTGTCACAAAAGTAAGATAGTGTCAGTTATACTCTTTTACTGAGGAAAACAGACCACACTTGAAAAGGCACTCTTCACCCTGTGCCTAAAAGGAAAGTGATACAATTTTTTGGGAAAGCAATTTGGCAATATATATTAAAAGTCTTAAAATCTGTATATCCCAAACCCAGCAATTTCACTGGAATTGGAATGTCTCCTAAGGCAATATAAGTTCAATTTCACCAATGTACATATAAGGATATTCCATGAAGCACTTTTATACAAGTGCTAGATTATAAACAATGTCAGAAGTAAGGGTTTGCTAAAGCTTCTTTGAAAAAAAATAAGACACAGGGGGAACATACAGAAGAAATAGTCACTGTACATAAAAGATAACAGATTCTATGGAAATGAAAGGCAATGCAAAAAAATTTTTTTTTTAATTTTCTATTTTATTTTATTTTTTTATTTTCTATTTTTTATTATTTTTATTTATTTATTAGGGGGAGGGGGGCTTTGTTTTGGGGCAGATTTTGGATTGCAGAAGAGTTGCAATTGTGGCAGGGGAGGATCAGCAGTACAGGGTGTTGTGGGGAGGGGATGTGTGGGAAGGGGTGTACCTGGGGCATACCACTATGGAATATGAAGGTGTTCAAGTGGTCGTGGGGCATTGTCTTGGTGGGTGGAGACCCACACAATAACCCAAAGAATATTGAATTCCCATCCTGGGAAATCCTGCTGCATTCTCTAATAGAGTGGCAAGAATCCCTAGAGTACATAGGCAGTGCCTAGCAAAGGAGGACAGAGAAATACACCAGGCCTTTGATAGTCATGCTTGTACTTATGAACCTTGTTCTTGTGAAATTGAAACTTAGCTTAGTATTATATATTGTCTAAGAGTTACCTCCTGAAAACCTCCTTGTTGCTCTAATGTGGTCTCTTTCTAAGCCAAACTCAGCATATAAAATCACTACCTTCTCCCAAGCATGGGACATGACTCCCAGGGATAAACCTCCCTGGCACCAAAGGATTATTACCAAGCTCCAACTAGCTATACATTTGGAAAAAGACCTTGACCAAAAGGGGGAAATATTAAATACAAATGATTTTTTATGGCTAGGAGATTTCAAAGTGAATCGGGAGGTCATTCCAGAGGTTATGCTTATGCATGTCTCAGCAGGATCTCGCTAACTGCCGCAGTAAACAGTGCCTCAAGCAGGAGGGCTCCTGAGGGCTCTAGAGACATCTAGACACTCTAGGCAGGGCAGACAATCCCAGGAATTTGGCACCCTGTCAGCGGGCTTTACCTTGGAATATATGATAACCTATCTACTCCAATGTATCAGAGTTGGACTCATTTATAATTTTCTACACATGGTTCTTATGTCCCTTTTATTTGAACCTATAATTAGCAGTATACCCATTAAATATGTGTCCCAGAGACTTAAATCTTCTAGGTATTCATATGTCAGTTGAGCCCTGAATCTCAGCAGAGTTGAAGCTAAAACCTACCCTCCAATTCATCAGATGCACCCAGGACAACTAACAAATGTATGATAATGGAAAATGCCTATCCCAAAAAACAGAGAGTCTACAACTGCAAGGAAGACAGTTCCACCCATCTGACACATGGGATCTAAGCCCCCTCTTAATCAGAAACACAGTGGGCATCACCATCCTAAAATCCTCAAGATTGAGGAATGAAGAAACACAAAGGGGGAATGAAACTATGGACTTAAGTAGACTTATCATTATTCTAGTAATGGAAGAACTTGTAATACTGATATAAACACAGGGGCCACCAGAGGTTCTGAGGGGAGGGAGAGGAAGAATAGGGGTAACATGGGGCATTTGGGGGACATTGGAATTGTCCTGTATGACATTGCCATGATGGATACAGGTCATTATTCATTTTGTCAAAGCCTATAAAATTGTGTGGTGCAAAGTGTAAACCATAATGTAAACTATAGACCACAGTTATTAGCAATACTTAATCAATTGTAACAAATTTACCACACTCATGAAAGATGTTAATTGGGAAGAGTGTGGGAAGGGGGAGGAGGTGAAGTATATGGGAATACCCCATATATTTTTCTATACCCCATATTTTTGATGTAACATTTATGTAATCTAAAGCTTCTTTAAAAAAAAAAAAAGTACAGGTTTGATGGTGCATCTCACCGTGTAGCATGCCCGTACCCATGTCTTGGGTATGTACTATCTCTTTTTTTATCGATTCTCAGTAAACTCTTTTCTTAAACAAAGTAAATGCTTGATTAAATAAAGATACCTTATTTAATATATACTCTATTCAGTAAACATGCCTAGATCTAGATTAGCTCATGAAGACCACTTAGTGATAGGAAAGTGTTCACATATATTAAAAAAAAAACAAGAAATCATAAATTTATACAGAATTATCCTGTTTTGTAAAACTATATATATTTGCACTATAAATACATTTGAAAAAAAAAAACAAACAAAAAAAAAACAATGGTTCTTTCTGAGTGGTGGCATGACACTACCACCTTTTATTCCCTCTCCTGTAAAATTTTTACCATGTACTCATATAATCTTTGTAATAAAGAAAAAAAGGGAGGACAGCAGAAATGGTACCCTATATATAAACAATATGCATTATTTCTACATAATGCAAAAATATGTATTCTATGTTTGGTTTACATCTTTGGTACTCAAAATTTGGTCCTTTGATTAGTAATATCAGTAGCACCTTGGGGCTTGTTAGAATTGAGACTCTGAGCACTCAGCCCAAACCACCTGGATTAGAATCTGCATTTTAACAAGATCCCAGGTGATTGACAATAACACTAAAGTTCAAGAAGTGCTGGTTTACCTGACTCCAAATGCTTGGATACAGATATATATAAATAAGGAAAATATGCACCCATGTAGATAAATTTTTTGTCAAAGATTTTTCCCCACTTTTGAAAACCGTGTCTGTATCATATTCCTAACCACATTACTGCGACAACAAAAACAAGTTAAAGGTGTTTGTTTCTTTAAGCAGAAGAGTAAATTTTAAATTATAAATATATATATTGAAATATTTTCCACTGATGAGAAATCACTATTTCATTGACAGTAGGTATTTAGAAAGCTGTAACTAGTCTTACTTGCTTTATCATTACATCTCGCAAAACATCAGATGCTGGTATATGCTTTACAATAATGACAAGATGCCGTTGTAGGTCTTAAACACTGCTATTTTTAGTGGATCCCAGGGGATTCAAAATAATGTACCTTACCATGGAACAACAGATCAAGGAATGCTGAAAGGGACCCTGAAGGTACTTTAGCCTTGAATGCTCATTTTACCAGGGGGGTGACATTCTGAGCACTCCTGTTAGCAATGTTTTCACTAAATGAGAAAATGTTTGAAATATCAACTAGAGTACAATAGTATACAGTATATTTTAAGTAGTAAGATGAAAAATGTGGGGCTCAGTAGGAAACATGTGGCTCAAGGGTCAAGCTAAACAAAGCAATTGAAAAACTAAACTCAAAATGGAGAGAATGAACTATTCTAGATCTTGGTCAGCACTTTCCCAGACAATTGCAATTCGTCTTCTTAGAACTCATCTTCCCTACAACTCTGTGGCAGAGTCACAGTTACTTACAGTTGGGCTAACAACAAAGAAATTAGCTGCACACACAATGGCTAAGAACTTTAATTTCAGTTATTGCCTTGTTTAAAACTTATGTTCAATTAGTATTTGTTGCAGGAACAGACCATATGTATCTATGAATATTATTATGTAACATGTTATTACATGATAACCAATAAAATGATTTTCCTTTATTAGTCATTATGATTCTGCAGCTTTTTATATGTATACTTTAGAGATATTGTTGTTCATTACTTTTGGATTGCTTTGAAAACGGTATTTTCTTCTATTATATCAGTCAACATGTCTTGCTACTACAATTTTATATCACATGGCTTTGTTTCTAAACCAATTAAATTTTATATAATCAAAATAAACATTTCCACGAATTAACATATGTCATGAAACAAAAAGATATATATGCTTCATTCATCACAACTCACTTTTCCTGGAGATTCTCCAGGTGTGCAGTGTTGACATTCACATTCACAGATGCCATTTCCACCTTCTTTCCAGTGAAACAAGCCCAGTTCCGGCCCAGCACATCATGCACCCACCCAGGCATCGTCTCGTTGCAGTAACTGGTGACCTTGCCGCCCTCTTCTTTATACTGCAATCAAATAAGGGAAGGAAAGGCCAAGTGAAATGTGTGTCCAACCCTCAGGTCCACTTCCCTACCTCTCATTCAAAGGAAAGACGCCCCTTTTTAGTTTCATGTTAGGTACCAGTCTTTGTCAGCCAAAGCGAAACCTTTACCTGAGCAGTTTCATTCTGAGAATTATTCTAGAAAGGGAAGAGACTCTTTTCTGTGGTTAGCACCTTTGGTTCCCAAACAAAATGTACATGAAAAACACTTCTGAAAACACAAGGCCTGGAGGGACACCAACATTTTTAAAGCACCTGCCACCGTTCCAGGCATTTTATGTAAGTCACCTCATTAAATCCTCACGATAAAGCCCTGGAGGTGGGCTTCAGGAACCCCACTTTACAAATGAGGAAGTAGAGGCTCGGCTCTGAGAGGAGAGGTGGCAAAGCTATTAAGTGGCAGAAGCAGAATTCTAGTCAATCAGATTCACTCTTCCCCTTAGAGAAAGATCCACCTGAGCAAAATAGAAGAAATGATGGAAATTTTCAATAGAGCAAAAAATCCTTTCTTCTGTCAATCACCTATTGTATGAGGAATTTCAGTTATGAGGGGCCTAAAATAACCAGATGGTTAAACATTCTCTCTACTTTACTTCACTAATGTGGCCCTTTGTCTTATTTCAACGTTAATACTGATAAGTAACTATGAAGTGGTAGATGAAGGATTTGAACTGAAATGCTTTGGTTCCACAGCCTATTTACACTCAAATTCAAACACAGACACATAACCCAGAATGAGAGTGTAGAGTGTGCGAGGGTCAAAGGAAAAAATGTGCTAAATTTCTATGAGGAGAAACTTGGGCAAAGACAATTTTCAGCCAGTGATTTAATCTAATAGAATAAACTAATTATTTACGGGACTTCGGGCAAGACTTTACAAGGCCTCAGTTCCATCAGCTGAAAAATAAGACCTGTAAAAATATCCCCCAAAGTGTAAACAGTCTTGGATTCTAGAATCTATCTAATGCAGGAGTCAGTAAACATTTCTTTTATATGTAAAAAGAGGAAAAAGGTTGGCTTTGGCCCCAAGGGCTGTAGTTTGCAGATTCCTGATCTAATCTAATAGACAATGCTTTATCTGTTTGCAGGGGTTGGCAAAATTTCTTTTTGGAGAGATATAAAGGAAATAGGTTGTGCTTGCAGGTTATAAGACCCCTGTCACAACCTGCCAATGTAATGTAAAAGGTGCCGTAGGGAATATACCAATGCATGTGCTTGGCTATGTTCCAATAAGAAAATTATTTTAAAAACAGGCCTGTAGTTTGCCATATGGGCTAACAACACTTAATGAAAGAGCCTTGCAAAATGCAAAATGTGTTATATAAATAATGCTTTCTCAGGAGGTGCTATCATATATTACATCATCTGTTAGGCCGCAGAGAGCATCTTCTCTCACAGCATGCTCTTATAGCATTTCTATTCTTTTATGTGTACGTGGTGATATTTCTACATGTTAGATCTCAAGAACTCTTAAACATTGTCAGACTGCTTTCTAAGAAAGTGGGGGTATGGGGGTTACCGGATTTTGTCTAGGTTCTTGACTATGCTGCAGAAATGAATTTCAAGAGCACATCACATTAATTAGGCCAGTAATTTATTAAGGAATGGTGAGAAGAGAAATGAGAGAAAATAACAGATCATAGATCCCAGGTAGAGAGGAAGGGACTGAAGAGTGATAGAGGGCTGATTTATAGACTACAATTTCCCATTATAGATTATAAATGCCCAGGTTTTACTTGCATGTTGACCCACGTGGAGGGGGGTGGGGGTGGGGGGACACAGCCAGAGCAGGACGCAGAAGAGAGAACTATTTGGCCTTTGCACTTGCTTTTTGAACCATTAATTATTTCGCCCCTTTGCTAATGGCATGGGAGGACTTTCCCAATATACCAAAGGGGTATACAAGGCAGAAGAAATGGGCTTCAGCTTTCTCAGCAGCATGGTTTTGCTCATCAAGTCAGCCTATCTGAGTCATAGTAACAAACATGATGCCTAACTCTAAACAAACTTCCCAGAGGGGCAGGCTGACTGGTTATTTTGAGAGGAAAAAACAAACAAACAGAAAAATCACTGGAACATAGCGGATTTTCCCACAGATCTTTATTGTTCATATTTGTTCAGGGACCCTATATTCTTTACCATCAATATTACAGGATTGGGATCTTACTCTCAACCTATCTCTTTATACTTTCTAAACATTTTACATATTAATCATAAATCTTAAACGTTTGATAAAACATTGAGACAACATAGTACCAGGAGGAAAAGAAAAAAAGAGACCTAAAGGGTTGGATGTGGCTCAACTGGTTGGGTGTCCGTCTCCCATATGGAGGGACCCGGGTTCGATCCCCGGGACCTCCCGGTGTAAAAAAAAGAGAGACCTAAAGGAGGAGGCGGTAGAACTAGAATTTATAACCAAGGATACCTAGAAGCAAGCATTCTTCCCAATTTCATGCACCATTTCTTAATACACTGTGTCTTCTCACAAAGAGCTAGAAAGTTAAATGTGTAGGTCAATTGTCAAAAACACTGAGGGGAGATACCTGGAAACTGCAGCAAAGGTTCAAAACCCAATTTGCAAAGAGCTTCTACATATATTATTTGAGCCTCACAATGATTCCTTGGGCCTTGGAATAAACAGACATTATTTTTCTCATGAATAAACAGTAGTTCTGCAAAGTTAAATGGAGGAGAAAGGATTCAAATATGTGTTCACAAGTTACAAATCCATTGTTTCCTGGGGGAAAAAAAATGAGAAGATTAACTGACTCTCATGAGTCAGTTCCAAATTGTCATCCAAGGCCCTTTAAAGACCATGTGAACTTTCTAGCAGTCATAACGCCCATTTTCTCACAGTGCAGGTAATGAAAGTGCCTTGGCAATTGTCTTTCTACCGTTCTTGCCAAGATTTGTCTCGTTTTTTTTTTTTTATTTTTTGTGGTAACATATATCTAACATATAATTTGCCACTTGAACAATTTTTAAGTGTACAATTCAGCAGGGCAAGTCTCGAATTTGGATTGCTGAGACTGAATTCCAGCTCTGCTACTTCCTCACTGTGCGATTCTGAGCAAGTCACTTACCCTCTCTGTACTTTCAGTTTCCTCATCTATAAAACAGGGATAAATAATAGAGCCCAATTCAATGGTTGTATTTTACACATACTAACCTGTTTAATTTTCACAGTGACCTCGTTCTTCCCACATGAATATAACCCCTTTAAAAATAGGAACTTTTTTCTATTCACCACTTAGGAAGGTGTTTGGCACTTAGGAAGCAATTAATTATTGAATGAATGAATAACAGACAGCATAGAAGACCATAATCTCCTACAGGAGAGAAAGAACTACAGATGCCAAGTCCCATTTCAATAATTAAAAACAAAACAAAAACTGAGAAAATATAAATTCATATTTAGTGGAAGTGCCATGCTGCCAAGATATCACAGAGACTCAAATTCATCTGACTCATGGTATTACTTCAGAAAAGTCAATTTTCCTCCAGAAACCTCAGTTACCCTATCTATAAATTTAGATTGACCTGTATGTTCCAAAAGTCCCTTCAAACTTCCTAACTCCACAAGTCCTAGTTCTTACCTCTGTTATTTATTTATTTATTTATTTATTTATTTATTTATTATTTTACCGGGAGGTCCCAGGGATCGAACCCAGGTCCCTCCATATGGCAGATGGACGCCCAACCATTTGAGCCACATCAGCCCCCATGTTTTTTTTAAATTTTTTATTTAATATTCATAAAGCCAGGTAAAGAACTCTTAGTTTAGACATACTCTTTTTTAATACACTTAGAGAAACTCTTTAAAAACTACAATTTTGCTTTAGTTTCCATAACTCGAACCCTGTAAATGCACTAAGGAAGCCATCAATTTTTCTATCATTTCTGAAGCATTCAATTTGATGGGATTATTTTCCCTTGTAAGATTTTATTTTATATTATTCTGTAGTTTTCACAATTTCAAATTATTTGGTCTTTTTTAAAATCTGAAATTATAAAAGGTAGGGCAGGACCATAATACCACTGTGTAGAATATAACAACTTAGTAGAAAAGAGGCATTTCATTTCCCAGTCCAGAAGCCAAGTCTTGGTTCCTTAAGACAACTGCACACTGCGTTATCTTTTGGTT
The DNA here is from genome assembly GCA_026826555.1 of Tolypeutes matacus. NCBI lineage: Eukaryota > Metazoa > Chordata > Mammalia > Cingulata > Chlamyphoridae > Tolypeutes > Tolypeutes matacus. The sequence continues at coordinate 2,057,656 of JAKSZT010049426.1, read as the reverse complement.
TGGATATTCTCAGAATAGCTGCCATTTTTCCTGCTACTGTGGAATAGTTGTGTGATGTTTGACATTATCACCAAATAAGAAGCTGAAATTTTGGCCACACTATCCAGCTTAAAATGTGTCCAAAAAATTATTCTAAGGGTTTTCATTTATATAAACTTCAGTCTCTAAAAGACTGCCTTGCACAAACAGGATAATTTCAGTTTCCATTCATTTATGCCAATTTCTATTGTAACAAGCAGATGATTTCATAAAATATGAAGCACCGTCAAAGCCTAGCACTTAAGTTTAGAACTATTAGGGTTTAATAACTATTCATTCGCTTCTCCAAAATTACCACTAAGTTGCCAGACAGTCTCAAAATTCCCCTTCTTCAATTTCCCACTCATTTTATCAACTACCCAATTAGACCAACCTAGTAATATTAACCAATTGAAAAGGAGAATAGGTTGAGATTTTTGACGCTCAGTACAGTTTTCCTGGATCTCTTACTCAACTGTCTTTTTTTGGTGTAGTTTTTTTTTTTTTTTTTTTTTTTAATTCAGGGGTGGAGGGGTGGGAATCACTTAAACCTTTGCAACAGTTTCCCTGATTAATAATATACTTGGCAAATATTCAAATACCTACTTCATGTAACACACTAGCTTGGAGACTGTTGCAGTTTAGTAAACAGAACTTTGGCCTTTAAAACCCAGTTATGCCATTTATTTATGTAACCTTGGGCAAGTCACTAACTAGTGAACTTCAATTTCTTTTTCTGAAAGTGGGGATGATACCCACTTCACTGGATTGCTATGAAGGATAAAGATGATATTGATGTTTGGAGAGCTTTAAAAGTTATAAATCACTAAGCAAGCAAATGATATATACATTATCATCAGCTGCCATTGGGAGACACAAAGACTTCATCTAGGCGTCAAAGACCTTACACTCTCGTCCAAACCATCAAGCTGATCCTAGCCTGTCAACTACTGGTCTCCAAAATGGGATAAAAAGATGAACTACTGAGACACGGGAAATAAAATATTATAATTTATATTTATTACAGAAAACTAAAATTGAAAACTCAACTCCCATTATTTAATAATTATTATTTAATATACCAATCAATATTGATACTCCCACTCAATTCAATATGTCAGAAGGTCACCTGCCATGCACATTGTGCTAATTACCTATGGGATGTTTAGGACTTCACTGCAGCACATTCTCTTTCACAGGTGCCTGCTTAAACTGATGTATGCATCTTAACAGATTTGTTTAAGCTAACCCTTACAAAATGAGCAAGTGGCTTAAAACAATCCTTCAAAGAAACCAAGTTTTGCAGATAATACTAATGATGCAAATATAAGCAAACAGGAGGAAATGGCAAAGCTTACATCTACCCAATTCCTAATATCAGCTGTCAGCCATGTTAAAAGATAGCAAAGTTTTTGAAAACAGATATTTTGAAATGGTTTCATCACTGTGATAATCATTTTTCAATTTTATTCACCAATAAGATAAAAGTTTTTAGCTAACTTTTGTCTAGTAAAGTTGTTATCTTCCCTAGTCTTTCCCAATAAAAATTAGTTATTCTTGTAACCTCTTATAACTAAAACCATGATGCTTTTACATTCATACTTTTAACAAAATGGTCAAAACCTACTGAAATTCTTTATTTAAAAGATTTTAAAAAAAATAAATAAATAAAAGATTTTAAAAACATGTTGGAACATTCTGTTTTTCAATGTTGAAAATCTGCAGTCATGAAAATTATTTATCAGTGTTATATTGCTTTTGGCAACAAAATATGATGAACCATATTTTATACTGCTTTCAAATTATATCACAATGAAATATATTTTGGTAGTTCACGTATATGTGAATAAGTAAATGAAATAATTTAATAATTTAATATTATTTCCTATTTTTATATCAAACATCTCAGTATAGCAGTGCATACATATAATTTTCAAAATGTATATATACATGCTGTAGAGTACATAATAAAAAAATTCAGACATCCAAGTCTAATCCATCCAGATGATTCACCATTTCAGGAAAGAATACCTTGCATGAAGTTGAATAATTTAATAAACCATATCTATGGAGACATTGCTATATTGAAGAATAAAGAATGTTTATTCCATTTTTTGACCTTTGTTTACTGAAGATATCCACATATGTGCAAACTAGCCATTTCCACTTGCTTTGCCTCCACTTGCTGCCAGGTCTGGAGTATAAGTGAAAGCCATTAGAAGGCAAAAAAAGAGAACAAAGCAAACTTCACTAAATTGACGATTTGCCAAATGCTCCCAAGAGGACCACAGCTTTCCTCAAAACGAAACAAATTTCCTTATTTCAATTCCAAGTGTTAGTTCTAGTTTTCTACTTATGAACTAGATGAAGCACCTATTTAAAAGGTTAAACTTTAATGACTTGTGAAACTGCCAGGAAATTATTATAGTGGTTGCAACTAAGTAACTACCAGTATTTTACGAAAAGAATTAGCAGCTAGATTTATATGTGAAAATAGAGGGCCTTAAATTTATTTATTCCAAGGGCTGAAAAGAGGTTAAAAGTGAACCAAAAACATGTTCCATAATTACTAAAGAAAACAGCAATTTGCCACTCAGCAAAGGAGCCAAAATTCCTTGGCTCATTCCTTCCCTACTTGCCCATTACTTATTTTTATACTGTAAAGTTCAAAGAAATCTTAGCATGCATCTACTCCATTCCTCAGCTCGTGCTCTAAACTGTATTTAATAGAGGTGGGTCAGAACCTCAGTGTTCCAGGCTACTTCAAATTGAGAGTTGCCTAGGCTCTGGGGAAATCACTGCTGTCATGAAGTTTCCTATTTTTCTTGGCAGCTAATTGAGGTTTTGGTTGTTCTGAAAGTTAGAATTTTACCTGCTTTTAACTTTGAGCCCTATCCTAGTCCTTTGTAGTCTCATATAAAAATTAAAACATAAACAAATAATGAGAATGAAAGTTAAAAAGTCTAACATGTTTTCTACAGTCATTCAACAAATATAGCCTGAGGGCCCACTACAGAACAAAGACCAAGGTCACAATCTATTCAAAAACCTCAATAAAACAAGAACACCACAGTGATAGATTACTCAACTTTCATTCATTTACAAATGTTTATTGAATATCTATTATTTGTCAGGTATTGTGCTATACACAGCAGATAAAATGGTCAGTAATACAGATATGATCCCGGCTCTCATGGAGTCTAAATGCCAGAAGGAAAGGCAAAAAGGCAATTATGACAGAATAGTCGGCATTATTACATTGAGCGGCCTTCTAACACATAAATCTGCAATTTTGTACCCATCAAGTCTTCTTTTCCATGATTAAAATGAACAATTAATGCAAAGTTAGTCAGCGAAACAGAAAAAATAAAAACTTGAGTAAAGGTGAATTTCAACTCCATGTTAAATATATCCTTATACATGCTGGGTTTTTTTTGGCAGTATTTACATCTTGAATATTAGTTTTGAAAACATACAATGCTTTTAGACCCCTGGTGGCAAGTAGGGGCAAATATATATATATATATATATTTACAACAGAGAACCAAAAATCAAAAATGTAAAATAGCAACATTCCTCATTTGTGCTTCTAGAACCCTATAAAATTCATATCTTTATAAGCTGACATTAGTTGTGAAAAGATAAGAACAGTATGGCTCATTTTCCAAGCACCTATAAAGTTCTATATGCAATAAATGCTGAAGATATACAGGAAGAAATACAGACTTGCAGTCTGAAAGAAGATAAAGACATGCTATCAAATAATTCCATTACAACAGAAAGAGCACCAAAGTAGAACCAAGACAATGCCACTGCTCACTCAAATGGAGAGGTGGAGAGGGTTTCACAGGGGAGATGGCACCCAAGTCCTGAGTGATGAAGAATTTAACAGGTCCAGAGGTGGGATGGAAAAAAGTATCCAAGTAGGAGTGGTAGGGCTATACTGTTACTTAACAAGATACAACATTCCCAGAATATCAAACCAGCACCTCTTGATATAAAGTTACCTGACCCAATAAAGTAATGATAGCAAACTGCTCTCTAGAGAAAGTCTCCTCTACTGGAGGAGGGATGAAGAATAAAAGTCCTCTTGGATAATAAAGACTGGGTGTAACCCCATATTTTAGACATACCAAAACTGAAATTAATCAGCTCTGAACCACGTAAGGAGGAAACCAGCCCATTGTTTAGCAGGGAACAGCTAAAAGATAACAATCAGGGTGAACAATTGCGTAAAGAGAAGTCTACTTGGTCGGAGTACTTAAATTTTTCTTAATTTGAAGTTTATAAAGCTCTCCTTCCAATTTTGGGTTCTAAAAAGGGAAGAAGTTAAATTTTTGTCTTGAGTAAAAGGATCCTCCCTGGTTTAGGAAAGAAAGTGACTTGACTCATTTTAAGAAATGTTTAAGAAAGAGAATCTAAGCTTCAGCCAATTCTCATAAGATTTCAACAGGAGCCAAAACAGTGCATATAATATTCCATTAAACTAACATTCATCACACACACATAGTGGCATACACCAGAAAATCTACCCAATGTGGATACAAATCACCACTTCATTAAATGGCTTTGCCCTCCCCCAACACACACACTCTTAAGCCCCAGAGGAGTCCTTTGGCTGGAAAAGACTAACCCTAGCTTTTTACACTTAAAACTAGATGAACTTAAACAACATCTGAGACTAGTTTTTCCATATCTACAAAATGAATCTAGAAATATCTACTTTAAAGGGGTTTTGTAAGATAAAGTCTGTCACATTCTGAACACAAAGCATGACACTGACACAAAAAAATTTTTTTTTTTTTTACAACAGTATTAACCATCCCATTTCTGGCCAGGCTATTGCAAGGTCTGTTACCTTCTGAAGGATACCCTTTAGCAGTGGGGCTTATCTCAGCTTATCTCCCCAAAGGACCATCTTCCCACCTTACAATAGGTTCTGGAATTCCTCAATGTAATGAGAAAAAGGGAAGACACTCAAGAAGAGACAATTTATCTTGCACTGTAAATAAATCAAAACAAAGAACTCAAATGCTATCCCTGTTTGGAAAAATCATTTCTATATAAGAGTATTCAAAAGAGAAAACATTTAATGTGTTGCATTATCGTTCCTTTGATTAAAAGGGTAAACCGTGACTTCGTCTCTGCCGAATTTTTTTTTTTTCCTTTTCCTGCGTTGGCGGGTTGTTCACAATCCCAAATGGTGGTTACTGCTTTCCAATGAAATGTTCAGAAGGGCAGCAGCCTTGGAGGTAGGTCATCAGGGCTCCTGTGCATTTTACATGCAAATAGAGACGGCAGAAGGGACTGGAGCTGCTAGAGGCCTCTGCTAGCTGCTAGAGGTAGGTCGGTTGCTGCATGCTTCTCTGCCTCTTAGCCACAGCTCTTGGCTATGGTTTTAAAAGAGCCCCTCAACAGATGCTCTATTTAATAACTATAAGACAATAAAAACTAGGGTTATAAACCAACAAAGATCACCTTTTAATCAATAACACTCAAACATATCAATCTCTTTTCAGTAAAGAATACCAGCACTTGTATTTCAGAGCCTGGCATTTTTTAATGCTATTTAATTTATTCACAAAACACTGCCATTCTCAAGCTGAATGCTTAAGCAATGTGCACTGCACAGGGAGCCAACGTGCATAAGAAGCTCATGCAGAGGCCAATGGAATTAATTGCCACTGTATAAACCTAGTATAATTTTGAAAAGTACCTAATAAACAGGCTAAATTCTAGCAACCTGGATACATGAACATTTATACCTTACAAATCCTCAATGTTGGCCCTAGTTTTTTCTTGGATCCATGTTTCCAGGTAGTAGACTATTTATCCTATTTATAGAACAAATACTAGGGTTTATTTTCTCTACTGGCTGGAGCGTCTCCATAACCAGGAGGAAGTGTAAAGAGGTTTAGGGCAGAACTTTATAAACTGCATTCTGAGAACACCTTATTTTATGTGTGGGAAAAATGGTCAACATACTTTGGGAAAAGTTGTCTATTATCTCTCCCTCCTGATAAGAAATCAACCATACAGTAGATTAATTATTCTGAGATGTTCTGAAATGAGGAAAGCTATTTAACATAATTTATACTTATTTAACAACCAAAAATTAATTCAGAAGGGATAGCTTATTAGTGGCAGTTCTTATATTCACTTTGATCTGCTATTACTGGCTGCCTAGAACAATCTCTGAAACTTAACACCATGATGGGACACCACTGATGAGCCATTTCTACCTGGCAGGTGTGGCCCATTTAATAGTTCAGAAGATACTGATATAGGATGAGGCTCTGATAGTATCAACACTTGTCCCCAGTTCCGCTTTCAATATCTCACTTCTAGCACATAAGAGCTAAGTGAAGGAGGAAGGAAAAGGGGAGAGTATGTAAAAGGCAAGGAAGGGTAGGTTCCTATCAACTTTGTTCTCTAAGAACACATTTCCCATCAAAATTTGGACATCTAAATGTATGGGTCCAGTGAGAATAATGATTTAAACATCTATTTTTAAGTTGTGAGGAGAATGTAAAGTACCTCCTTTGCCCAGTCAATGGTCTACACTCTGAGTAGGAGCCGGTTTTAAAAAAGATGGGTGATGTCACAGAGGGATGAGTGACAGGTACGTCAACTTCTCTGAAAGAGTCATCTCCTCTACTAGAAGACAGCCCTAAAACGCCATGGCCTCACATGGTTCTCTCCATTTAGGGAAAGAATCAGTGATCTAAGGCAGGACCATAAGTTCAAGGGTGTGAACTGAATTTGAGCCAACCTTTTCTGAATTAGGTCTTCATCCATTTGGGTTCATGTCTACTTATGGTACAACAATCATTCCTGGAGACCTAATTGAATGCTTGCAAATTAAACATACTAAAATGAAAAAAAAAAAATCACTCTCATAAAATAGTGCAGGCAAAAAGATGTACTGTGTTGATAATGGGGGAATATAGAAAAAGTGTGCCAAATATACACTATGGACCATGGTTGGTGGTAATAGTCTGATGATAGCATCTTATAATCTGTAACAAATGTTCCACCATGGTGTGGTGTGTTGATGAAGGGGTGTTGTATGGGAATTCTACACATATGCATGATTGTTTTGTAAATTCACAACTTCTGTAATAAAAATACACTTAAAAAAATAATAATAGGGTGGGATGGGGGGAAATACACCAAATGTAAGATTTGGACTATAGTTAGTAGTAAGATTTTGACGTTATTCTTTCATAATTGGTAACAAACGTCTCACGACAACGCAAGGTATTGGAAGGGTGATGTATGGGACCCCAAACGATGTTACGCATGTTTGTTTCATAAGTTCCCAACTTTTACTATACACTCATTGTTTATGTATGTTCATGTATGAATGATATATTTCAATAAAATTAAAAAATAGTGCAGGCAAGTAAGAAATGATACCAAGAAGCAGATAAGCAGGCCTTAAGCAAGAAACCTGTAAGAAAGCCATAATCTCTCCAGTCTCCCTCTCTCTGGTGAATAAGCATTAATTTGCATAAGCATTAATTTGCATTTGCTTTTAATAAGAAAGTTAAAAATATTAATGGAGCTCACCCATTTTGTTCCTCAGATGTGGTAACTCATATATTCCCACAGTTCCCAGCTGCATGAATAACTGACTGATAAAATCAGTGACATCCTACAAAAAGTTTACAACGGTAAACTGAGTCATTATGTTGCGATTAAGCAGCATCACAAAAGAAAACATGAAATAGGCATGCATTAAGTGCTAAAATTGATACTTTCCTTCAATTGAAGCATTCTAAAAAGTCCCAAGAAGTTAAGATTTAAAAAAACACAAGACAAAATCCTGATCTTGATGTATTGAACCTGTATGAAAATGTACACTTATCCCAACGGCAAGTCTTCTAAAGCTGAAGTGTAACATATTTAAAATGAACCCAGAAAACACAGCAAAAAAAACAGCATAAGTTTTGGCTAACTCCCCCCCCACACACACACCACCACCACCAAAAAAAAAAAAGATCCTTTATTGTGGAAGCATATTATTGACATTTCTTACTGTGTGGTAAGCTTGAAATTTCTAAGTACACAGAATGGGCAAATAATCCTCTGGTATGGATTTTCTAACATACTGTTTTCATTTTGAGTAACAACTTCCTTTAAAAATACCCACGGCAGTGTTTTCTAGTCTCTAGCTCTAAGACTGGTGAGTCCCAAACAAAAGCTCAATTAGAAATCAATGAGGATTGCCTGAGTATCACCAAATAAAACTTTTGGCCAAAATGAATCCAGTTTCCTTTCGATGCATCTTCAGCCTTTGAATGGGCTCAACCTTCATTAAATTTGAGTCCCTTCTCTGCTTCTCCCTTTTCCACTCAGTTCCTTTAACTGCCTTAGAAAAAGTGAAGTGAGAAACAGTAACAGGTTAGAAATAGAAAGCCTATTTAACTTAAAGGCACTCTTTGAAGCTTAGTTTGTTTCTCATGACTTACTTCCTCCAGGCAATTTGGTAATGATAGTGTACAGAGGCGCTTAACACATGCTCATCATGAAAATGAAGTACATAAAAGCATAAAGAAGATAAAATAATCACTTATCCGTTCATCACATAAAGTCAGCCGTAATTAAACATTTTTCATTCTGTCTTGTTTTGTTGCATTGTTTTGTATAAGTTGGCAGCTTTTAATTTGCAGGTACCTTAAAAGGGTGCAAATTTATTGGAAGGTGCCAAGCATAACCAAACCTAGGTAAATAAACACCATTAAATTTTGATAGTCTTAGCAACAGGCCTGCAGGTAATCATGTCTTTGTTTGGTCAATATAATGCTTTAAAGGAAAATCGAGTATGAATGTTTCTAAGAAAAGTTTCCATTTTGTAACTACCCCTTGCTCTTTAAAACAAAAATCTTTTTATTGTAACAAATATAGAACTCAGAATTTCCCATTTTAACTAAGTTCAAATGTACAATTCAGTAATTCTAATGACAGTCACAATATTGTGCTATTACCAATATCCATTACCCCAACTTTTTCATTATCTCTAACATAAACTCTGCACCTTTACTCTTTTATATAATTCCGTTTTGAATGTTTATGTACTTGTCTGTGCAGGCCCTAAATGCACTGAAATTCAGATCTGTGTTCAGAAAATAATGCCGGCAGGAAGTTGCCTAGGTAAAAGCACCTTTTAAAATATATATACCTAGTGCTTCCAACTCAAATTACGCAAAACTTTCCAGGGTCAAGATTTAATTTCTTCCAAGCTTTTATCTAGTCACAAAAAAAGATAACCCCATCCCACTGCCAATTTCTCAAATCGTTAAAATCAAGGAGAAAAACAAAGTCTTAGGAACCCCAAATCATGAAATTGCTTATTTTTTCAGATGAAGTGTGAATAAGGAGAATTTAATAAAGCAAGTTCCTAGCAATACAGCAATATCAAAATTGCATCCAAGTTGGAAAGCAATGGGAGGACGGCGAGGAAGCCGTGTCTGCCCTGTTAAGCTGTATGGTGCTCAGGGGGAGAGAAAAGGAGAGCAGGAACCTAACAGAATATCCTGCATGTATCAACTGCTCAACAAAATCCAGTGGGAACAGCAAGAAGAAACAATCTGATGAAAGCCTAGGAAGAGGGCCAAAGAAAGCAACTGGTTGGGTGTGGTAAGAGTCAATGGAGAGGGAAACAGATGTGGTCCAAGTGATCAGGCTCTCGTCTACCATATAGGAGGTCCAGGGTTCAATTCCCGGGGCCTCCTTGTGAAGGCGAGCTGGCCCGCGCAGGAGTGGTGGCCCGTGCAGAGAGATGGCACAGCAAGATGACGCAACAAAAAGAGACACAGAGGAGAGACAATAAGAGACACAGCAGACCAGGGAGCTGAGGTGGTGCAGGAGATTGAGCATCTCTCTCTCCCACTCCAGAAGTCCCAGGATCGGTTCCTGGTGCCACCAAAGGAGAAGACAAGCAGACACAGAACACACAAAGAGCAGACAGCGAGCGCAAAACAACGGGGTGGGGTGGGGGTAATAAAGAAATAAATCTTTAAAAAAAGAGTCAATGGAGAGATGTGGAAATCCAATTAATTTGTGCAATAACTATGTATAGAATAACTATGCCATGTATATGTGGTAAAAACTTGCCAGATGTTTCTGTAATGCTAGGAGGTTGTGTAGACTATGTCGTAATTTACAAGACACTTAAAATTGAACAGCAAATACAGTTTATGGTTTAATGATCCCTTATTTTTAAAAAAATTATTTTCTTTTAAAAGATGTTTTCTAAGTCTGCAGGATAAATGTTCATGTGCTTTGTGCAACAATGTCTCATTCAATAGGTTTATGTTTTTCTTGAGTTACACACCCTGCCCTGCATGGTTTCCCCAGCATCAGGCAGGAAATACCCTGATGCGTGTGGTAAATTTGGGCAAGTCTTTTGTGTTAAGAAATGTCACCAAAAGTGTTTGGCTTTCCTATTGTCTAAAGGCAACTTCACCTTATCATTTTTCTTATTTTTTAAGAATTCTGCTCACCATCACTTTTTCCATTGAACTTGTTAAAGGTATTTTCTTAACTCTATAAAATAAGTTTATCTGGAACTACTTGATGATGAAAAGAGAAGACTTAAAACCAATTATCTTACGTATACTCTACTCTGCTTGTTGAAATTTCGATCCTTATCTCAAGGCCTAATTATTACCAGTCAGACCGGTTGATTTTTCAACAGGGAAAGAAAACATGGCCCTGATAGTGGTTCTGTCAAACGAACACACAAAAAATATACTGAAGTTAGTAGGGTAGGAACATTCTTCCTATTTTTATTACTAATGAGAGAATAGCATTTTCCCAATGCTTTTCATAAAGAGGCATATGAATAGGCAGAGTTCCACCCCACAATAGCAGTAGGTATTGACTGTTTCCACTTACAGCTGAGAACACTTATTCCCCTATTTGGCTTCTAAAAGTGGTTTCTATTGACCTAAAGTGGCTTATGCTCAAAGGCTATGACAAAATGCCAAGTTGCTTATACTGTGATTCAAAAAGAAATTCTTGATTCAGTCCCCAGCCTTTCCCTCTACCCCCACCAGCATTGGACACCTATTTAAACTGAGAACAGACAGACAGAAAAAATATTAACAGAGAGAAAAATATTAAAGGAGAGAAATTGCTCTTGTCTATTGCTTAATATTATTTCCCTGGAAATTAAGTGGTGATTTTAGATGTTTCCCCACCAATTCTATAGAATTGAAGGATGAAAAGTTTTATATGAAAGAATTTAAAAGCCAAAGGGGTGAAATAGTAACATCTATTTTTTTTTAACTTTTTTTTGAGATATGTTCAAATTTACAGGACAATTACAAAAATAATACAAACCCCATACAGAAGACTCCAACATAGCCCTACACCCCCCAATTTCTAGATCCACCAATTTTAACTTTTGTCACATTTGCTGTATTATCCTCTCCCCCCACCCCCCAAACATTTTCTGAACACATGAGTTATATACATCATGCTCCTGGAACACTTAATCCTTCCATATACATTTCATAAGAACAAGTATATTCACTTACATAACCACATTAAGTAGTCTACAGATTTTAAGTAACCTTTGCCCTGATTCAGGGCTTGTCCTGTGACTCCAGTCCTTCAACAGTTTTCTGCAGCTTTGAGAAAGATGTTGCTACTAGTTTTTGCTGGTTGTTCAAAGCTTCTGTGGAGAGATGGAGCCCTAATCTCCCTCTGGTATCTTATCAGGGTGGAGATCCTCAACTATTTTTATATACTCCTCACCAACCTCCACATAATTTAAAAACATATCCAACCTCCTATTTCCCAAGTGAATTCTATTCATCCATTCATTTTTTTCCTTGTAATTTGAACAAGAATGTTTAATATGAACAATTATTAACTATAACAGGGTATTGGAGAAATGAGGGATTGGCTAGTAAGAAGTAAGGAGAATTGTGAAGATTATAGAATAGCAGATAGAAGGAGCAACGCCTGGGCTAGGGCGGAGACAGAACATCCAAGAAGAACCCCTTTCTGCCCCACGGGCTGAGATCCCAAGAGGGCAGGGCTGTGGCTCACTGAGTGGCAGAGAAGCTGGCAGAACTTGATGGAAATCCATCCTATGGACTTGTTAGAAATGAGTCCTCTATGGAGCTGGGGAAAGCTGTTCACAAAGAGGTGTCCCATTGGAGGTACTTCAGTACAAAATCACTCAAGGAAAGCCGCTGGGGGAAAGCTGCTAACTGTGCAAGCACTGGTGAGCGTCAAGCACTACAGGAGCCTGGGACAAGAGAAGCCATGCCCACTGCAGGAGCCCATCATGGGGAAGCAGGTTTCCTCCTTCACCAAGTCTCCAGTGTCCACTTGCAAAGGAAAAATATTTAAAGACCTATTTTCAAAGAGCATTCAAAAAGGATGAATTTGGAGCTGAGTTAATAAATCCATAACTGGCCCAGTAATACTACATGTAAAAGGATATTTATTGCAGGATTATTTCTTATGTCTCAGACCTAGAAACAACCTGAGTATTCTCAATAGGAGCAATGATTTAATAAAATCATTTACACCCATCCCATAGAAACTCGGAGTAGCTACTGAAATGTGTTAGACCTGTTTTCATTGCTCTAGAGGGATTTCTATGAGCTTTGGTCAATCAAAACAAGCAAGTATCAGAGACATGCATATGATTCTATATTTGCAATGCAAACAAGGGTCAAACCCTTATAGATAATGTAGATATGATTGATGATGATGGAATGAGGAAGGAGAGAGAGTGTGGAGAGGAGAGAAGGAATGAGTTGAGAAAAAAACACAAAATTACATAAAAAGGATAATTGGACAATAGTACAAAAGTGAATTTAAAATATTTGTTGCCAAGTGTTCTTTATATTGGCAATAAGTGGAGATAGCATAAATGTTCAGCTACAGCAACTCAATGAAATTAATTATGCTATGTGCATACTATAGAATATAGCCACTAAAAATGATGTTACACATGAAACTGTTTAAGATGTCTATTGACAAATGAAAAAAATAAGTTACAAATTGTATATAGTATAAGCTCATGTATTTATATATGAGTAGAAAATTGTCCAGATGGATCCACCCTAAAATGCTTATTTATGGTCATAAGATTGTGGGTGTTAATTCCCTCCCTTTTTTTTTTTTTTTTTTTTTTTACTTTTTCCCTCCTACTCCTTTATTAGGTAACTTCTGGGTTTCCAGAAATGCAGGATTGCCATATACCACCCCATTACCAACACCTTGCATTGGTGTGGAACATTTGTTACAATTGATGATAGCACTTTTTTATAATTGCTCTATTAATTAAAGTCCATCGTCTAACTTAGGGTTCCCTGTTTGTATAGTACAGATGCACGGATTTAAAAACATTTTTTTATTCTGTTACCATATATGCAATCTAACATTTCCACTTTTAATCATATTCAGATACATGTTTCAGTGCTGTTAATTGCGCTCACAATGTTGTGCTATCATCACTACCCACTGTTCCAGTCATTTTTGTTTATTCTTAACAAATTTTGCCTACATGCTTACTATGTGTCAAGCTCTATGCTGGTTACTGCAGAGAGCTGGTTCTGGCCATCCCTGACTACCCCGCCTAGAGTTATCTTCCTACTGTGGACTGTAGTAGCACTTTTTGCCTTTAGCATTTACTCATTACTTATTATCTTAGACAACATACTTATGATAAAGAAGATAATTAAAGGGTCAAAGCCAACCCCTGACATGTACAAACAAACTTTTATTACAGATCCTCTGAAAGTCTGGGCCCAGCTCTGCTTGAGAACATTTGGTGATTGGGAGATCAGTAACTCTTACATGCTCTATCTCTGTTTAGCCAGAGAAGCTATTCACATCAATAGAGTTAGCACATTATATTACTTCAATGAGGCATTTAAGTCAACAGAACTGTGAGACAATGATGAGAATAATAACATCATAACTCCAAGAAAACAAACTCTATAACTTCATATCTTTTCGACAAACTCAGTACAAAGCCAAGCGACTAAGTCAATATTTAGAAATAAAGGTGTGCAATAAAAAAAAAAAAGAAATTAAGAATTTAGTCATACTTACCAAAATGTAAATTTAAATGCAAACAGACTATATATAGTCAAATAGAGATCAGGTACTTTTCAAATATAGATCAGGTACTTTTTTAACCTACTGTTTAATTATGCAAAATCATAATATTAAATATAATGGCAAAATTATACCATCTTATTTCTCTTAGGAAGAGTGATGTAAAGTCTGGTTACCTCTTAATATAAAATTAATATTCTACGGGTCTCCTAACCATAAGAGGCTTTGGATGCAAAGTCTTTGAAAATGTAAATACATTTTTTCAAACAAAACTAACCTTAAAAAAGGCAAACCACTTGTAGTCCTTCAACACAATCTCAAAGCCTTGATTGTAAATGATGGTGAAATGGCCAGAATTGCCAAGGTCATCATATGCTGTATCCATCTTCTGAAGGTGCACTGCTACTTTTTTTTGTGGTGCTCCTAAAGAAAAGAAAGTGTGCAACAAAGGACAATTAGGTATTTGAACTTCAAAGTGTGGGGGAAGTGGAATCTCCTCTATCATTTCCATTACTTGATTACATTGCTTTCTTTCATTCTACCCAATTGGAGCCCACTGACTGGCTTGTGAAGGTACCAGCCTCCATTTGGTTCCCTTACTCTGTGTGGTCTGAGAGAGGTGTCAGGCAAGTCTATGGCATGAGGGTTTCTCTATCTCAAGGATAGAGAAAGGTCATATAGCCCAGCAGGGGCACTTCAAAGAGCACAGCCTTCACCTTTCCAGAGCAGCCAAACACTGAAGAAAATTTTCCATAATAAGGGGAAGAAGAGAAGAAATGGAGGATATGGACAATCACAGGCAGAAATGGGGGTGGGGGGAGACACAAAATGGTAGTCCAAAAGTGAGAAATATAAAAATAAAGGGTATGACAGATAGGAAGACTAGCAATCAGATCATAAGGAAGACAGTGTTGGGGCCAGAAGCAGAGAGTAAATGATCACTTCAGAGAAGAAATGGGATTCCTTTCTCCTCAATGTTCAGAACCTCAGAATCTGAATCCTTCCAAAGTATTCCGCACACTTGAGGTTTCTATCCTATTAAACTAATTTGGGCTGATTAGGAATTAAACATTTAACCTTCAAGATATGGGACTCTGGTGCCTTTAAATACTGGATTAAGGTCAAAAGTTTGCTTTATAGGCAAAGGCTACCTAATAAAAAGGGTTCCACTGTGTCCGTCCAGATGTTCCCACACTTCAGTTTTTCCAGGTTTCAGATTAATGCTGTGAAATGGGAGATTGCATATGACCGGACAATGCAAATCCTGATCTCCCTTCTGCCCCCGACCTCCAAAGCTCAACTTTAAAAAGAAGAAAATGGTTACAATTCTCAGGATTGCAAAATGCCATACAGTCATCTTGAGTTAGTTGAATAGGTCTGTTTATGTAACAAATGACTTGATGTTCTTCATTCTGCTGAAAAGAAACTTGTGGTTGAGAGCTAAACTCATTCAGCACAAGTCAGGGGCTGGAAAGGGCAGATCAAGTGTGAGCCTCTTCTGACCCTGGTTATGCGTTTTTTCCTCCCACTTCATATTCTTTTTCCTGATTTTCTTTCATTCTGCCCAATTGGAGCCCACTGACTGGCTTGTGAAGGCATGGAATCTGGGCATATGGGATATTCCAGTGTGTTCAAACACTAGATTCACAGAGATTCTTCTGTGACCCAAGCATTATGCTTGACTTCAGGCATTTCCAAATATACTTAATGGCTACAGAGTTATTTTTAAAAAGTAATAACAAAAGCTTGCCATATACTTCTGCAATACACTAAACAGTGGAGTGCTACCAGAAATTTGCTCGGACTAGTAGTTCCAACAAATGCCCAAATCAAAAGCGCTGGGCTTAAGGGCCCTTTCCCACAACTTAACAAAAGGATAAAAGTGTTCTTGCTACATCCTCCTGTCTTTGAGCTGATTTCTCTTCTCCAGCACACAAACAACATAGACAAACTTCCACATTAGAACAGGGAATCAAAAGACTGCACATTCTTAACCCTCTTCCAAACCAAACAGAAAATCAAAAACAATAAATGAAGGGAAAAAAAGTTCTTGAAAACAGTGTGGAAGCTCCGGGAAAACCAAGAGAAGGCGAAGTTCTCAGCGGCTCAACTTTACTCAGCGGCCCCCAAGTCCAGCCAAGTGGTTTCCTGCTTCCACGAGCGTCTGTCCCGGGCGGGGGCGCTGCGGGGAGAGGGGCTCAGGGAAGGAAGGGGAGACCTGATAAGAGTTGCCTGCTAAGGTAGGGGCCCGGGGGACTGGAAGGCAGTGCTTACCCACATCCGAGCAGTTGACTTCGCGGCGGGAGCCGCTCGGGCCCACCTGGAAGATCCAGGTGCCTAGCAGGTCAGGGTAAGTGCAGTTGGCAGGTGTGTCGCCGCTCACGGTGCCAGCGCCCGAGAGCAGCAGCAGGAGGGCGGCGAGCGGCGAGCAGGCCCGGAGGCTCATGCTGGAGACAGCCCGGGAGCTGAACGAGAAGCTGGGACAGGAAGAGCAGCCGGAGCGCCACCAGAGCAAAGTGAGGCACTGGGACCGCGCGCGCCTTCAAATACACGCAGGGTCCTGGAGCCCTGGAGGCCTGGCGGGGCGGGGGCGGGGTCACGGCGGGCTGGGGTGCGCGCAGGGCACGGCCCCGCCTCTCAGGTAGGGCCCGGGAGCGCGCGCTGCCCCTCGCCTGTCTGTGGCCCTACCTAAACCCTGGGGGAGCCCAGGGACCGTTTCTACTGCCAAGGGGCGTTTTACGTCCTTGCAAGGTCAGGGTGACCAAAATTAAGACACTGAGAGCCACAAGGACTCGGCGCCCCACTCAGACTTCGCTTCTGAGCCGGAGAGAGAGAGAGAGAGGAAGGGAGATGAAGAGAGAGAGGCAGAGGTCTAACAAGTGGAGTTCTCTCTTACTTGCCTTTTTTCTTCCCCCTTTAATCTTCTCCGGCCCATTTGCTTCATTACCGAGTTTTTTGTTTTTGTTTTTCCTCCGAAAAATTGAACTTGCTATCCCCAACTGCCCTAGCTGTTTATAAACTGCTCTTCCTTCTGTTTTCCAAAACTTGCACTACCTTTTTTCATGTTTGTTTTGTGTTTGCTTTGCTTGGTTTGGTTTCCTATGAATGTCGTTTGCCCGTTGTCCACAGGACAGTGCAGTTGCACTGCAAATGTGCAGTTTGTATTTTAGTGTTGTTCTCCCCTGCAAACTTTGTGGGATATAGTTTCACAAGGGGGGCGGGAAGGGGGGATAAAAAAAGCTCCTAAAGATCATGTTGCACAACCCCTTCTCATTTTTCAGATGAGAAGCAGGAGGCCCAGAGAAGAAATCACTTGCTCAGGGCGAAAGGGAAAAGGCTGATCTTCTGATTGCCTGTCAAATACCAGTCTGGACGTTAACAGTTATCAGGTAGCACTATTTCCAGGTGCCTCAACTGAGCTCATGGCTCAGTTTAAATATTGGCTTTGCTGTGAGAGCTTTCGCTGGCAGTTGTTGACAGTTGGGACTCCCACAAAGATTACTATGTTGGCGTCTAGAACACGGTAATGAAAAAGACGTGTGTGTCTCCGCCCTCTTGGGCACATGCGTTTTGCATTCATTAGTCAGGTTAAGTATTTCTCTGAATACCTTTCCTACCAGATCCTAAGTTTTCAAAAGGAGCAAGTAGGGTTTTTTCACCTCTGTCTACCTAGATTCCGGCTTGAAAACACTCAGGTGGTGTCCTTAGGTGTTAAAATAAATGCAATTAATATCCTTATCTCGGTTTCTAAGCTTGAAAGTCAAATTCGATTTGGCAAGGGTGGTTGACTCTGAAAGCACAGAATGGAAAATGCTCTTTAATGTAGGCACACAACCTGCGAAGGCAAGAGTGGGTGGGGCCAACACCCTACCTCTGGGTTTAATAGGCCTTTTTAGGATTAATTAAACTACACATAATTAAACTAACACGTTAAGCTGAAAGATAAACACTGAAAGAGTAACATTGCCTTCTTTACTCTTTGGAAAAGTGTGTCATTTGTTGTTAAAACATTAAAACCCTTAACCATTAATATTGAAGAGTTGAACAGTCAAGTTGGAAATTTCTTTGATAAGCATAATCAAAGTAGCTCACTAAATTGTGAAGAAAGATTTGAATTGGCTTTATTCAATGAATAATAGAAAGGGATCTTGGAGATCTTAGTCTAATGAATCCATTTTAATATTTGAAAATGGAGATCCAGAGAGTTGTATGATTTGCTCAATGTCAGATTCAAGAATAAACCCTAGATACCTTGATTTTCAGTTTATTTTATTTCCACTAAACCAATAGTTCCCAAACTATTCTCCCTCAAAATAAAATAATTGACCTCTCTCCATTAGCAGGAGGAAAAATTAAGTTTTTGTATCAACTAATGATTATACAACTGTTCAAACCAAGAGTTTTATTTTTACAACAAATATTTTATAAAGACCCTTTACTATTCTACATGAAATTCATATATAACATAAACTACTTACCTATGCAATAAAAAAGAACAAAAAATATATCAAATGCAGTGTAAGGGAGAAATAAAAAGAAACTTAAAATAAATTTCTAATACAATAATATATATTTCATTATGCAAAATACTCAGGTATGAATGCACTAGAAAACATAATGAGACATTCAGATACTTGTTTCTCACACCTCTATGTAAAATTGTAGAATTGCTGTGAATGGGACTAGTGCAAAGCCATACTGATTTCATGTGAGTTATAACTCAAAGCTTATCAGATGGTCACTCAAACACCACAGCAGAGTTGTCAATGGTGAACAGCTCTTGGACAAGTTCCTGGCAGAACATAGCACAGTCTCTGTTGATTTACAAGAAAGTTACATCCCTAAAAATTCAATATATATTAAAATGATATGAAATGAAAGTTTCTGAGTTTATATGCAAAACAGTTTGGCACTGAACTCGGCTAATTAGATAAAGCAGATTTAAAAAGAGGCAGCATTGCCTAGCAGTGGTTTTCAGAGTATGTTGGCTAGAGCAGCAGACTGGCTGGCCTCATCAGTATCACTGCTGATTTTGTTAGAAATGCACATTCCTGAGCCCCACCCCAGACCTACTGAATCAGTAACTGTCTGCTAGGTGGCAGCAATCTTTGTATTTTAACTATCCCCCTTCAAGGGATCCTGATACAATCTAAAGCTTGAGAACTACTGGTTTAGAGATTAAGAGCAACAGCATGGCTCTGCCACTCACCAGCCATTTGATCTTGAGCAAGTTATTTTATTTTTTTGTGCCTTGGTTTTCTCATCTATACAATGTATATGATTATATCTCCTATGACCACCTTATATGGTTTTGGGAAGACTAAACGAACCAATACGGATTTCTGTGGTCTGACAACATTTATGACTGTGTGTATTTCTATTAGAAAACTTTTCCTTATTTATTAGATAGTACGGTCCAAGGTGCAGAGATTATGACCAACCTTTTCTCCATTGTAATCCTACCACTGTGAATAATTCTTGGCACATAGTAACTGCTCAAATATTTTTTGAATATATGAATAATGGGATGGACATAAATGTATCTATATGACATGGTATTTGGTAAAGAGCATTATGATTTTCATGTTCTCTGCCTCCTGGTTTGAAAACCACTGCACTGGAATGCATTCCAAAGGAAAGAAAACTCTTAGAAATAGAGAAAGAATTTTATATATCAATGTTGTAGAATGCTATTAGGTATTGCATGTACCTCTGGCATTACTTGTAATAGTAATAAACATAATAATTTTATTTAGGAATTTACATTTTACTAAAATGATTCACATTTATTATCCCATTTAATTATAATGCAGTTATATGAGGAAGGTATTACCTAATTTCTATTTTATCCCTGCCAAAACTGAGGCTCAGAGAATTAATTAGGGGATAATGCCTGCAAAAGGGAAAGACAAGAGGGAAAAGGAATAAGAAGGAAAAGCCTTCAGAGTGCAATGCAGGTATGATACCTATGAAAGTAGGAAAGAGGATTCCAGAAAAAGAGACTCAGACTGTGGTATAAAGATTGCCCAAGGAAGACCTTGGCTTGGGTAGAAATGTCCAGACTCTAGTACCCCTGCTGCACTTAGTACTTGGCTTCAGCTGGAAAGCAGAGGTAGATTCTGAAGTCGTAAGAGCTGGATGCATCAGTTTCTCTCCTAAAGAGACATGGGAGCAGTACACCTTCTTGGTGGCCACAGTAGGGACAGTTCTATTTGAAGTTAGGGGTTGATCCATAAAAAGGAGGATGGATCATTTGCTCAGGTTTTGTGATGTCCCGAGTGCTCTGCTCTGTTTCTGTCCTTCTGATCTCCTAGGCAGAGGGCACAACTCTCTCTCTGCTATAATCTCATGTGTACCTTGACTGCTTTATCCACGAGGACTCATGCTTCTTAAAACAAGGCTGTGCATTATTTTTTGTACTTCAAGTTTTGTTACAGAGCCTGACCAAAAATCACTCATTCATCCTCTCAGTAAAACTTAGAGAAGAAATTCAGGAAGACAAGCAGGATAGAACAAGTGAAAAATGAGCTTTCTGAGCATGAAGATTCAGCTGGTTAGAGCTTGGCATTGTGGTGAACAAAATCATGGGCTTGCCTAGTAACAATGCCCAGATTGGGTGATTGCACTATAACAGTGTTTCTCAAACTTGTCCGTCTCAGGACCTCTTTACATTCATCTTGAAAGTTGTAAAGACTCCAAAGAATTTTTCTTTATGTGGGTGATATATGGCATTATTTATGCTAATAGGTATTAAAAGTGAAAATTTTAAAAATATTTAGTCATTTAATAACAACAATAAAATAATAATACTTTCTAAAAAATAGCTATAATTTCAAAAAAAAATATTAATGAGAAGAGCAACCTTGTTTAACAGTTTAAAAAATGATATATTATCTGATCCCATATTCCGTCTATTGCGATATATTGTTTTGGTTAAAGAATACGAAAAAAAATCCAGCATTACAGATACGCAGTTTAAAAAGGAAGAATCTTGTGGACCACTGAAAGGGTGTCAGGGATCCCCAAGGGTCCTTAGACCACACCATGAGAACATCTTCACTAGAATTTCACCTTGAGATTCTCTCAATGACATCTCTCTCAAAAATGTGTCCTTGCTTACAAGATGCACAGTGAGAAGTAGAGAGTGTGGCTAGATGACCACAGTCACAATTCCAAGTTTGGAAAAGCCACTCTTAGCACATTGCCCACTGTTTTTGGGTTACTACTGTCATCTTGGCATATCAGGGGTAGGAATATTTTAAGTTCACTCAGTTAAGATATAAAAATAGGAAGAGGACATCCTTGAATTTGATGGAACGAAACCTTATGAAGTTAGAAAAATAATTATGTTTATTTTCAGTTTTGCACAGCACATTCATCTATTATGTTAGTCTGATAGTAACCTCTCAGATATTATTACTCCCTTTTTACAGATAAGGAAATTGGGGCTCAGCAAGGATAAGTGACTCTTCCATGGTCATGCCACTAATGAGTGTGGATCTGAATAACCAACAAAAGAAATCTGGTTTTAAGTTAGCTTGTTAGAATGGAATCAGGAAAATGAAGCTTTGGCTAATTATTGATGCAGACAAATATAAAGCTAAGAAGAACAAGGTTTTAAAAGTGAACCATACAGAAGATGCATGTTTAGGCAGTTGTGGAACCACAAATTACTGAAATAATCTCTATTTCTCACCTCGTGACTTCCTTCTATTAAATAAACCAAGTGTTTTTGAAATGAAAATTTTGAGAAGCATTATTTTTTTACTGATAGGCCTGGATTATCCTATAAGTCACACAGGGTAAGAAGTTGATACCCCAGCTACCCTAAAGAGCCAACAAACTTAATGAATGTGTCCACTTTTTACCCTTTCCACGGCCGACACCACTCTAGTCCAATAAAAACTAATTCTTGCTGGACTGCAACAATTACCTCCTTTTTTTTTTTAAGATTTTATTTATTTATTTATTTCTCCCCCCACCCCTCGTTATCTGCTCTCTGTGTCCATTAGCTGTTGTTCTTCTGTGTCTGCTCGTCTTCTCTTTAGGCGGCACCAGGAACCAATCCTGGGACTTTCTGGAGTGGGAGAGAGGCACTCAATCTCTTGCACCACCTCAGCTCCCTGGTCTCTCCTCTGTGTCTCTTTTTGTTGCATCATCTTGCTGCACCAGTTCCCTGTGTGGGCCAGCACTCCACGCAGGTCAGGTCTCCACTCGGGCCAGCTTGCCTTTCACCAGGAGGCCCTGGGAATTGAACCCTAGACCTCCTATATGGTAGACGGGAGCCCAATTGCTTGAGCCACATCTGCTTCCCAGCAATTGCCTTCTAATGCTGTCCACTTTTTCCTGAATTAATACCACAAGCCAGGAACATAAGTGTCATCCTTGGCTCTTCCTTGTTCCTCACCCCCTCTTATCTAGTTATCCAATTTTTCCTACCGAGTCCACCTCAACCGGAGTGATTTGTTTGAATTAATATGGATCAAGTTACTCCTTTGCTTAATACTCCCCAATAGGTTATCTTTTTTATAGTCTTTAAATAAAATCCTACAAGGCCCAGCACACCTACTCCTTCATCCCCTCAATTTGCTCACTATTCCAGAAAGGCTTGCCTTCTGTTTGATTCTCAAACTTTCTAGACCCCTTCCTTCTTTATGATTTTTACACTTTGCTATCCTCTATGCCTGAGATAATTTGTGAAAATAAATTTTTCACATGCCTGGTCATTCTTGTCATTTGTAAAATTCTCACTGATAAATATTTTACCTCCTCAGAAAGGCCTTCCCTAATCATGGTATCTAAAGTGGCCTATTCGACTTGATTCCAGTTTATTTCTATATAGTACTCACACCACCTGTAATTGTTACCTTTTCTGGTTTATTATGTGTTTTCCCCCCTGGAACATAAACTCCCTGAGGCATGGGCCTTTCCTGCCTTGTTCACCACTGTATGCCTAGCATATAGTAAGTGCTCAATAAATGTTATTTGTTTATTGAAACTGTTTACTCTCCAGCATTAAATACCAGGTTTATTGGGAGAAGATACTCCCTGAGAAAATGTTTGTGTCACTAGTTGTGACATTTTATATATCTCCCTCACACTGTTCACTTTCAGAGATACTCAATTAAAATAAAGTACCAACCTGTGAGTCCGAGCTACATCTGGGGTTTTAAGTTAACATATTTGTCTGAATGAGTTTGGAAAATGTGGAAATTAACTGTTTGGCATGCTAATCTGAGGTCAAGTTATAGATACATGTTGGGCAATAGGAAGGCTAAATCAAGCCTCAGCATTTTATTTTCAAAGCTTTGCAGTTTCAGATGACTTCCCCTCTTCCTATATGTTATTGCTGGGAAAGAAACATGAAGTCAAACTCGGCAAATTCTGAAACAGCAAAACGGCAGACTGTCCTGGCATGAGGAGAGCAAAGCCAAACCAGCAGCTGATCTAAGGTTGGCTGGTTTAAAGGTGAAGACTATCATTTTCTTCAAGTTGAGAAGGTTTGTTTCTTTTTAAGAATCGTATAACTTATCCAAGTAATGACAGTGATACTGATAAAAAATAAGGAAGAAAGAATTTTGAGTCTAAAATTAAATGAATTGAATTTTTGTTCCAACTATCCCTAAGTAATGGCCAGCTCTGGATCCACTCAGGGACCACTTGCCAAATTTGTTTCCCATTTCTTGGCTCAGGGTAAATGATTCCAGCTCATTTTGGTAGTATGAAATAAGCTCACCAGGAAACTGACCAGAAATCTGGAGCTGTCAGTCTAACAAAGCCTCTAGAAACTAAGGGAAATAGAAATTGCAATGTGGCTGCTCCTGATATACATTGTTATAAGCATAGATTCATATTTTGAGGTCCTGGAGATAGAGACTGAACAGTGTGTAAAAGAGAATGTATACCATGATACCACAAAGTGGCACATCCCAAGATTTCATTTAAAAATAAATTTCTGATAGCAACTTGTTTATCATTTGTTTCTTTTCAGAAAGGAGTATAGAAATATTTTAACTTTCTAGTTGCTTAGAACCTGAATAAATAAGAATTTGTTGAGCCATATATGATTCCCTTCATTGATATTTCTTTGAAAAAAGTATGAAAATTGTAGGGCCACAGGCCTTTTACATAATTACAAGAGCTAATGAAAAAAAAATCTCACTTGCACATGATTTACATGACATGTCTGAAAGTCAAAATGAAAGTATGATCTCAGTTTTTGAACAATACTAAGTTCACCACTGCTCCCAGGAAACCAATTGTTCCCTCTATGTTTATAATTCCCGATTTGGTTCCATTGTATCCATTAATAGGCAAATCAGTAATTCAGAGCTATCTGATGCATCACTACATATGGAGACAATTTTTATGACTGTACTTAGTTAATAGCTCAGTTTGCATGAAATTACAAATATATTTTTTGTAATTGACACAAGTATTCAAAAAATTACTCATGCCTTGATTGTGTTGGAAAGGGTAACTGCTAGAAGCCAGGGTGGCTGGATTATAATTCTCTCTCTACTGCAGTCTCACTCAGTGACTTTTAGGAGATCACTTCAACCTATCCCTGTAAGTCCTTGCTTTTAAAATCAAGAAAAACTGCCGTATCTATCTTACTAGATTATTATGAGCATCAGAACAGGTCCATTCATTCAAGAAGTATTTATTAAGTGCTTATTGTGTGTCAAGCTCTGTTTTAGCACCAGCAATTCAGTGATATACGTGGCAAATGAGATCCCTATCCTTACAGAGCTTAGATTCAAGCCAGGAATAAAACAAACAAACAAACAAACAAAAACATTAAACAGTTAGATGGGGGAGGTAAAGTATCATGTGTAATGGTAATGTATGGTAGTTTGAGAAACCAGGGAAGAACTCTCTTAGTAAATGACATCTAAACTGAGATCTGCAAGGTGACACTTGTCTCTGCCAGCAGCATTCTAAGGAGAAGGAAGGACCCATATAAAGGCAGGGAGAAATTTGAGGAAGTGTGAAAAGTTCAAAATAGTGATGGGGAAGGAGTGAAAGATAAGGTTTAGAAAATACATTGCGACATGGCTAGTGAGAATATCAATTATTTCAAATTCTTTGGAAGGCATTTTGGTAGTATGAAATAAGAAACTCAAAAAATATTTCTAGGCTTTTACTCAATAATTTCTCATCTGGAAATCTATTAAAAATCATATGAAATACAGAAAAATTAAGAACAAAGATGTACATTAAATTGCATTTGTAATAGAGAAAATGATAAAAATTTAAAATCTAATTATATGAGCATGAGCAAAAATGTGTGTGCATATAAGGAAATATACGCAACTAATATAAATCTATGAAGAATTTGTAATAATATGGGAAAACGTAATAATATAATTTATTTTACAATACTAAAACAAAGAATCCAGAAGCAATGTAGAGGTGGACTCAGGTATATCTAGTTCTCACAGTGGGTCTTTCATAACCGAAGTACTCTGAGGTAAGGATATCTTGATATTATATAGTGCTACCGGCAAACCAGTCCCACTTCTTCTCTGGAGAGAGACATTATCTTTATTACCCTGGAATGTCCTGTGAAGAAGAAGGAAACATATCTATCTTTACTGTCCTGATCAGAAAACAGATCTGTTCTCTTATCCATAGTGAGACACTATCCCTAGCTACCAAGACTTTTTGCTATGAAAACATCCTTGAAAATATAGTCTAGCACAAGATGTAGAGAAGTGCCATGAAGACCTGTCTTCCCAAAGTCCCTATTTTTACTATTTTTATGTTAATAATTCTTAATATTGATTTTGTAAGAATGCCTATAATGAAACCATGAAATTTATAGTTATTTAAAAAATGGAAAGTTGGCTACAGTAGGGACTCAGGCTGTTTCCCACCCAGAATTGTTAGCCAATCATTTGGATTCTAGAGAAATTTCTGCCACTAAATAAATATAACAACTTCTCTGGACCCCAGCTTCTAATAAATAACAGCTCAAGACTAGTTGCTGTTAAACTCTATTCTACTTTAAGTTCTATGATTTCATTATTCCAGTTATGGGGTCAAAAACAAAACAAAAGCAAAAACAAGTACAGTGAGAGAAGAAACTGAAGGAGGGAATCACTAATTCTCGAGAAGTTAAGAAAGGGACTCAAATCAGAGGAGCTGGGGTTCCAGCTGGTCCTTGAAGAAAGAACAGAAGCCGGCAGGTTTTATTTGAGTGAGAGTATGTGTGTTTCTTAGGTTGGTTACTTCTGGCAGAGGGAAACATTAGGCAAAGAGGCGTGAAAATTCCTATTTTGTTTGCAAAAAGTTTCAGTGCAACATGAAACCAGTGTTTGGCTTCGAGGTAGCAGTTTCCCTACTAGCCTATCACTGATGTTGGAAATTTCATTTTTATGATTCATTCTCTTGGATCCTTAAGAAAACCCTCCCTATTATGCCAACTATACTTAATCATTCGTGCTTCTGTACAACAGCTTTACAATGTACCGACTTCCATTGCCATACTGATCACATGGTTCATTTCGTTCATTTATTTGTCTACCTGAGCATGGGACTAGAGTGTGGGGCAGGGGGTTCTGTAACTGGTACTTTAAGCTGGGAAAAGGCTTCAATAAATGTTTATTGAATTGAATCGTCTCAGGTTAAAATGCAACCCCTCTGAGAAATATAACAAAATAAGCCTGAGTCCTGATCTCACCACCAACAAAATTAACAAATCATGTCTAATTTCATGGTTGGCAAAGGGCATTTTTCCAACACAACCCATTAATCATACTTGAAAAGGGGTGAAAGAAGGATTTAAATGTGGATAAAGTGCAGGTCTCCCTAACAGTAAGAGGACCGTGGATCTCAAGTGCGGGAGGCTTTCGAGAAAGAGAAGAGGAAGGAGGAAGAGAGCAGTATGAACAGACTTGGCTTGCTCCATTATTTTCCCCAAGTATCTGTCCTCCCTGCCTTCAAGAAATTCTGTTCTTTTGAGAATAATTGAGTCATATGCCAAACTAGGAAACAATGAAGAATCGCATGTGCAGGGTTTCTTTGTATGAACTACATGAAGTTATTTTATAGGTATAGGGAGCAAAATGCCTCAAAAACACATGCAAAGAGGTAACATGTCTCAAATTCATATTCACAACAGTTTTTCATATATGTATTAGCAGATGCTATATGATAAATAAAATACATGTTTCTATAAGAAAATTTATCAAACTATTTGGTCAAAATATATGTCTTTAGCAACTGACACTAAAGGTAGTGCTACTATGATAGGGGTGAAGTGGAAATTGATAATGACATTTTTTTGCCATTAAAATGGTTTTTTAGATAAGAAAATGTGGGAATGACTGCTGCATACTCTCTTGAGCAGGGGTTATTAACCAAGGGTCCTTAACCAGGGGTCCGTGGGCTTGAATTAAAATTCAAGAAAACGTTATTCTTGTGAGGAAGTGTTGATGCAGGTGTGATATATTTATTAAATGCACAGTATAGTGTGGACTTAGTAGGGGGTCCATGGTTTTCACCTGACTGGCAAAGGGGTCCATGGAACAAAAAAACGGTTAAGAACCCCTGCTTTTGAGGATGTAGCTTTGGCATGAAAACACCAACCCAGGAGTCAGAAAAACTGGATTCATGTCAAACTCCACCACTAACAAGCTGATGATCATGGGCAAATCAATTTACCTCCTTAGTTCTTTGACTTATTTTGTGTTAGTCAAATGTGCCTTACAATTAGCAGGAAAGAGTATTTTGCAATCTTGAAAGTGAATTCAAGAATTCAATTAGCTTTTGGAATAATAATTCCATCATAAAAAGACAGAAATTCCAAGTCTCTGAAAATTGGTTATTTGAATTTGAGGAGAAAGTGGAGAAAACACTACTCTTATCAAACACCAGCTGTTTTAGATATTTAGCATTACTTTTTAAAAGTAAGATCCTCATGGAAACCTGGTATAGCTTTACATCTTGTAGACAGTTCACAGCATTCACATCTCAGGAGTGATGTCAGCATTCAAAGCTCAGTCGCTGTCAGGATCCCGTCTTCTTTCATTATTCCTCATACCATCAGCACACAATATTGTATAAAAATAAAAGAGAAATGCAAACCATAACTTTAATGAGGTACCACTTCACACCCACTAGATGGCCATAATAAAAAAAGAATGGAAAATAACAAGTGTTGGTGAGGATTTGGAGAAATTGGAGAGCTTGTATATTGGAAATGTAAAATGGTTCAGTCACTATGGAAATCAGTTTGGTGGTTCTTCAAAAAGTTAAAAAGAATTACAAAATGGCCCAGCAATTCTAATTCTCATTATATACCCCCAAAGAATTGAAAACAGGTAGCCCCAAAGCACATGTATACATATATATTTACCAGCATTATTTACAGTAGACAAAAAGGTGGAATCAACTCAAATATCCATCTACAGATAAATGGGTAAATTCTGGTATAGACATTCAATGGAATATTATCCAACCATAAAAAGGAATGAAGTGCTGATATGTGAATGAACCTCATAAACATTATGCTAAATGAAAGAAGCCAGACACAAAAGGTCACATATTGTATGATTCCATTTGTATGAAATATCCAGAAAGCAGACTGGTGGTTGCCAGGGACTGGGGGGAAGGAGCAATGGGGAATAAACTGCTTAGTGAGTATGGGTTTCCTTTTGGGGTGATGAACATGCTTTGGAACTAAACAGCAGTGGTATTTATCAACATAGTCATTGTACTAGGTATCACTGAATTGTTCACTTAAATTTTTTATCTTACGTGAATTTCAACTCAATTTTTTAAAAATTAAAGTTTCTATCACCCAGGATGTCAAAAATCTAATATTATCAGGAGACTCTACTCCCTTCTGAAAATCATACCTTGATAAATTCTAACTGCTCAGGAAGCATTTTTTCCCCCTTTTTTGATGTACCTTGGCCGGGGATTGAACCCCAGACCTCATATGTGGGAAGGTGGCGCTCAACCTCTGAGCCACATTGGCTCCCCTGAGTTGTGTGTTTGTTTTTTTCATTTGTTTGTTGTTTTTTTCATTTGTTGTTTTTGTTTTTATTTTGTTTTTAGGAGGCACCGGGGACCGAACCAGGGATCTCCCATATGGGAAGCAGGTGCTCAACTGCTTGAGACACTTCTGTTACCTCAAGAAGCATTTTTATTATTTAACAAATTACTCTTTCTTTAGAGAAATCTTCAATGTCAAGAAGCTAAACAGAGTCAGCAGAACTCACTATAGTTAATAGTAACATTTTAATATTCTTTTATCAATTGTAATAAAGGTACCACACTAATGCAAAGTGTCAACAAAGAGTAAAATGGGGATGTTTTGTTTATTTTTTGCTTTTTTATAATTAATTTTTTTTATTTTTAAAGAAGGTTTAGATTACATAAATGTTACGTAAAAAATAAAGGGATTTCCATATGTCCCACTGCCTCCACCTCCCACACTTTCCCACATTGACAACATCCTTCATTAATGCAGTACATTTCTTACAATTGGTGAACACATATTGAAGCATTGGTACTAATCATGGACTACAGTGTCTATTATAATTTACACTTTGTTCCACACAATTTTGTAAGTTATGACAAAATATACAAAGGCCTGTATAAGTCACTGTAATGTCATGCAGGACAAATCCAGTATCCTGAAAATGCCTCCATATTACACCTCTTCTTCCCTCTCCCTCCCCTCAGAACTTCTGGTGGCCACTGCCTTTATATCAATGATAAGAGTTCTTCCATTGCCAGAATAATAATAAGTCTATAGTAGAATGATAATAAGTCTACTTTAGTCCATTGTTCATTCCCCAATCTTGAGGATTTTGAGATGGTGATGCCCACTCTGCTTCTAATTGTTTTCTTTTTTATATGACTTTTGTGTAAACCTATAACTTCTCTTTTAAAACAGTATGCTAAGTGAAAGAAACCAGACACAAAGTACTACATATTGTATAATTCCATTTATAGAAAATGTAAATTTAAATACATATATAGACACAGAAATAAATTAGTGGTAGAGTTGGGGAAGGATAGAGGATTTAGAGGTGACTGCTAAGAGGTATGGGGTTTTTCTTTTTGGAGTCATGAAAATGTTCTAAAGTTGATTGTGGTGATAAATGCACAACTCTGTGATTATACTAAAAACCATTGATTGTACACTTTGGATGGATTGTATGGTATGTGACTATATCTTAATAAAACTACTTTTTTAATTAAAAAAAGAAAAATGAAAATAAGAGCAACTATAGCTCAAAGGGAGGCCCTGGCTCAAAGAGGGGTATGTGGGATGTACAAGTAGCTGAGTGGTTCCGGAAGTTGCAGTAAGACTTTAGGGGAATGCTAAACTGCCAGTGGGGTAGTCCTGTGAAAAGAGGAAATGGTTTCTGTAGCTGCTGATAAATTCTCTCATGCCCAGTTAAGATGCCACCCAAATTCAGTAGTAATTTCCCTTTTATTTATTCTTCCCCTTTTATTCATCTTTTCTTGTACCAATGAAGAGTTTAAAGGAAAGCAGAATCTTTTTACATGCAAAGTAATTTAAAATCCTTTGAGTCTTGTTGTCTTCATATCTAAAAGGGAAGTCTTAGACTAAGTTCACTCTTTTAGTATTAGTATACTAAAATCAGTTTTATATTTAGAATTTATTTCAGGTGGGAATTCATAAAACATTTTAAAACCCTTCACAAGTTTAGGGACAGACAGTCATAGGCTTACATCTTCAAAAAGAGAAAACACAAAGCATCTATTGTTTTTTTCTGATAAGTTAGTAGAGCTAAACAGATTACTGCTGCTTTAAGAATTATCTACTTGTTGAATGCCAACTTTAGCATCTTTCAAATGGGGTGAGGATGGAAAGAAAGTTTCAACCCAAAGAAAACTTAACCAGATAAAAGGAAAAAAGTTGGAACGGTTTTCAATTAAGTTTGTTAAATAATTAGTGATAAATAAAATTAACCTGGTAGAAGAATAATAATTTATGAACTTGTTTTATCAATGTTATGTTCATTAAATAATAACCCAAACACATGTTCAGCAGCACTGTATCTTCTCTCTCCCTTCTGACAAGTTTCCCCAAATTGTTCAATTTGTATATTCATCCCTACCCACTTTTTCTCCCATTCATCCATCTCCCTTTATATACATTCCCCGAAGAAGAGGAAGAAGGAAAAGATAGGCGTTGTTTTCCTTTTCTCTCCAGCATAATTGTAAGCTCTGACAGGGCAGTAACCCTCTCTGTTTTTTCTTGCTATATGCCTGCTTACTAGCAATTAGTTGTTGAATGGACAAACTGACACCTTTTCAAACTGAAGTATCTAGAACATTGCCAGAAGTTTCCAGTCCCAGTGGAAAGTAGACAGTGAGTCTATTCCTCAACTTTGTGATTTTCAGCTAAGATGCCTGTTTTCAAGAGCAGAGGGTTTTCTCTGCTTATGGGGAAGGAATGAGGGCAAAGCTAATTCTAGCTATAATAGTCAAGTTTGAATTCTCACTCCCCCTGATCCCCTCAGGGCTTTTCTTCTCTGCCCAGCTGTAAATGATTTCCTTCTCCCAGGAAAAAATACTTAAATTTAACAGGACTCTTTAGTGATTGCATCTCAAGCCTCTTTTTTTGAATAAATATATATTCCCCTTTAATAAATAAAGAAAATCCAGTAGAAAATATGAACCAGAGATATGAATTACCAATTTAAGTGACATTATAAAAATATTTTAATTTTTAAATATTTTAATCTCAAGAAAAAGTTCTTAACAAAAATTCAAAATGTACATTAAAACATGATTTCAATTTTTTTCCTGTAATATTGACAAAAATAGGTTAAAATTCTGCACAGTTAGATGTGCGGAAATAGGCACTTTGCTATCCTTTTGTTGGGCATACCAACAGAAATTTGTTCTTTTTGAAAAACAATTTGGCAATATCA
The DNA here is from genome assembly GCA_026826555.1 of Tolypeutes matacus. Lineage (NCBI taxonomy): Eukaryota > Metazoa > Chordata > Mammalia > Cingulata > Chlamyphoridae > Tolypeutes > Tolypeutes matacus. Next base: position 2,025,623 of record JAKSZT010049426.1, on the reverse strand, counting down.
ATCAAAATTTGAAGTACATGTAGTGCTTTGACTTTAGAATTCCATGTGTAAAGCGTTCATTATAGCATTGCTTATGATAGTGAAATAGTGAATAATAGGGGCGTGGTTACATGAATTAAGAAACATCCATCCTGTGGAATATTTATGTATCTGTTCCAAAAGAATAAGGTAGAGCATTAAATATAGACATGGAAAGATTGTCATAATGCATGATGTGAAAAACATTACATGGTAAAAGTATATGTATAATTTCATGTTTGTCTCAGATAAAAGGAAAACTCTTAAGCATAGTTCCTTTGGGATGGAGGCGAGGGGGAGGCTGAGATGTATATGCTTTAATTTTCCAAGTGAAGACTAGCTCTAATATGGGGGTTATGGTTTTATCACCTAAATTTTATATATTGTAAACCCAGTACAGAAAAAATTTCAAGCCCTAATTCCATTTAAGATTTTTTGGGCCGTTTGTTTTTCAATGTTCCTTTTTTCCCTGGATAAATTATTTATAGGGTGCTATATACATACCATGAACTTTGCTGGACAGCTATAGTGAATATGCAAGCATGCGCTCTTGCATACTTGTTTTTACAACAGTGTAGCATAGATATCTTGCCTACTGTAGTTTTGTTTACCACTATGTATTATTAACTAAATATATTATTTCAAACTTACCATCAAAGAGAAGCCCCCAGATATACATAATTATTCCCCTATAATGGGGCATTTATTATGTGTAACCTTTTCTCAGTTAATGATTTGTGATCAAATGAGTAGTTAATATTCACAGATAAATATTGGGGATGTTAAGGAAAACATTGGGGATGGGGTCCAAGAGATGTTTGCCAGAATTTCTCTTACAGCACAGGTAGACTCTACAGGGGAAACAGTTATACTAATAATTCTCCTATGAGCACCTACCATCTCTTTTAATTCTCACAATAATAGTGCAATATTAGTAGCCTTATTTTACCAACGAGAAAAGAGAGTTCAGAGGGAGTTCTCAGGGGGTGTGATACACAACTGCTTCAAGAGCTTCCTTTTATTTTACCTCTTTGGATTCAGGAACATGAATACTTACCTAATCACCACATCAATCCTCTAAAAACTCCATCCAGCTAGGTATCTGTAGCCGTTTGATATTATTGATGAATTCCAAAAAGTAATATTGGATTATGTTTGTAAACTGGTCTTTTCCTCTGGGCATATTAGATTAAATTGGGTTCAGGGGTTTTACTCTTACTTGATTTAATAATGATTAAGGCTTTGATTTGGCCACGTTAGTAGGACTTTGCATCCCCATCTTCTTGGTGGATGGGGACTCACAGAGACACTGCACAGCAAAGAAGGAAGTTTGGAGTCTTGAGCTGGAGCCCCAGGAAGTAAGCACACAGATGAGCTTGGTCCTGAGGAAAGAGAGAAGGCCCTGGGAAGAGAAACAAGCCGTTCGCCTCATAGTCTTCAGCTTGTGGAGATACCACAGCAGCTGAGCCTGGAGAGAAGCAAACCCTAGAAGAGAGGAGCCCAGGAAGCCTGAACCCTGGCAGATGTTGGCAGCCATCTTGCTCCAACACATGGTGATAGACTTTGGTGAGGGAAGTAACTAATGCTTTATGGCCTGGTAACTGGAATCTTCTACCCCAAATAAATACCCTTTATAAAAACTGACCGATTTCTGGTATTTTGCATCAACACCCCTTTGGCTGATTAATATAGTATCCTTATGTCACACTTACATCTTTTTGAACAGCTACATAAATATTCCACAGGATGGAGTTTCTTAATTCATGTAACCACGCCCCTATTATTCACACAAAAAAGTAAAATATTAGGTTCACATCAGAGATTAAACTGACAGACCCTTAGCAAGGGTGTAAAGTTACACTAGAGAGTGATGCTATTTCACTGTGAGAATAGACCCCTGCTGCAGCCCCAAGCATGCGCAGGAACCCTCTGCTGCAAGTTTCCCTCGATTCTTGTTGCTGCAACACTGGACATCTTCAGTTCTCCTTAGAGACAGTCAAGTTCTTCTTCCTCCTTCATATGTCCCTGCCACTTCCCTTTCCATTTTGGTTGAAACCAGAGGAATGGAAAGAACACAGGTCCAGAGGCTGCCAAGCTACCTAATATGAGAGGAGCAAAGGCAAAGAGGTGACAAAGTAAGTTTACTGGAGAGGGGAGAATAAATTTACCTATGAAGAGACCATGCCTAAATAGAAGCTTCTGTTCCTTACACAAAACTCCACATATCCTAATTCTAAAAACAGGATTTTCTCCTAATGGCCATAGCCTAGAGTTTGTGGCCTTTCTCCTTCTCTTCTGCAGAGCTTCTTCCCCAAAGCATCAATTCTTCCCCAAAGTGTCACTTCTTCCCCAGCGTTGGGAATCTTGGAGTTCAAACTGTACACATTCATTTATTAAAGGACAATCTTACCACTCATTGCAGTTTTTCCTAAGGATATGGGTAGATCCTCAGGCTATTTTATTCCCCCAGAGGCAGGAGAAGAGTGGTTATGAGCATGGAATTTCAAGTTAAAGGATTTGGATTTGAATTGTGGGTCAGCTCATTATTAGATTTTGGACAATGTATTTCACCTCTCTGAGCTAGTTTCAATCCATAACCATGTGTTTACCAGTCAAGTGTTGACAAGGTAGGATCATTTATTATTTCAATGAATAAATATTGATAATTGGTTAGGACACATTTCTGTGCAAGCAATTGCTTATTACTAGTTCAAAACCATTTTATGGGTCAAATGATATCACCATAATACTACTTCAATTATATATATATTTTTTTGTGGTAAAAAAAAATGTTTATAACAGCTTTATTAGCTACAGCCCCCAAATGATAACAATCCAAATGTCTATCAACAAGATGACTAACCTAATTGTGATATATTCATGATATACTCAGCAATAAAAAAATGAACTACTGCTGTACAGATAAATGATCAATTAAGAAGCCAGACACAAAAGGATGCCTATTTTGTCATTCTGCTATGTGAAGTTATAGAACACAAATCTAATTTATGGTGATGAACAGTGGTTACCTGTGGGATGTGGGAAATGATTGGAAGTGTAGTACGAGAAAAACCAAATAGAGTTTAAATATTAAGGCATTGTATTGAACTTTTGTAAATGAGATCTAAGAATTAGCAATTATGATTACTAAATCATTAGACACATGCCTTTTTACTTCAGTAAATTATTAAATAACCAATCATTGTTATCTGAAATTACTGAAACTAGTTAAACTTTGTTTTGTTTTGTTTTTTGTTTTGTTTTGTATAGCCTGTCCTATAATTACCCAATTAAGTTCTTCTTTTTAATCAAACAATATATTACACAATATATTTGGTTCATAGTAATGCATTCACACAGTATTTGTCCTTTTGTGTCTGGCTTGCTTCACTCAACATAATGTCCTCCAGGTTCATCCATGTTGCCATATGCTTTATGACTTCATTTCTTCTTACAGCTGCATAATATTCCATCGTGTTAATAGACCACAGTTTGTTTATCCATTCATCTGTTGATGAACACCTGGGTTGTTTCCAACTTTTGGCAATGGTGAATAATGTCGCTATGAACGTCGGTGTGCAGATGTCTGTTCGTGTCACTGCTCTCAGTTCTTCTGGGTATATACCCAGTAGTGGTATTGCAGGGTCACATGGCAAGTCTATATTCAACTTCTTTAAGAACTGCCAAACAGTCCTCCATAGTGGTTGTACCATCCTGCATTCCCATCAACAGTGAAGAAGTGTTCCTATCTCTCCACATCCTCTCCAACACTTGTAGTTCTCTGTCTTTTTATTAGTGGCCATTCTGATAGGTGTGAAATGATATCTCATTGTAGTTTTGATTTGCATTTCCCTAATCATGAGTGATGTTGAGCATTTCTTCATGTGTTTTTTTGCCGTTTGTATTTCTTCTTTGGAGAAATGTCTATTCAAGTCTTTTGCCCATTTTTAAATTGGATCATTTGTCTTTTTATTGTTGAGTTGTAACATCTCTTTATCCTAGATATTAAACCCTTATCAGATATGTGATTTCCAAATATTTTTTCCCATTGAGTTGGCTGCCTTTTCACCCTTCTGACAAAGTCCTGTGAGGTGCAAAAGTGTTTAATTTTGAGGAGGTCCCATTTATCTACTTTTTCTTTTGTTGCAAGTGCTTTGGGTGTGAGGTCCAAGAAACCACCACCTACTACAAGGTCTTGAAGATGTTTCCCTACATTTTCTTCTAGTAGTTTTATGGTCCTGGCTTTTATATTTAGATCTTTGATCCATTTTGAGTTGATTCTTGTATAGGGGGTGAGTTAGGGGTCCTCTTTCATTCTTTTAGTTATAGATATCCAGTTCTCCCAACACCATTTGTTGAAGAGACTGTTTTTTCCCATTAGCGTGGACTTGGTAGGTTTGTCAAAAACCAGTTGACTGTATAGGTGAGGGTGTATTTCTGGATTCTCAATTCTATTCCACTGATCGATATGTCTATCTTTATGCCAGTTCCATGCTGTTTTGACCACTGTAGCAGTGAAATTCCTCCCACATTGCTCTTCTTTTTTTAGAATACTTTTGGCTATTTGGGTGCACTTACCCTTCCAGATGAATTTGGTAATTGCCTTCTCTAATTTTGTAAAGTAAGCTGTTGGGATTTTGATTGGTATTGCATTGAACCTATAAATCACTTTGGGCAAGATTGACATCTTCACGATATTTATTCTTCCAATCCATGAACACGGAATGTCTTTCCATTTGTTTAGGTCTTTTTAAATTTCTTTCAGCATTGTTTTTTAGTTTTCTGCATATAGGTCCTGTTTCTTTGGTTAAATTAACTCCTAAGTATTTGAGTCTTTTTGTTGCTATAGAAAATGGAATTTTCATCTTGATTTCCTCCTCAGATTGTTCAATACTAGTGTACAAAAACATTACTGATTTTTTGTGTGTTCATCTTGTATCCTGCCAGTTTGCTGAACTCATTTATTAGTTCAAGTAGCTTTGTTGTGGATACTTCAGGGATTTTCTAAATACAGGATCACATCATCCACAAACAGTGAGAGTTTTACTTCCTCTTTTCCTATTTGGATGCCTTTAATTTTTTTGTCTTGTCTAATTGCCCTAGGTAGAACTTCTAGTACAATGTTGAATAACAATTGTGTCAGTGGCCATCTTTGTCTTGTTCCTGATCTTAGGGGGAAAGCTTTCAACCTTTCCCCATTGAGTATGATGTTGGCTGTGGGTTTTTCATATATGTCTTTTATCATATTGAGGAATTTTCCTTTTATTCCTATCTTTTGAAGTATTTTTATCAAAAAACGATGTTGGATTTTGTTGAATGCCTTTTCTGCATCTATTGAGATGATCATGTGGGTTTTTTCCCTTCAATTTGTTAATGTGGTATATTACATTGATTAATTTTCTTATGTTGAACCAGCCTTGCATACCAGGAATCAATTCCACTTGGTTGTGATGTATAAGTCTTTTGATATGTTGTTGGATTCGATTTGCAAGTATTTTGTTGAGAATTTTTGCATCTATGTTCATTAGAGAGATTGGTCTGTAATTTTCTTTTCTTGTGGAATCTTTATCTGGCTTTGGTATTAGGATGATGTTGGCTTCATAAAATGTGTTGGCTAATTTTCCATCCTCTTCAATTTTTTGGAAGAATTTAAACAGGATTGGTGTTATTTCTTTTAGAAATGCTTGGTAGAATTTACCTGTGAAGCCATCTGGTCCTGGACTTTTCTTTGCTGGGGGATTTTTAATGGCGGATTCAATCTCCTTAATTGTGATTGGTTTGTTAAGTTCTTGTGTTTCTTGTGTCAGTGTAGGTTGCTTATGAGTTTCTAGAAATTTGTCCATTTCATCCAGGTTGTCTAGTTTGTTGGCATATAGTTTCTCATAATATCCTCTTATGATTCTTTTTATTTCTGTGAGGTCATTTGTAATTTCCCCCCTTTCATTTGTGATTGTATTTATTTGCATCTTCTCTCTTTTTTTCTTTATTAGTCTAGTGAGGGGTTTGTCAATTTTATTGATCTTCTCAAAGAACCAGCTTTTGGTTTTGTTGATTTTCTCTATTGTTTTTCTGTTCTCATTTTCATTTATTTCTGCTCTAATCTTTATTATTTCTTTCCTTCTTTTTGCTTTGGGATTGGTTTGCTGTTCTTTTTCTAGTTTCTCAAGTTGTTCAGTTAAATCTTTGAGTTTAGCTCTTTCTTGTTTTTTAATATAGGCATTTAGGGCTATAAATTTCCCTCTCAAGACTGCCTTCGCTGTATCCCATAAGTTTTGATATGTTGTTTTCTCATTTTCATTTGTCTCAATATATTTACTGATTTCACTTGCAATTTCTTCTTTGACCCACTGATTATTTAGGAGTGTGTTGTTCAGCCTCCACACATTTGCACATTTACTTTTTTCCTGTCTGTTATTGATTTCTAGTTTCATTCCATTATGATCTGAGAAGGTGCTTTGTATAATTTCAATCTTTTTATATTTATTGAGAGCTGTATTGTGACCTAACATGTGGTCTATCTTGGAGAAAGATCCATGGGCTCTTGAGAAGAATGTATAACCCGCTGAGTTTGGATGCAGTGTTCTGTATATGTCTGTTAGGTCTAACTTGTTTATCATATTGTTCAAGTTCTCTGTCTCCTTGTTGATCTTCGGTCTAGTTGTTCTATCTAATGATGTGAGAGGGGTGTTGAAGTCTCCGACGATTATTGTAGAAATGTCTATTTCTCCCTCCAGTTTTGCCAGAGTTTGTCTCATATATTTTGGGGCACCCTGGTTAGGTGCATAGATATTTATAACTGTTATATCTTCCTGGAGGATCTTTCCTTTTATTAATATATAATGGCCTTCCACATCTCATCACTTTTTTGCATTTGAAGTCTGCTTTGTCTGATATTAGTATAGTTACCCCTGCTCTTTTCTGTTTACTATTCACGTGGAGTATCTTTTTCCAACCTTTTACTTTCAGCCGGTTTGTATCCTTGGGTCTGAGGTGAGTTTCTTGTAAGCAGCATATGGATGGCTCATGTTTTTTATCCATTCTGTCAGCCTGTATCTTTTGATTGGGTAATTTAATCCATTCACATTCAATAATATTGCTGAAAATGCACTATTTATTTCCTCCATTTTATTCTTTGGTTTTCATATGTCATCTTATTTTTGTCTCTCTTTTTACTCTTTTCGTTGTCCTTTCTGCTTTTTTTTCATCTATACTCTCCTCCAAGCCTCTCTCACCTGTCTTTTTCTTTCAGGTTCTAAGTCTTCCTTTAATATTTCCTGCAAAGGTGGATTCTTTTTTGCAAACTCTCTTAGTTTCTGTTTGTTTGTGAATACTTTATATTTACCTTCATATTTGAAGGACAGTTTTGCTGGATAAAGAATTCTCGGCTGGCAGTTTTTCTCTTTCAGTTTCCTAATTGTATCATACCACTGTCTTCTTGCCTCCATGGTTTCTGAAGAGAAATCTGCACAAAGTCTTACTGGACGTCCTTTGTACGTGATCGTTTGCTTCTCTCTTGCTGCTCTGAGAATTTTCTCTTTATCTTTTACATTTGACATTGTGAGTAGTATGTGTCTTGGCATAGGTCTATTTGGATTTATTCTCATTGGGGTACGGTGTGCTTCTTGGACATGTAAGTTCATTTCTTTTGTGAGAGTTGGGAAATTTTCAGCTATTATTTCCTCAAATACTCTTTCTGCCCCCTTTCCTTTCTCTTCCCCTTCTGGAACTCCCATGACACATATGTTCTTGCGTTTTGTTTTGTCATTCAAGTCTCTGAGCCCCTGCTCGATTTTTTCCATTCTTTTCTCTCTCTGTTCTTTTCTCTCCTCAATTTTAGCTGCTCTGTCTTCGGTGTCACTTATTCTTTCTTCTATCATTTCGAGTCTGCTGTTGTATGCCTCAAATGTATTTTTGTCTTTACCTATTGTGTCTTTCATTCCCATGAACTCCGTTACTTTTCTGTTCAGGATTTCAAATTCTTCTTTGTGTTCGCTCAATGACTTCTTGATGCCATTTATCTCTTTAACTATATTCTCTTTCATCTCATTAATTTGATTTTGGAAATTTGTGCTCTTCTCACTGATTAGTTCTCTCAAATTCTGCATCTCTTCTGGGACTTTGCTGTATTCCTTTTCTTGGGCCATGTCTTCTATTTTCTTAGTATGGCTCATAATTTTTTGCTGGTGCTTAGGCATCTGGTTAGTTTGTATTTTACTTAGATGCTCTATCTCTTTCTCTTCTATGGGGTTTTAGTGGCAGGAGGTTGTGAGTTACCACAGCTCTTTGATTTTTGGTTCAACCTTGATTGTTAGGATTGTTCTGCTGGTTGCTCAAAACTGGGCACTGGACCCAGTAATTGGTTGTAGAGTCGTTTCCTAGGGCTTTGGGCAGGGAGGCTATAGAGGCCAGGAAAAGCCTCTCTTATTTATTAATTTTCTTATGTGCACTTCCTTGGTGTGCCAGGAGATGGCACTTGTTGGCTTCTCTCAATTCAATGCCTGGTCAGTGCATATTTGTTGTGACACAGATCAGATCAATGTGATAGAGCTTCCTGTCTGGGGGCTAAGAGCCCTGTGATTCAAACTTTCTGAGACAGTTCTCCAGACTTCTCTCGTAGCGCCCTCCTTTTCCCAGCTAGGAAATATTTCCACTCCCTTCTGAATCCTCAACAATCAGTCCCTGTTAGTAGAGGAGGAGATTGGGAGGTTTGTATATTTTTAGCCCCTTGCAGTCTCCAAGGCAAACCATGGAGCAGCCCCACCCAGCCTGGAAGGGCTCTCGGGACAGGGCAGACCAAACCTGGGAGTCAAAAGCAGGGTCAGCCCCTGGCTCTCTCTCCCCTCTCCTGTGGAGTCCTCAACAATTAGTCCAGGCTAGAAGAGAGGGAGGTTGCGAGGGTCGGATTTCTCCAGTCCTTTCTAGGCTCCCAGGGCAAACCGCCTTGTGGAAGGGTCTGTGGGGCTCCGCAGTCCAAATTTACAGGTCAGAACCTGAGTCAGACTAAGGCTGTGTCCCTGGAGCCCCCTTTGTCTGTGGTCACAGGCCCAGAGGCCTGAGAATTCTGAAGAGTGTGGGGGAGGGTGCCGGCAGCAGCAGAAGCTGCTACTTCCAACTCATGGTTCTGTTGTCGTGATTTCCCTCTTCTGTCCCTCTCTCCTTTGGGTGGTGTGCAGCCTTCACCTGCTGTCCTAAACCCTAGAAGATCTTTTTTGGGGCTGTTTCAGCTTGTCCTCTAGCTATTTTTCTGGAGAAGAGATTCCCGTGTCTTACTAGTCTGCCATCTTCCCAGAAGTATCCCAAAGCTAGGTCGGATATTGATGATCTCAGCCATGTCGTAATCAGAGACTGTTGCTAGAAATGCTTTTGCAGTGTTCGCACAACTATGGGAAGCCCTGATCAGTACAGAGGCCGCTGCCGTAGAGTGCTACATCAGGGGAAGGGAAGGTATCTGATGGCCACCTCCTGCGACGGTCCAGTCCCTGGTTGTCAGCTGCGGTTGCCTCTTAAGATGCTTCAAGGATGCTCTGGGCTAAGGATGCAGGTGCAGCCAGACTGGTCCTGATGCGAAGTAGGTTCCGCCTTCTTCCAAACGGCCCTCGACACCTCAATTATATTTTGTTCTGCTACCTCATCAATATATTGAGTCATCCAATAAATAGGTGCATATTAATAATAAAATCAAACAATCCCATAGAAATACAGAGAAAGTCTACGAACAGCCACTTAATAGTGGAAGAAATATAAATGGTTAATAAACACTTGTAAAATGTTTACCATTTAAATAAAAACATAAAAATTAAAATTAGACCTTGTTAAATTTGTTATATTGCCAAAAATATAAAAGATCCACAATATCCAATATTGGCCAAAATTTAGGTGGAATTATCCAATAGAACTTTCTGCAATGATGGAAATAAATAGCTGTGGTGCTCCAAATGGTAGCCATTAGCCACATGTAACAACTGATTTCTTGAAATATGGCTAGAATGACTGAGAACTGTATTTTAAATTTTACTTAATTTCAAATTAAATAGCTATATGTGGCTAGTAGTTTCCTTGTCGGATGGCATAGATTTGAGAAAACAGGAAGACCATTAAACCTTTTGTGGTAGTATAAATCCATCAACCTTTTTGGAGAACAATTTTTATAAAATCAGAATAAAAAAGGCACACACCTTTTGAGTTAGCAGTGTCGATATTGATAACCTACCCTACAAACAATAATTGAAAGTTTGCACAAAAAGTCGGTCAATTAATTATTACATTAATTAATTTCATTACATCACACAATTAATTATTACAACATAATTTATAAGAGCTAATAATCAGAAACCATTTAAATATCCATTAATAAAAAAGACGTTAAATAAATTGTGATATGTTCTTACTTTGCAATTTTATACAACTATTTTTAAAATGTTAGATTTGCAAATACTGATTTGGAAAGCTGTCTGTCATAGTTTGTTAAATGAAAACAAATAATTATTTAGTAAAAATATATAGTTGTTTCCCACAGGAAAAAAATATGAATGTTGTGTGATTGCGTGTAAAAATATATATACTATATAAAGCAAAGTGCCATTGGTGGTTTTCACTGGAGGGTAGGTTTATATACTGAGGTACTGCTTGAATATTCTAAAAGAAAGAAATTAATTTCCGATTATATGCTCAGCAGACATTGGAGAGTATTCAAGTTATGCAAAATTTGTATCCTACCTTTTAAGATATTGCAGTTCTTTAGGGAGGACAGACAGGAAAAGAGTGCTTTTATAAACAGTTGTGAAAATTGGGATGCTGACTACACCACCATAAGAAAGTAGAGGATACATAACTACATATTTAATTATTTTTACTTATATTTATTTTTGCAAGATTGCTGAAAAAAATTGCAAAATTGCAGATTTGCTATCTTTGGCTGAAATGTGGATAATAGATCAGTATGCAATCAATATTTCAATGTCAAGATAATCTGAAAAATATCTTGCTCACAGGAGTTGTTAACCAAGCCCAGTCTTTTGCTGATTGGGATCTCCTCTTTTAAACTGTCAGTTAGCACTAGGTTGATAAAAGAAACTGATCTTTCTGCAGTATAAATTTGATCTCTCTCAGTCTTTAACATAAAAACTTTAGAGGTTTCTCCATATTTTCAGAATATTTTCGAGTCTAAACTCCTTAGCATCATATGCCAAGCACATGATTTGGCCCCAAGTCTATTTTCCCAGTTTCATCTTGCACTACTTCCCCATTCTCTTCTCTCTTATAACAGATCCCATCCTTTTTTGAAATATGCCAGGCACTCTCAAACCTCCATGCCTTTTTCCACACTGTTTTTTCAATGATATCCTTAGTTACACCCCTCTGTCCTTGTCTACCTGCTGAACTCGGGCTTACCTTAAATGTCACCTCTTTGAATCCCTTCTTGATACCTCCAGGCAGAACAGATGCCTTCCATCCCCTCTTTTTCTGTAACTCTCTGTAATTATTTCTATCCTAAAATAGAGATAATGTTTACACATTAATTTCAAGATAACTACATGCATTGCTCATTATCATTTTCCTCAATGGATGATGAATTCCTCAGGCTGGTATGATGCCTTACTCATCTCTGTATGAGGTAATGCTTTGAGGACCCGGTGAAGAGTAAGTCTTCAATATATGGAGCTTTTATTTTGTTCTTTGCTTTCTTAGTGCCTCCTCAAATATATGTTACAGAGTTGGTCCTTATTTGATTCTGCTTGAATTAAGCAATTTGTCATGGCACTTACTTTAAGTACTTGTCTATCAGCTGAACCCTGGCTGAAATGAGTACTGTCATATTGCTTACCTATGCTTTTCTAAATCCTGAAAACTTTTATCTTCCCTGCTTTTAGCTTATCATATTGCTTATTGTCTTTATATTTTCATTTAATTTATTTATTCATTCATTCCAGAAATATTTACCAATTACCTATTATGAACAAGCTAATTTACTATGGCACTTTATCTGTAACTGTCTCAATATCTGTATCTGCATCTGTATCTGTATCTGTATCTCTACCTCTTTCTGTATCTGTATCTGTATCTCTATCTTTATCTCTATATCTATATCTGCTATCACTGTATCTGTCTCATCTTTATCTATATGTTTGTATATATATCAGAATGCCAGTTAATATATATTTGTATCTATGTATTTATGTCTACCTTTTTTAGTTATTCATTATTTTATTCCCAGAGAATGCAGTTTACATCTGATTTAGCTCTTTGTCTCTTTACCTGAAACAGGTCCAGCATAATGCCTTGTACAAGATACCTATTTCATAACATTCTTCCGGAATAAAATGAGTTTTAATGAGTCATTCATGGCACTGATGAAATAACCAAGATGGGATATCAATGGCTCAGAGAGTTAAAAAGCAACACTATTTAACAAAACATTTGTTTAATCAGGAGTTGGATGTTGAATTTATCATGTTTATCATGTTGTTTGCAACCTCTTCAACCAAGGAATTATGAGGTAATCGGTATATTTTGTACAACCACCCCTGGAAATCAAGAGACTTTATATCCTAATCATCCTAGTCCTTCAGTGATTCCCTACCATCATGTACAAATATATCATGAAAGATTTTTTTTCTATCAGTTTCAAAATTAAAACCCTAAAATTAACTTTTAAGTTCTCCCATAATTAGTATATTCAGAAGTCTATGTTTCCATGAAGTTGTTACTCTGTTTTTGCCTTGTACAAGATTCAAACAACTTTGAAGAACACGTTTTGTTGTCTCCCTTTGGCACTGAGGCAGATGGAGTCATGTATAATTTCACTCTAATTATGGAGTCCACTTCTTTCACTGAGTCTACTTGTAAAGAAGTGTTGAGAGCTGGTTCAATCTTTTTTTTTTTTTTAAGATTTATTTTGTTTATTTATTTCTCCCCCCGCCCCCCCCGCCTCGTTGTTTGCACTCACTGTTTGCTCTCTGTGTCCAATCATTGTGCGCTCTCTGTGTCTGCTTGTCTTCCCTTTAGGAGGTACTGGGAAACGAACCTGGGACCTCCCAAGTGGGAGAGAGGCCCTCAATTGCTTGAGCTACCTCCGCTCCCTGCTTTGTTATGTCTCTTATTGTGTTTCTGTTTTTGTTTCTCCTTGTTGCGTCAGCTCCCCATGCCAGCCCATCGCACCAGCTTACTATCTTGCTCTTCTTCTCTAGGAGGCACTGGGAACCAAAATCAGAACTTCCCATGTGGTAGGCGAGTGCCCAAATGCTTGAGCCGCATCTGCTTCCCTGATTCAATCTTGGTCTTCCCCTTAAAGGGTCACCACTTTCCCTCTAAGACAGAATTTTAATTATTATTATTATTTTTTTTTTTGGCAAATTGGGAGACCTGCATCTCTTCTGTGACTCCTTCCTTCAAAATTGAATATTTTTTAATTCTTTCAAACCTGTGGGAATAAGATAACTATGTAGTTCCAGGGTCTGGGCTGGTTGGCAATGACCTTGGCAAGAAAGGACATGGTGTTTCAAGCTTTGATATCTGCACAGGTACCTTTGCTATATACAGAGAAATACAATTCTGTGATCACAGAGTGAATTGCTAACCTTGGCAGCCTATCTTGTAAATGTGCCCTTTTGGTCATAAGAATGCAAAAGAGGAAAACCATTGATGGTGAAACAAACTCATCTTCATGTGGGAAAGATGTAGAATGCTTAAGACAGAGAAGAGGTTTCCTCCCCTGCCCACCCTGGTGGGAAATTATGTGTCAGGATATTTCCATCTGTCCTTAAATGCAGGGTCATTAACAAATTTGGAATGAAAAGAATGTGACTGGGGCAAGGAATGACTGAAGTAATTCCACTGAACTCATTCAATTTAAACAGACAGCCACGGGTTAATTAGAGTTAGCCTGCTGAATCATAGGAATGCCTGAAAATGTACAATATCACCATGAAGGAAGATACTTCACTTGATAATGAGAGTGAGAAATGGGTTGGCTTAAGGTCCAAACTTTATAAAAATGGTTTATAGTGTCATCTAAACTGACCCCGAACAAGCAAGGTTTGCTCTCACCTGCTTCCAATTTCTGTCTCTACAAAGAGAACTTGAGGATTAGGCAAGATTTCCTTTTTGGTTCTGTAGCTTTTCCCCCAAACAGGATCCAGGGATAATCTTAATACTAAAGGTGGATGTTATAATTTCAGTGTGATGCTGTCTTATTCTTCGTTATTTTCCAAGAATTTTTTGCACATTGTCAAATGTGACTGAAATGTTAAGCTTTTCTCATGTTTTAATGATGTGTGTCTAAAGATAGAAACTTGGAGGAAGAAGGCCTTGGATATATGGCATCCTGAACTTCACTGGCAGCGTATTAGCCTCTAAGAGAACAGGTGTTCACTTGTCTGTCTTCTCTCTAGCCTGTCTGCTCCTCCAGAGCAGATAATGGTCACTATTATATCCCCAATGCTTTTCTCAGTGCCTGGAACAACTGTGAACAACTCTAGAATGAATAAACTTTGCCGAATAGGAAGAACAGTTAAAATAACTAAAGATGTTACTTAGGACAAGGAAAAAACAGAAGGGGACATGGGTGTTATCTATTGGTTCTTTAAGAGTGGGCAATTGGAGGAGAAATAAACTTCTTTGTGTTACTAAATCCAGCGGAGTCCAGAGTCAGAACCAACAAGGGTTTCTTCGTGGAAGAAAGATTTCTGATTCAAGAAGCTAATGCTTTATAAAACTATCAGAAAGAAGCATATGTCACCTTCATCTGCTAACATGAGCATGGTATTTTGAAAAGATTGAAAAGAAATCAGCATTCAAGTGAGGTTATCATTCATTTTTTAAAAATTTAATTTAAAAATTAAAAAAAAAGATACTTAGATTATTCAAATGTCACATAAAAAATATAGGGGATTCCCATATGTTCCGCTCCCCACACCGCCCACATTTTCCCACATTAACAACATCCTTCATTAGTGAGGTATCTTCATTGCAACTGATGAACACATTTTGGAGCATTGCCACTAAGCGTGGATAAAGTTTACATTGTAGTTTACTCTCTCTCCCACACAAATCTATAGGTTATGGCAAGATTTATAAGGGCCTGTATCTGTCATTGCAATGTCATTCAGGACAATTCCCAAGTCCCAAAAATGGCCCTGTATTACACTTGTTTTCCCCTCTCCCTCCCCTCAGAACCTCCAGTGGCCACTGCCTCCACATCAATGATATAATTTCTTCCATTGCTAGAATCACAATAACTCTATAGCAGAATACCAGTAAGTCTACTTTTGTCCATGGTTCATTCCCCAATCCTGAGGATTCTGGGATGAAATGTCCACTCCACCTCTAATTAAGAGGGGGCAGTGATCCCAGAGGGCCAATGGATGGAACTCTCTTGCCTGTAGTTGGAGACTCTCTCGGTTGCTTGGTATGGTAGTTGTCCTCCATGTTAATTGTCCTGGGTGAGACCAATGAATTGGAGAGTAAATGTTGCAACTCTGATAAGACCGAGGGCCCCGCTGGCACATGGACAGCCCAAAGATTTATGTCTGTTGGACGTACACCTACATTTTTAAGTAGACATTGTAAGCCATGCATTTCTTAGTACTGAAGACTATTTTCCCTGCAAGGTTTTCTTGAACCTCCTCCCCAACTGGGGAGAATTAATTCTCACATTAGGATAGCAATTTGTACACCTCTTGTCATAGCACTGCCATACTTATACATATTTAAATTTAAGATGTCTCATGGAAGAAGATAGCTAGGCCCGCTGTAATAAAGTACCACAAACTAGGTGGCTTATTGTCTTATAGTTCTGGATAATCAAGGTGCCAGCATGGCCATGCTCCCTTTGGAGTCTGTAAGGGAGAATACTTCCTTGCTTTTTCTTAGCTTCTGGGAGTTTGTTGGAAATCCTTGCATTCCTTGCCTTGCAGCTGCAGAACTTCAATCTTGGCCTCTGTCGTCACATGGAGTTCTCTCCTATGTCTCTTCCTTTTCTTATAAGGACACCAGTCATATTGGATTAGAGGTCCATCCTACTCCAGTAAGACTCCATATTAATTTAACTAATTCCATCTGCAACAACCGTATTTCCAATTAAGGTCACCTTCTGAGGTACTGTGGGTTAGGGCTTCAACATATCCTTCTGGAAGATACAATCCAACCCATAACAAAGGTGGAAAGGAAGGGAAACTAAGAATTAATTGAGTTATTACTGTCAGACATAATACTAGATTTTAAAAAAATTCTGTTCTTGCCACCATACTTAGAGTATAACAGAGTAACATTTGTCCTAGAATCAGGCTGTGTAGGTTTGTATGTCAATTCTGCCTCTCACAAGCTGCATAACTTTTAGGAAACTCTGTCTCAGTTTCTTGAACAGTAAATTAAAAAATAATAGTAGTACATATGTCATAGGATTGTTGTGGGGATTAAATAAAATACATGTTAATAATTTGTAAAGTTCCTGGTACATGATAATTGTTGAGTAAAAGTTAACTATTTTTGAGGACAGAAAATAGGTCTTTTTCTTTCATTGACAGGGGTTAGCATATTGCCTAATTCAATGCCTAACACTTAGTAAATCCTCAAAAATGACTGGAGAATATAATTTTATTCTGATAAAGTGGCAGAATTAAGAAAAATTATTACAATTTCCTGGAAACTAATTCCCTGGTATTTCTCTCAACTCTAAATTATTTCTTCTTTCATAGTTCATGTATCTCAGGAAACATGGTTGTAGGGTACCTTCCTTATTACTCATTGACACACCTAAAACCTTTTTCTGCTTTTTTTCAAAATACAAGTTCTTGAATGTCAATTAATAAATGCATATGAGATAATAAAATTTGAAAAAAAAATTACTGCACTAATAATAGTTGTTTCAGTCAAGTAGCATCAATTGATGCTAAAACTAGTGAATGAGGATTTCTAATTCTGCTTAGGATGTAGAAAGTAGCAAATGAATTTCACTACCAACAATGAGAAAAAATCTACAGAATCATAAATCTTCTTAAAGTTATCACAGAGCTGAGGGTGCTAGGCAACCTCAACTGAATTCCAACAAATGCTGTATATCCCTCTGAGAAGAGGTAGGACAAATAATTATTTTATCTTTGGCAGATCATGAGAGGAAAATATGGCTGTCCTAAAAGAGGTAAAAGGAAATTAGCTAAAATGTTACCAAATTCTTTAAAGCAAAGTGTGGGATAGCTTATTAGTTTAGGATAACCATGAAAGCATAGACAAAAGCGAAGGTCATTCTAACTCACAAGTTCTGTCCACAGGCTTCCAAAGTTGCTCCTGCTTAAGACTGGGTGTAGAACTGAAGACAGCAGAGAGATATCTCAGGGTATGCAGGTGTGCAGTTAGTAATTGTTTCCCACTGGTGGAAAGTTGCAAAATATCCCTGGATCCATCTCTCATACAAAGAAAAATGCTTAAGTTACTGGGAGAGTAGTAGCAACTACTCCTCCAACTACTAAGGGCCAGGAAAAGATTTTCTGCTTATGGGGAGGTTGTAGATGCAAAAGCTTTCTGTTTTGGAACCATGGTAAGAAATCCTCCCATTGCCAGGACCTAAGAAAAAATTCATTCCTTCTGGGAGAAAGGCAGAATTCAAATACTTCTGCTTCTGGGAAAGGTGAAAGAAAACCTTTGGGTCCAGGTTCTTTGATTGATACAAAATAAAGGCCTGCTACTGCTGATAAAGGTGTAAGAAACTCTTTACTGACTAAGACCTGACATAGAAGGAGCCATGAAGGAGGAGAACAGGAATAATGAGAAGCCGTGGTACCCAAGGCTCAGGCATACACAGTCTGCCTAAAACTGAGAAAAGACCAGGAGAACTAAGAATCCCCCTATATTACCATGAGCTTAGAACTTAGTAACCAGCAATAACAGTCTACCACTGAGCATGGGCAACAAGGTGGAGAGAGACATCAGCAACCTCCCACGCTGTTGGTACAAGAAAGGTTGAAAGCTAAGGGTAGAGTAGGAACTCTGAGAAAAACCAACTAGTACTCCAAGACCCTCTGTAAGCATGAAGCAACATATCTCAGCACTAGAAGAATTGGAAGCCTATGGTGTACTTAAGGTAACAATAGCAACAATTACCAACAAACTTACTACACTGACAGTTCAGAAGGACAGGTACACCTATTTCCAAGCATAAATCCCATTTAGTTCAGTCTTCACTGTGCTTCTCTACACAATGACTAATATTGAATAGAAAAGTATGAGCCATACTCACAAAAGAAAGAAAGAATGACCCATTGTCAAGAGATAAAATAAGCAATTAAACAAGACTCAGAGATGACTATACTAGTTGGATAGGAACTTTAAAATAACTATTATTAATAAATAAAAAGAAGTAATGGAAAAGGAGACCAACATGCATGGATAGATAAGGAATTTTAGCATAGATATAGAAACAATAAATAGTCAAACGGAAATTGTATTTTAAAAAGACAAACAAGATATATGAGGTGAAGAATTTCTTTCATAAATTTATAAGTAGACTGGACACAGTTGAGAAATGACGATAGCTCAATAGAAATTATTCAAGCTGAAGTATAAAAGGAAAAATATGGTAATTTTACATACTAAACATGAAAATTTGGATATTTTTTCCTTTTTTTGGTATGGGAGACAGGCTGTTGTTCCTACCAAAGGTTCATTGGTTTTTTGAGCACTGCGTATCAGTCTTTCTTACCTTTACAAAACCTCTGATTTTGATATACTCTCTCTTCGTCATCAATCATTTTACTCTCTTTGCCCAGTTATTCCCTTAAGCATCCAAACTTTAGTAGTTATAATAAAAACAACTGAAAACAATGACAAATCAATCTCTTTTGACCCTACATCCCTTTCCAGCCACCATCATGTTTCTCTTTACCTCATCACAGAAAAAAAATGCCCCAAAATTTGTCTACATGTGTTGTCTTCACTTCTGTCCCTCCCACTCCCCCCTCAACCCATTCCTACTCTGGTGTCTGTTCCCATCTCTCCTCTCAATCAGCCCTAATAAAAAAATCCAATACAGTGCTTGGTTTTCTGCCAATAACTTAGTCTCTTAGGAGCTCCTGACAGGTGACCACTACTTTCTTGAAACATTTCTCTCCCTTGCCTTCCTTGACATCATATATTTATTTTTCTGCCTTATTGAAGGGTCATTCTCTTCTCTGCCTCCAACTCTTCAGTTCAATCTCTAATTGTTGGAGTGTCCTAGGGATGATTCCTGTGCTTCTGTCTTTTCACTGAATACATCTTTTCCTCCAAAAAATATCACCCAGTCCAGTGGCTTTAAATACCACTTGTATGCTGATGATTCCCAAATTTCTATCTAGGTCCTTAATGTCTTTTGGGAGCCCCAGACAAGCATAAACACTGAATACATGGCATCTTCACTTTCATGACCTATAGGTATCTAAAGCTTATCATATCCAGAACAGAACTATTGATTCTCACCTGCTACAGAAAACCTATTTCCCCCACAGTCTTTCTTATTTCAGTAAAAGTCATTGTCATCTATTCAGTTATTCAAGTAAAAAATCCCAAGAATCATTTTTTAAAAATTATTCTGTTATGTTCAGTGCCCCAGTATAGAAACAAGTGACATCATTTTTAAACTCCCAAATATATTCCAAATCTATCATTTTGCATCATGCACATACAAGCCATTTGGACCATTGGATTAGGA